>FXXK01000388.1:103330-127900 GCA_900184695.1 Betula pendula
GCAAAGAAGAAAACGAACACATGACAGAATCAACAATAAATTTTCCAAAACAAAGTTGGGGCCTTAGAACCCTCTCTTACAAGACAGAATGTGCTAAAGAAATTGCCTAAACAGAGGCAATGACACTGACAACATTATGGACCGTTGACCCTTACAAAAAAAAAGAGGAAGGAGAGGAGAGTGAAGCAGAAGCATGGCTCTCTCCCCCCCTCCTAATCCTCATCGGTGGAGAATCCGCCGGCAACGTAGGCGTCTAACCCAAACTCGTCCCCCATCCGCATGCGCCGGCGGTGCAGTTTTTCGAGCATAGGGCCGAGTTCCCTTTCAAGGCGGCGAATCTCCGCCCGCACACAGGCGACTCGGTTCTCCAGACGACCGAGCTGTATTCCTTCGCGGAAGTAGTGGGACCTGGCTTCTCTGGGAGTCCGGCGCTCTCGGCTGGGCCCCGCTTCCGAAAAAGGATACTCCGCCCCAGGGGTAGGAAGGCCCTGGTCTTCTCCGGCCACCCTGTTAGGCTCAACGGGTCCCGGCGCCCCTTCAGCAGAATGAAGAGGACCTGCCGCTCCTTCCTCCTCCGAGGGACTAGGCGCCACCCCCGGAATGAAGATGGGATCACCATCATCTCTGCCCGCTGCGAACCCAGAAGGGTCGGGTTCACGACTCTGAATCCGAAACCAAAATTCTGGGAGGGCCCAGCAATCCGGCACTGGCTCCCGGAGTCGTTTCTCCGGCGAGAACCCCCCCGGAGCCTCTGGCGCAGGAATCCTCCGAGGGCTCCGGTGCGCATTCACCGTCCCATAATACAAAGTTTTTCGGAGAACGGAAAAAGAAGAAAGCGCTCCGTTTTGAAGGCAAGACAGATTGAGAGTAGTAATGAAAGAAAGAACCAGGGCGGCTTCCCTTAAATAAGCGCACCAGATTTCGGGAAGCCCAAACAAGGCGCGCCCCTTAGGAAGCTGCACCATTTATTACGCAACACGCTGCCAACCCAAACCCCAAACAAGAGACGTTTCCAAATTCCCCCCGAAACGGTTGTGTCTAAACGACGTTCAATTTCAGCCAAATGCGAAAGTGCCTGGATAATATTCCAAATCGCGTTGCTCAGGGCTGTGGGTCAGAAGTGAAGTCAGGTGATAAGACAGAGTCAAAGAATTTCATTATGAAAATTAGGCTTGGTCTTGTCGCATATAAAAAAAAAAGAGAGAAGGGGTAAGGACAGGCCTGACTGACGCGAAGGCCGGTCGCGACCATTCTCAGTGGGCCCTATCGACCCGAAGTCCTTCCCAACGCCAAATAGCAAGGGCAACGACAGCAAACCGATCAACGCATTAAAATTATGCCATAAATTATAAACTTATATATATGGGATATCGTCCACAATTACAAAAATATTCACAATCACGTGGGAGGTATGCTTCCACCAGCAGAAGGTTCGGCCTTAGATCCGCTATCGGCCACAGCTTCGGGCGCGTCGCTGGTCCCAGCTTTGGTTCCGCCCTCGGCCTTCCGCCGAGGCACCGCCGTGGGGCGAGGAATGGTCCACAGATTGCGAGCATCGGGCAACTCTCTCACCCCAAACTCTTTGAGCTCGTTCAGGGCTCGAGGGTCTGGAAAAATCTCTTCGATCTTGACAGTAGGTACTCGGTGCTTGTATCGATCATTCATCGACATCTCTCGCATGGTCTCTATTCCCCATTCGTACCCGTGAACCCAAGTGCGATTCCTGACCACGTGAACCACGTCAAGTTGGTGCTTATATCTTTTCACCAACTGGTTCGCTTGCTTATAACTCTGCATGAAGCGGCCTGCGGAACCGGTGGCGGCACTTTCCTTGGACGAAAGGTCCTGATTTTCTTTCTTCAGCGCCACCATCTCGTTCTGTAACGAAGCCAGTTGCTTCTGAGCATCGCCTAGCTCCCTCTGCGCAGAGTCGCGCTCAGCCTCTACAGAGTGGAGGTTCCGGGATAGATCGGAGACTTCCGCCTCAAAGCCAGCAATGGTCCCTCTCTGCTCGTCAACGGACCTCTGCAACCGAGACGAGCGATCCACCAACTCGGATTCTGCTTGCACCGCCCTTGCAAGCCTGACCCTAAGGTCGGCCGCCAATCCTTCAAGCCCTGCGTTAGCCCTGTCAAGCCGGATGACGTCGGAAGTCAATGCATCGATCCTCGCCTGGCCAACGTCGACGGTTGAGCGAAGCTGATCATATTCGGAGGACTTCGCCTCCAAAACTTCCTGTCTCTCTAGGGCTGTAGAAAGCTCTTTCTCATAACGAGCCGACGCCCATTCCAGCTCAAGATTGCGAGCTTCTAACGCTGCGATGGTGGATCTAACTGCTTTGAGCTCATCCTCCCGAGCCTCCAGCTGGGTCTTCCATTCAAGGAACGAGTCTTCGCCGGAGCGCAAATGTCTACCGAGCGAATCCACGGCGACTAGAGAGTCCTACAAAAAATGGGCATAATTAGTGAGCGAGCCGAACCTAAGGACCGAAGCAACTAGCAACAATTGCAATGTACCTCTATTTGACGACGAAGACCAAGAACCGGATCTTCGTGAAGGCCGACCATTTCCCACCAAACTGGACCGCCAGGCGCCGACCCTCCGGGATAGTGAAGTTGGGGAACTTCGCCTCCCAAGTTCGAAGGCTCGGGCTCATTAGGGGCCTCGAAGGCGTCTATCTCCTCAACCAAACCTACTTCTGCGGCAGACTCAGTCTCCTCAACCGAACCTATGTCGGCAACAACAGGTTCAGTCCTCCCAACCGAACCTATTTCGGCAACAACAGGTTCAGTCCTCCCAACCGAACCTATTTCGGCGACAACAGGTTCGGTCCTCCCAACCGAACCGACTTCGGCAGCAGCAGTTTCAATCTCCTCAACCGAATCTACGTGGATCGCTTGAGGACCAGGAGCCTCGAAAGAGGCAACATCTGCGACCATCGAGTCGTCACCCACAATGGGTCCGGTTTCCTGCTGATCAGCCGCAGCCGCGGCAGCTTCATTTTCTGGCACAGAGCCAATCTTCGCCTCTTCGGCGGTCAGCTCCGACTCCGGCACCGAGAGGAGAAGAGACGGCGGAACCGTACCCGCCTCGCCGAGTCCAACTTGGGGAACCGCCCTAGGAAGAGGCTCCGGATCCTCACCTTCGAGGAGAATCTGGACACCTTTGGCCCTCTTCGCCGGACGGTAGGTCCTGATGAAATCCACGTACTCGTGATCCCTCGCCTCCTCCTCGATGGGAAACGAAGAGTCTGCGCCGCGCGGCAACCCGGTAACCTTTCTCTTTAAGGCTGGAGATCTCCTCGCTAGAGGAACCTCATCCTCATCTTCATCTGAGCTGTCGCTCAGAACGACTGGGCCTTCAAATATCTGTGGAGCGGGATTCTCTGTTGAGTCACCTTCTTCGGGCGAAGAGAGCGAAGCCGACCCCGTGCCGGACGAGGCAGAGGGTTCGATTTCCTTAACTGGGGCGGGGCTCGGCCCTTTGGATCTTGTCCGCCTAGTCGAAACCTCAACTTTTCCCTCCTTCTTCTTCTTCGACGGAAAAAGGGGGTGCGGAATTTTGGACATACCGGTACATCTCTAGACAGAGAAGCCCAAGTACTTCTGCAGATTTACGGGTCGAAGCAAGAACCCCAAGTTCGACTCCTCGCTCCCGTCCTCCACGTGCGCTATAGACCAAGTGATCATACGATCAAGCCTGTCTTTTGGGTGGCCGTCAATCTCGGCTTGGGAACACCGTCTTAGGCGGATGTTCCCTCCATTTAAGTGGAACCCGAGCCTCTGGTGGATGGCCCACAAAATAGAGGGAAGCTCCATCCCAAACCGGAAACGTAAAAGAACGCCTTCTCGAAAGGGGGGTACTCAACCATGAAGACGGGCGGAAAAGAACTTTCTACCCCGACCCTGAAATGTCCAGGTGTGGCCATACTTGAAGGGGGTGTAAAGATTCAGAAACTCCGCGTAGACAGCTCCACACCGTTCCCCAGAACCATTCGCCACGCCACGCAACAGGCCACCACGTGTCGCCACGCGCCGGCCTTCAGCTCCGTGGGGCCATCTCTAAAATGTGCAATATTTCCGAACCACCTGGGGAAAAGACAGTCGGAGCCCAGCCTCGAGGGACTTCTCGAAGATGCTTCACCTCGTGCCCCTTAATGTTCCCAAAAATGTCATCCTCAAGGCCGGGATCCGGATCTCCACCCCATCAGGAATCTCGTAGGTCTCCCTCAGCCTTTCGCGTCTTCCGGTCTCAAGGTGGACCGCCAAGTAGACGGGGCCTCCGACTCATCCAACCTCGAGGATTTCGGAGGCACCGACGATCCAGAAGGCCTCGAAGATTTCGAAGATTTCCTCGGCATCGTATCTGGAACAGGAATGTTGGATAGAAAGCGAAAGGTGAGAGGTCAATCGCCGCAAAGGAAAATTACAGTGACGGCTAGGGATTTTTCGCGAAGAAGACAAAGCAAGGTTTCCCTTAAAACGTACTCATATGCGTTGAGGCGAACCGCCTCCAAGAAAAGGTGTGGACGGGAGATGGACACGTGTAGCCGCGCCTAGAGGTGAACACGTGTAGCCCTGCCAGTTGATGACGCGCAACCCCACGTCTCCACAAACGACGGTTCATTTTCGAATTGAGATAAAATTCTCCCGCCATTCCAAGCGCATGACGCGAGAAATTTTAGGGGGTAACTGTTGGGGTTGGGCCCGAAGTTACAGTTGGGCCCACACCTGATTCTCTTATAGCGCGGCCCATGCAGGTCTAGCCCAGTCCACTCCTCCACCGACCCTGGTCATAAGGTTCGGTGGATGTGATAGGGACCCGGCCGAACCCCTGGGTCCGGTTCCGTATATGAAGTTCTGCCGACCCCCGAGGTTCTGCTCCTGTTTAAGGGAGCCTCGCCGACCTTTAAGGTTCGGCTCCCATATAAGAGAATTTACGACCTTTTATGAAGAAGGGACNAACTCCCATTATGGTAAGCATTTATGATCGCCGACCTCGATCATTGCGCCTCAAGTTCCCAATGCCTACAAAGCCCATTAAGACGTGATTGATGTGACAACCAAACAGGAATTTACATGCCGTGGACCATTGCGCTTATGGCACGTGGAACAACCTTTAATGGCCCGTATGGGCGTAGGCGACTAAGGGGGAACCCAGGGACCCACCGAAGAGCTTCATTAAATGAGCCTCGGGAGGGCAGCCACTATATAAGAAGAAGGGATAGGTTCGGCAAAAGGTACGTACAATCATAATACAGAAAAGTTATTCTAAGTCTTTCTCTCAAAGAAAAGAACTGACTTAGGCATCGGAGCTATCCCCCGCCGGCAACCCCGGCAAGCTCTTATGTCTAACACTTTCTCTGTTCTCAGGTGACTCGCGCAGCCGGAGTTGGAAACTGTCTCAACAGACACTATTATTCAAGATTTATTTTTAGTTAACTTATATCAACTATTTTTATTTTCCGCTATTTACTTAGTCAAATTAATTGGCTTGACTTTGAAGGCATTACAGTGATTCCAAAATCGATAATCTACGTACAGACTCCCTTCTAAGAGAATAAATTTATTTCTAAGTCTTGTCCCCTTCAGTTTAAGGCTGAAAAATGAATCGTGAAGTTAATTGCAGTCAAATAATTTTGTGAGACATTACATTGACGAATTGCCTCTTCCAGAAGATTGGAAGTATTGGGGACGACCACCACGCCCCTCACGACCAAAATCACGTTTCGCAGGAAGATTTGCTCCAGCAAGTGCAACATCAACCGATGGTTGATTTTGCTCCATAAACTGCTTATATATGGAAAAGCAAGTGCCCAGAACGTTCCTCAAGCGTGAGAGGATCCACCTGAGTTGTCACTGAGATGACAAATTGATGCAAAGCAGCGTGGTTTGTTTGCAAAATTAACAAACACAAGAATTACAACCCATCCCAAAACCAAAAACCAATCATGGAATTGAGGCAAAATAGATAAAAACCATTCATCGAGTTTTTCTTATTGATCTATGATCAAAATTCATACAAAAAATTAAGTCTCTAGACGGCCATAACATATATTTATGCTACCTAGACTCCTAACCCTAATAAAAAAATTTGAAAGAAAGTTAGTTTACAAAATTTGCCGCAGCCAGTTCAAACTGAGATTGGAACCCCAGCTACTGTCTCCTCGTTCCAAGTCTGGTTTGCAAAATTAACAAACACAAGAGTCACAACTGATCTCAAAACCAAGAACCAATCATGGAATTAAGGAAAAACAGATAAAAACCACTCATCAGGTTTTTCTTATCGATTTATAATCAAAATTCATACAAAAAACTAAGTCTCTAGACCGCTATAACATATATTTATACTATCTAGATTCCTAACCCTAATTAAAAAAATTGAAAGAAAATTGGTTAACAAAATTTGCCACAGCCAGTTCGAACTGAGATTGGAACCCCAGCTACTGTCTCCTTGTTCCAAGTCCAGTTTGAATTGTGATTGGAATGCCAATTATTGGAAGTTCCCTGAAGTATCTTGTTTCAAGTCTCGTTTGAATTAAACTTGGAATGAGCCATTATGTTTAATTAGCTTTTTCAGTCTTCCTCTTGATAGCTCGGTTTGACCCCGTAAATGTTGGAATTTGCCAAATTTCATGAAACATGGCTTTATAGGATTTTGAAAGAAATTTCCAAGACCGCCAAGCTTGCTTCCATGCGATGTGAGAATCATGAGATATGACCTTTTTTTTTCTAAGTCTGGTCTGATTGAAAACTTCCCTGCATCACAAATGAATCATAATCGGTGCCAAGACCTGCTAAGAGAAAAGAAGTTAGCTCAAAATCATTGAGGTGTTGATCGACAACAGCAAGGGTATCCACAAGATTTGTAAATTTGTGAAAATAATCAGCTAGACATGGAGGAGCTTCCCTTTTTCAAGGTAGCTAATTGATAATTAATTTGCATTGTTCGAGTGTCATCCAGACATCCCGAAAGGTAAGGCATTTTACCACATGGGTAATAATTTTTGTGAAAGTGAAGAACTGATAGCACCAAGGATTCATTGATCCTGTAGGTCAGTAGGTGCCAATTCAGATTATCGGGATTGGCAGCAAAGGTGGTGGTACCAGTGGTAGGGTGAGTGGTGGATAGATAGAGCCATCCACATATCTGAAAAGACTAACTGCCTTTAATTGAGGGACCGCACTTGAGTTTTCCTCCAGAGATAGTTATCTCTTTTGAGTTTAATGGGAAAGCAATTAATGTGGAGGTTGTGGAGAGTTGTGGGTGGGTTGAAGGAAGGTGTATGGATTGGAGGAAGGTGTATGGGTTGGAGGAAGGTGTGGTGGAGCTGGAATTTGTTGTTGGAGGTACGTAGAGAAAGAAGATGAAGCCATTTGGGAGACGTTAGTCATGATATATAGCTCTAATACCATGTAAAATACATATATATGGGAATGCTTTGCTGCTTCACTCAATTTTGGCTGTTGTATATATAGAAGAAGTTGTTACAGTCTGTACAATTTGAACTTTACATAATCATCTATGATGATGAGGATTATTTAAAAGAGAAATACTACTCAATATTCTCAAATTGCATTCTCCTATCAAACTTGTCTATGTGGAACATTCACATCCATTTATTTTTTTTAAAAAAGAAAAAAAATGCTACTTTTTTTTTTTTAATTGAATAAAGATAGGGTTACAAGGGAGGATCTTTACCACTTTTGATCCAAAAGGAAAAGAGTGGGAGATCCTAAGAGAAAACAACAAAAAATCGAAAAAGGGGTGGACTTCCCAACAACAAACCTAAAACGAAAACAACAATGCGAAAATACAAACAAATGGTAGAGAATGAGACATACAAGTGTCCCAGCCCTTTCAATATGGCGGCATAAAGTAGTAACAGAAGCAAAAAGGGAATAGATTAAAAAAGAATGCTACTTGAGAATGTTGAGTAGCATTTTTCTATCTAAAATGATTCAAATAGCAGATGAGAGTTTATCTTGCTGAGGCATGTTTATCCGAACGCTCTGATGGATTCAAAACTTGTAGTTCAGAGGTTGGGTGAGAAATATTATCCTTTACAGGCAATGTGAAGAGTTTGAGCTAGCTTGAGCTTCCCTTGGTTAATTCACTAGGGCTAATGCATTGGTTTAACTGTTTGCAGATATAGGATTAGCTCATAGGTAATCCAGACTCTTAGGGAACTAAAAGTAAATCGTCCAAGTCATGTAAGCAACCATATCGAAATTCGAGGATTCCAAACAGGCAGATCATGTAAGATGAATCTGCTACTTAATTTACAACTATTCCATAGGCTATGTACATCATGCATGCATGTAATTTAAAATGATTGCTTAAATGCCTTTTTATTACCTTATTTCACAAAACTCTTGAGCTGTGTTCCTCTTTTGTACTGATCTAGACTTGATAAGTATATAATATAAATCATGTTATGCTATTGCAAACCCAGATCTTTGAAGTGTCCTGAAATTAATCCAGGCTTATCATTGTTTGGAGCTTATGCAAAACTTCTATTTTCCTTGTATCCTTCCAAATATAATTTAAAACTACATCACATTTGGGAGGATATATACAAAGAAGACATGAGTCTTGCATATAGCATTACTTATTCAGAATTGTAGGAATATTAATTATAACTAAAATTTGCAAAGAAACATTTCAATATATTTTTAGCTTCTCTTGTCACTCTCACAAAAGATTGATAAAACTAATCCTAGAATCCAGTAGACACTCGGAAAGAGAAAGAGCAAAACTTTATTTAACTAGGAAAAAACACACAATATATATGCTAGAACATACATAATACATCTTGAACATTAAAACTCAAATGGGAATTAAAGTCTTTCTCACCATGAAAGATCAAAAGAAAACTCACAATATACTAGTACATGAAACTTCTAATTAACAAGCAGATTCTAGTGCATGTAAGCACATCAATACCACCATATATAGTACTGCTCCCTTTGTTCGATCGCCTTTCCACTATACTTACTTTTTTTTTTTTGTGAAAAAGACAAGAACAAAGGGAGAGATAGACTTTTGGACCATGTTTACAGCAGCAAATCATGATCACAAAAGCTCACAAACTTGAAGTTGTTGTAAAGGGGAACTCTCCTCTTGTAAGTACGAGAAGATAGCCAGGATCTCTCTACCAGGCACATTGCGGCAGCAAAATCATATTACTGCTGCTCAGTAATCCTAGTTCCGTACAAGAAGATAGGTATAATATTGTGGCATCCGGGCACATGTTGTCAATGTAAATGCCATAGAACTTCACCGCATCAATTAACCATGATTCCATCGAAGGGACACTACAGCACAAACCAGATTTAGAGACAAAGGCATTGCAACAAACTTCCCAAAATTATTCTGATAACAGACAAAGAGATATGGACAATTAATGACAGCAGAAGTTGAGTGACGCAAGCTAGTCAGCACTCAGCAACATGTAGCTTATATATATATATGATGAAATTAAACCGTAAAATTTATATATATAGTAAGCTATCATCTAATGAGGAATGACTACTTTCCGTTTCTAGCAAACCCGGGCTCCTTTTCATGCTCTTTTTCTTTTTCTTTTTTGTTTATATGCGCCGTACACTTGTTTCCAAATTCTTGGCTCACTCACAAATCACAATGTTTAATTAGTGACTACTTGCTTGCTGATCCATCATATTTTATTGATTGAATTTGGAATTGACAAGCTAAAATTTGGGTTAGACGTCGACATATATAGTCACTATTATAATTAACAATGAGTAATTAATCTTCAAAAAGGCTTAGAAAATATTAATTAATCTTGGAAAAGTCTAATTGGAACAACCTTAACCAACACATGCATGCATAAGGTGGGAAAGAGTCATGATGGTTGGATAATTTGGATTCCGATTTAGGGTATTTGCACCTTGTTTTCTTTCTTTTCTGCAATCTTACCGACGCACTGCCATTATCAATCTCCCACCATCACCACCGAGAGTGGCTAGCTACTCTCATAAGCTAGTTAGGGGTAGTCGAATCATTTCCTAAAAGATGACCAAACCACCCATGTGGTTAGAAAGGTGATTTGACTGCCCCCCAAGACTAATTAGGTGTGGTCAAACCACCCATGTGGTTACTGGGATAGTTCGATCGGCCACCCCCATGGTGGTGGTGGTGGGAGAATGATAGTTGAAAATCTTGAGATGTGACATCGAGAGTATCAGTGAAATAGCTAGAAAAAGAGAAAGTTTTAGTTGTTTAATAGTATAATATAACAGAATCTGAACGATTCATATTAAATTAACAGCTTAGATTAGAGCTATTGTAAAACGTGCAACACTTTAATTAAGTTGCATGTGATCTCAATCTGAATAATTTTTTGAGACTATACTGGCGTACTTTAAGTATTGCACGTGATCTCAATCCTACGATAATTTTTTGCGACCATAATGGCACTCTGATATTAACTAGACGAAAAAAACAAAACAAACTAAAAGGGAGGATTTAATTTGATGGAGACAGAAGAAAGATGTTTTGATGGGGAGATTGTAAAAAGGAGTCATGAGACTAGCCATGGATATGATATATATGGCTGCATCATAATGTTTTGAAAGGTGGACTGAATAACTGCAAGAGGCATACCTGAGCTGAAACATTATTAATCCAACTTTGTCATGTTATTGAAACATTATTAATCCATCTCTACTTTCAGATCTAGTGTATCTCTTTTATCTTGATCGAGTAGTACTAGTTATTGATTTACAATATATCAAGGATAATATACAAAAGAGGAAAAAGTTCTTCGAGATAAACTAAAAAAAACACTTAAATCTACTACTTGGAATTGGCATATATATCAAGAAGAATATCCACAAAGAAATGGACAAAAAAAATACCTGAAAGCTAGACCAAGATTGTCACCGAGCTTTGCCAGCGGAGAAGTTTTTCCAAGATCCTTATTATAAGTTAGCTTTACATTATCATCTTCAATACTTTCATCAACCGCCACTGCAAAATACGACATATACGAAAAAACATAGTGCAATTTCATCACATAATGTTCACCTTAAATTCCATGAATTGAAGAAGCAATTAATTAAACATACCAGCTGGAGCAGCAAATGTTGCAGCTAGAGGAACGTGTGGCTCGCTCCTCTTTGGCTCCACACGTGCGGGTCTCACCCAATATCCTCCATCGATAGTGCCTGCCCAAGTTGCTCCAAAAGAACCATTTTGTTGAGCTATATATAAACATAAATAAAATGTTAACAGTACTATATATGTATATATGCATCAAGAAAATAGACGATCGGAATTTAAGGAAATTATATATGAACATATATAACAGATCATCAACATAATAAAACAATAACAAAAAAAGAAAAATAATTCTACTACCCGGGTTTGAGCCCCTTTTATCGTAGGGTTTGAAAGAAAGTATGTATATATATGTTGGTTTTGCTTAGAAACCAAAACCAATTCTACAATAAAGCTTAATTCAATTAATTTCCATAACAAAAGATGAATTAAACTGAATCAACAAAATGCTATTCGATGATTTATATGCATCATCAAGAAATATGTATAAGCAAAGAAAAAAAATTAATCCATTGGGTTATAAAAGAAAAAAGAAAAAACATACCATTTGGAACAAAGTTTGAAGATGCAGTGGAACCAAGAGTGAAAGACGCAGCAAGAGCCAAAGACATAAAAAAGGAGTTGGAGGATGCTTTCTCTCAGTATCTGTCTGTCTATGACATACGAAGGAACATTAATTGAATCATGTGGGAGAGTGGTTAGCAAAGGTTCATTGAACCTGGTCACTTGGAAGGGCCGTACGATCGAGCCCCAAAAAAAGTACTGTGGGAGCCGTGGACACGCATGCTGATGATAAGTCCATCTGTCCAACCATGCACTCTTCCTCGTAGGCCTTTTTCATTGTCCCTGAGCAAAAATACTTTTTTAAAAAGAGAAAAGAATAAAGAAAGTATTTATACATGTTGGATGGTCGAGATCACTCAACGTCTCAACCAGTATTGTCTTTTCCTTTTTGGCAAAAGTAAATAAGAAGTAAAATTGTAAACAAATATAAAGTGGAGTTCATTTTATTATTCATTGAAAAAAAAAAAAAAAAACAGAGTAGTTCATTTTGTATTCACAGTGCAGTGAGCCGGCCGGATGCGTACGTATATGAGCACAGGCTTTACTTTTTTTTACCTTCGTGGTAGGTCTTACAAAAAGAATCTAAAAGCAGATGCAACGGCTCTAATTTGAATCTATCCTTTAATGCGACTATATATAAGAGAGTAGGGGTAACTTGCACTATGTACAAGTAACAAAAGTTGCGTTCAAGTGGCTGAACTATTTCTTTTGACTACAAGAATAATTCACCTGCTCTAACTTGGCTGTTGGGAGCGGCCGAACTATACAATGAGTACCCCACTAAAATTAAACTTGACATTGGTTTTACAGTAATGACGTCAATTACCAACTATGCGTCCACCAATTGTCCTGCATTAATATTTCAAACTTCACCTAAGATCATCTCAGCTATACCGTTTTCACAATGCATGTTGAGCGTTCATCACTATAACCCTAAAACCCTTTCTTTTTCTAGCATCTCTCTCCTCTCATCCTTCTCTCATCCTCAACGCATAACCTTCCTCTTCTCCTCTCAGCCGACCACCACGCTGGAGTTCACCGCCTTCTACCACAAGATGGGCTGGAGAAAATGATTGCGCCAAGCAAAAAGATCGAGATGTACTCACCGATGGGAACCTCAGCTGCGATCTCACTCACATGGCCGTCACTCCTCTTGATCTCATCAAATGCAATATGGAGGTTTTATTCCTTCAGATCTATCACTTCCTCCTCGCTTTTCCACCAATTTGTCGATGTTTTCCTACATTTCTTACCAGATTAGATCTATGTGTGTGTGTGTCTACATATAAATATACACACAAAAACTAGTTGTTCTTTCCTTTCTCGCCAAAGTGTCGGCATCACAACTGCTAGAGCATTGATACATGTCAATCCCCATGTCTACCTTGTGTCCACTAAAATTGATGTGGCTTTTAAAATCACAATTTGATAAAAAATCAATAATGATCTATCATAAATTCAATAGTCATTTTAAAAGTCACATCAATTTTGGTTGACACAAGGTAGACATAGAGATTGACATATATAATTACTCCAACTATGAAGGTGTATTTTGAATCTTTCTATGAGTGTATATGATTTTCTCAATGAATGTTAGGATGAAAATCTGGGTCATATTATGTTGTTATGTTTTAATTGTTGCTTAATGCGGTTGGATTTAGGCACCTTAT
This sequence comes from Betula pendula, assembly GCA_900184695.1. Classification (NCBI taxonomy): domain Eukaryota; kingdom Viridiplantae; phylum Streptophyta; class Magnoliopsida; order Fagales; family Betulaceae; genus Betula; species Betula pendula. Next base: position 116,650 of record FXXK01000388.1, read on the forward strand.
ATATGGTTTGATTTCTTGTTTTATGTACAGTTGAAGTCCATAACTTTTTGGTTTGATTTCATCAATTTTAGGTTTTGGATTTTCTGTGTGGTTACTAAAACGTGAAGAAGAAATATCTGAGACTTTTTTTAATTTTAATTTTTTAATTTTTCTATATTAACGTCGTTTGTACCAGAAATGACAAAAAATATCGTCTTTTTTAGTACAAATGACTTGAAAAGTTCACATCGTTTACACAGTAATGACGTAAAATGGTTTTATGTGAACTTGGGAAGATACTTCACATGTTTACACAGTTTAATGACGTAAAATGTTTTATTTTTGTCATTTGAATAGTAAAGACATAAATAATGTTTGTTGTACAATAAACGACGTTAAATATTTCTCTGACCACATGTATCACGACAGTGAACAAATGACGTGAAACTAAACGCATGAACAATTGGGACTTGTCTTATGGCATTGTTCGTCTCGTTAATAATGAACAGAGAACAAGTTATTTATGAGCGTCAATTACATCAAAGGGATGTCAAAAAACGAATTTTTTTCATGGCGATCTCAAGAAATTGTAATATTTGAAGCCCCATGATGTTATGAAAACTATGTGACCCAAATCTCAAAAAGCTCTTTAATGGAATTGAAAACAAGGCACTCGGCATGTTAGAAATTCTGCAACAACATTTGCAACCAATTTTGCCAAAAGTATCATGATTGTACTTTTGTTCATTCATAATAGGTCATCGTTTAACATATTATTTTTTTTGTAAATGACATTGACGTTTATTATTGGAGATTGACGTGGATGGCTTAGTGCAGCCTAAACAAATTTCTTAAAAAAAATCATTTTCCGAATTTCAACGATGAAAAGATCTTGGGTACTCGTCAAACTTATTTTTTGGCTTGGAAGTTTTTCTCTTGGATTACACTCGTCAGATAGTATTACTAAGGACCATGCTTTCTAGGCGTAGGGGTTACAGATGGATAAGAAAGTTTGGTTTCACTTTACTCTAATGGAAATTAATTTCAACAGTATTAAACATGATGATTTGGGTGGACCCTATCCTTTATGAAACATAGTGGAAACGGTTGAATAAACATTGGAAAGGAGAAATTGTTTTTCTCAAATACAAAGGATCAAAAAAAACACACCACGTTGACAGAGGAAAATCTGATAATATTATTAATGAAAAAACTCGATTTTTTCAAAAAACAATCTGATCCAAAATTTATAGTAAACCCTAAAAAGCTTAACAAAGGTAATAAGATCCTCCTAAGAATGAAAAACAAAAAAATACGTGGATAGCGCCAAAGGAACCTAAAGGGGATGGAAAATTTAAATAAGTGGTAAAATCCTCAATCTAAAATATAAATCAATTTAAAATCTGGGTGTTTCTTTGTCAACCAAATATGGGTTAAAAATCAGCCTAGCGATCGATTGAAAAATCCTTCCTTTTTTGCTATTTCGGTACTCTGGTTCGAAAAACTCCTAAAAACAGCCGCTTTCTCAATATGCTTTTGGTTATTTTTTTATTATTTTTTTTTTAATTTAGACAAACACCAAAAAGCGGTAGATATTATCTAATTAGACACCCCCCACTTGCAAAGGAAACTCGACCTTAGTGTTTCTTTGTGATATTGGCCACACGCAGGTTCTCCAGAGAAAGGTTACTTTTGCAGGGAAGAGGTAATGTAGATAGCACCAAGACTTGTCTGCTTCCTTTTCATCTCCTTTCATAAAATTTCCACCAGTGATTTCTTTTCTAGATAATCATCTTCAAGCCTTCACTATTTTCTTCAAAAGCAATCACCATTATTCTTTATTTTTGTGAGTTGATCGTGGATGGGAGTTGTGCCCATTATGCGTGCAATGAGTTTCACTAGCTTCGTAGGCGAAACTAGGGATTTTTTTGCCAATGGGCCCCATTGAATTTCTGTGCCAATCACATTCATTCTTCATTTGGCAAAATTAACTATCTTGTGATATAGGGGCCAGGACCAACAATTCGGTCGGCTACAAGCCATTTCGTCTACGCGATTCGATTGCTGGATAGTGGATGTCTTTTACCGGTAGAGCTCAAGCCCAGCGGATAGTTTGGCCATATCTCCCGCAACTCTCGCATTCGATATCATCTAACCGCTGACATGCAGCATTGAATGGCCAGGGGCTGGCTGCGTCTATCGTTCTTCGTTGTCAGATGGGTTTCCTTGCGTTTCCATTGTTGCCATCAAACTAAGATAGTGATAGCCCCGTGAAAGAAAATTTGTGTTCTCACATCACAATATCAACAGGACACATGTGAATAGGAGAAAGCTAATTAATGTTAGTTGATGACCAAAAACTTTGATTTATTCCACATACCTTTAATCAACTTAAGCTATGAAACTAATAAAATCTTCTTAAGAATGGAAATAAACAAAAGAAAGAATACAATCTAGTTATAATAAATACTTTGGATGGCCCACATGAAACTTAAGGATGCAAAATTCAAGTTAGGTGGTAAGAGTCCTAATCGTCAAATAGAAATCAAAGGTAAATTCGATTTCTTGGTAGTCACGCACATGATGCGTTGACAGTCAGTGCTGGGATCGCATGTACAAATTGATGCTGCCTTTTGCTCAGTTTCTATTGCTTTGAAGGTTGAATAAGACAGTATCTGTCGAAGTGAGGGGTTTCCGCCAATATGTTTTTGCTGACGTTGGGGGTTTCGGGTAAGTTGCAAAACAACACAAAAAATATGAGCGAAGATTTGTGCCGTATGTCGACAGTATCGCTAGCTTTGCTTCCCCAGCTCAGTACGTAGTTCTGTATCTACCTTAATTACCTATGACGCCGTATGGATTACGCTAGCTGGTTCAAAAATTGTCAACTGCGAAGTTTGTCCAGCCAATCTGGCTGACATCTCCATGCTGATGCTCTTCATCGTATCCATTTTCTTTTTATGTTGATACCGTTGGCATCGTGAGTTATTTTTCTCTCACGCTCCTCCTTTTAACCTTGTTGGTTTTGGGGCTATAGTGTATATGGGCTTTGATGTCCACGAATATTAAAAATCTCTGAACTGTTGGCTGTATGTTTTTGGGTGACTGCTGTCCATCTCTTTGGAAATGCTAAGAAACAAGTCGGTAAGTAATTCCAACATCTTCCACTGAAGCGTGCAATATCGCTCCATGCTTTTCCGCCAATTGCTAAAAATCGCTCTGCGCGCTTCGAGCGTTTTATTGACAAATTTCCTTGGCTGTCCACCTTAGCAGTTCCAACTCTCGATCTCCGCCATACATACTGCATAATATAGCGTCATGTTAAATTGTCTTCTAATCGTTGGGTTTTTTACAATCGAACGAAACATTATTGAAATTGACTGCATTACATCCAAGATTAGTTCAAATTGGGTGTTACTGCTCTATCACACATAGCCTCTGCATCATCAAGCGGGGCAGCGATATATTCACCAAAGCCTATGCACATGTGATGCCATAGTTTTTCTTTTATTGCACATTGATGTTATATCATCCAACATTATTTCGAGACGAGGGGGGGGGGGGTCGTAACAATTCAGTTCCAGCCCTGAGCCACCGTACTACTATTATAGCAAATATCTTTCCAAATAATATATGCATTCCTTCTTTGTTATATTCTTCCAAGATGTGTCTATATTCTTTCAATTGTTCTATCTTGCTTCTAATGCCATGTTTTTCTTTCCTAATGTTCTATATTCTTTCCAATTGTTCTATCGTTGTTTCCTAATCATGTATTCTTTCCTAATGTTCTATATTCTTTTACATTATTCTGTAACATATACCAATGGCCTCAAAATGATCAGAATCAAGACTTTCGTTAACCAAATGTCACTACTGTTAATTGTTGCGAGTTTACTCAAGATCCTATTTAAGGTGCGATTTGTTGGTTAATTGCCATTGGGACTTTAAAACGTTAAAATAAATTAACTTAACTTAAAGGCGTCATGGGTCGGGCCGCGGCCTGGTTATTTCATAATTTTTTAAAATTAACTCACTTTAATTCGGCGTCGGGTTTGCCCCCAATTCCGCAATAAACTAATTGTCGTCTGGGTCGGCACGACACGCCCCGGTCAACTAACAGGTTAACAGTCATGGTCGGTGCTTAACCCAGCTAAAGATCGCGGAATGATATCGTGTCCACCTGTGTTATTTAAACAACTATTCGAATTTAAACTGTAACGCGGGTTGCGGAGTCAAGGCAGGATCATCTGCCCAACCCGTTTTCCCCTTCCCCCCTGCCTCAATAATTAGCCATTAGATCGATAGAAGTAGAAGGTATATATTAGCCAATCTGGACTTTGATGTATTAAAGTGGGATCTAAAACCTCAGTCCGTTGGTGGCTGTTTGTGCGTAAATTGAACATATGTCTCTTGTCAGCCGAGTGTTAATTGGTTGATGCAATATTTTGCGTGGGGGCCTAATGGCCCTAAAAATTTCTCTACTTAATTCTTCCCCTTAAAAAATTAAGCTAAAGGCTACAAACACAAAAAATCAAAAATAAAGCGCAAACAAAGAAAACACCCATACACTTTATCATGGCATTTAGTTCCGGCCGCGAAAATTGATCACATCATCAGTTAAATCTTATGAGAAGGGTTTTCGCCTTTTTCGTTTGTTTTGTTGTTACTTAATTACAGCCTATAAACAAAAAATTGAAGAATATAACTATATATATATATTTTTTCCAAGTATGAGTTTAATTAAAGAAATCAGAGATCAATATGTTGAGTTTCGTTATGAGGAGAGGAAAACAAAACTTGATTAATGATTTATAAGTTTGATGGTAATAAGATAAAATCAGTGATGGAGGGTTTAGTTTAGTGATGATTGATAATGATATATGCTACTATTTTTTTGATAATAGTTAAAAACAAAATAACATTAAAACTAGTTAATTTATTTTAACGCTGCTTTAACTACTATTTATTACACCATTGGGTCCACACAAACTGCCACATGTCATCACAATTAACCCCCAATTAACTACTAGATTGTTGGGAAAAAAAAAAAAGAAAAAAAGACCTCAGATTGTTAAATCAGACAGCAATCACGGAATACCTTTAGTTAAAAAACTAAATTTATTTAAATAAATTTGTTAAAGTTTAATTAAACATTGAAATTTAACTCTTCTATCCATGTAAACTTTTGAGAATAAATGATAATTTAATATGACGATCACAGCAGAAATTTGAGTTCAAACCCATGCTCGTCATTTACGCTGCTCAATTAAATTAAATTAAATATTTCACGTGTTGGGCATCATTTATTAAAAGGGAATTTGAACCCACACGTGGAGGGAGATATTAAATTATTGATTGAAATAATTAAAATTTGGCCCATTCATTATCAACTTAAACTTTTGAATAAGTAGTAATTTTGACATTTTTAGAATTTAAAATAAAATAAAAAAGTCCAGCAACCTTGGAGTGCAACTGAACCACCACTCAATATTTGGAGGGTGGTGGCAAATCACCTCAAGTGATTCGAAGGTGGTCGAACCATCCTGCAAATTCATATGGGGGTGGATGGCCACTCCTAAACGTGATACAGGGAGTTGCTGAAGCCACCTCCAAACTTGGTCAACTCCATGTGTTGTTGGGGGTTGCTCTCGGTCATCCCAAGTATTTGTGAGTGGTTTGACGACCAACCCCTCTTATTTTAACATCCCAAATACTTGGGTGTTGGTCGAGAGCAAACCCTTTTATATATATATAGAAGTTTTTAGTTTTTTTTTTTTTGGTATTTTTTATTTGGATGCAAAGATCCGATGGTGTTAAGAAAATGCACCGCATGATTGAGTTTTTTTTTTTTTTTTTTAAAAACAATTGTTTTTTGGGTATGAGGCTGAGTATGACATGTAGCAATTCGCAAGAACAATGGTGTAAATAAATGGTAATCGAGGAGAATTGAAGGTAATAACCCAAAAAAAAAAAACAGGCCTCTATTAATTTGTCTATAAGAAAACGTTACTTTTTGAGTCAAAAGGTTAAAAGTATTTTTCATTTTTTTTAAACAGAAAAAACAAGTATTTTTGGAGAGAGAGGATTGAAGCACAGCCTAAATCGATGGACAGTTGCGATGTTCATGTTCACGAGAGGAATGGTAAAACATGATAAGACAAGAAACAGTTGTTTGAAAGAAATGGAAATACAAAAATTGGAATTCACTCTAAGGACCCAAATTCATCAGACCACGCCACCTCACATTGTTAATGGTGGAAGCACCAAAAAAAATTACCAATCATGCCAGAAGAGGAAGAGTTTTTGGCCAACATTGTGAGCCTACTCACCTGACCACGGGCCAACTTTTTTTAAAGGCATATCACCTTTTATTGGAGAGTGGCCAAAAGTAACAACACTGAACAAACTTTTCTTTATTGAATGTATATACATTATTTAATATATATATATATAAAAAAGATCTTTTAAATTTTATTTTGTTTCTTTACTAATTTGCTTAATTAATTACATCAATATTCAGGTTTAAAAGGTTGAAGGCATGATGGTGACCCTGTGTTAAAGTGGGACATTCGGTGGGGACAATGTCACAATTACAAACATAAATTTACAACCCAACTTGGATTGAATTTGACACTCTAGCCCATTATTATATTCTCACTTCTACATAAAATAAAATAAACAGTTTAGCTTCTGTGAGGGCTAAAAATTTTGATACTTTTTCCCTTAGCTACTCATAAGCCTAGATGGCCATTTGTAATCTTCCACCTTCATTCATTTATTGTTGGAGGAAATATTTCTTAACGCGTTAAATAAGCCCATCTATTAGATATGTGCTGAAGGTGTAATTAAAGTCCATGGAGTCAGAGTAAGGATTGATCAATTCGTGATCTGTCCCGGAATAGATAGGCGATATGTCAATTTCTTATCAACCCCGGAGGTAAAAGATTGATCAGTATAAGAGAAACTTATCCTCATTTTAGAGAAGAGATAAAAGTCAGAGATGTAAAGTAATCGCCTAGATATAGCAAGAAGATTTATCCATTTATTTGGGGCTCATCAAACGGCTTAATCAAGACTCCAGATAGATATGGATGCCCGGGCCTTCTTATCACGAAGGAAGCGAAAAGAGTCCGGGAAAGGAGGGCATTTCCCTTATAAAGAAAAAATCCATCAAACCAGGGGGTAAGACCAAGCTTTATAAGTGAATTACTGATTGCCATTATTAACAAACAGATTCCCAAATTCTGACTTAGGCATCGGAGAGGGTTCAGCTGTTACCCCCAGCAAGCTCTTTTGATCCTTTGTTTTTCTCTTGGACTTTGCAGCGTACGTTTGCAGCCAGGTGTCTCCATACCGGAACTGCTACCAACAATTATTATTTTGATATGTCCTTTTTAAATTTTATTTTATTTTTATTTTGGTACTTTAAACTTTTAATGTTTACTACTTATATTTCATTCATTAAGATTTTTCGTTAAATCTTAATGGAGAGGTGTAAAATTTTTTAAAATACTCATCATTTTAGAAAAAATACAAGGGTATTTTAAAATTTTTAACATGATTTAACGGTGAATCCTGATGGAAGGAGGTAAAGTGAGAGAAATTAAAAGTTCAAGGTACTAAAATGAGAGAAAATAAAGTTTAAAATAGCATGTCAAAATGGCATAAATTTCATAAGGTTTAATTAAAATTTTTCATTATTATTATTATTGAGAGGTGATTGAACACTTTTTTTTTATAATTTTTTGATGCTATGAGGTGGCCGAACAAATTTATAGGGAGTGGCCAAATGGCTCTTTTTTTCGTCACAAGGATGGTTCGGCTTTGATGGTTGTAGTGACTTGATTTCAACCAATATCTTTCGGTGACATAAAATTCATTTTAGAAGCAGTGAAATGTAAAATAATTAATAATAAGAGCTAATTAGACATATAAATTCATTCAATTTAATTTATGTTTTTTTTAAAAAAAAAAATGGCTGAGAGAAATAAATATCAGATTGAGATTTTCATGATATGGATTGACAATGAGGAACGGGGCCGCACTTTGTAACGATCATTAACAGTAGTCTTCTTAAAAACTCAGTTGAATACTTGTTATGTGAGACTCGGCCGTGGAGAAAGAGTATTTAACGTTTAGTGGTACCACCTACATTAATCAATTTCTCTTTTGTTTCTATGTAACTTTGCTGCAGGATCTTTTCCAATATGCTGATGGATATTGATGTGAACACTTTAATCTATATGCCCCAGACGTATTATAATTCCAGCTTAGGGAAAAGCCTATGACTATTAAACACTAAGCATCAAGTAGACTAGTTTGCACAATATCTGTCACCATTGACTGCTGCCACCACCCACCATCACCGTCCTTTTCCTCCATGCTTTTATCATCCCCAGCACGTAGGCTGCTAAACTAATCTGGCGCGGTTGCCACACAGGTCTTGGGATTTCGGATAAATTCAACTCAGCGTCTTGAACTACATTTAATAATTATACTAAGGCCAATTGTTGAAACACCAAAAATACTGTCAGATTATGCAAAATACAGCAATACTCTCATAATAAACTCGATTTGACTGGCCTTGACTCGTACTCGTTCGATATTAATAAAAATACGGTTAAATAAATACGTAGTATGTATATTAGTTATTAACGTAAGAAATCATCCATGCTCCATTAGCAAGCTTCAACCTTATGTGCTGTATGTATTGATTTGCTCCAAGTCCAGTAGTCCTTCCCCCTTAGTAGACCCCTCTAATCTGTTTAGTCTTCTCTGATTTACTGCAGCCTTTTTTTCTTGTCGGTCTTGAACTCTTGTCCTTGCTCCCATCTTTAACTAATTCTTATCCGGAGCGCCTTCTTAATTTTTCTTCTCTTTAGCACCGCCCCATACAATCCTATCCTCTCTGTTCAGCTTACTCTCCATACGCGCCGCCCCTCCCGTCTTTGCTAATAACTTCTTTACAATCCATTTTTCATTGCCTACGGTTTGCCTCATCACACTGACCAGCACATCCTCTTCCTTGCCCTTGTTGTAAGGTGATACGGTAAAAGGGCAATATGCAATATACACACTTCCTGGCGCCGAAAGCCGCCACATGTCACCGACATCGCACAGAAGCCGCACACGCACTTTCGTTATTTACCACCATTCTATTCGAGTCTCTTCCTTCTCATGAAACAGAGTTACCCGCAGTGCTCGCTATCCGTTCCCCACAGTAAATGCTCCGGACCCTCAGTCGAGGAACGGAGGCACCGCGAGCGTACCACCGGGCAATGGGGAACGGGTCAAGACCCCAAAAAAAACTTAGGATACCCCCGGGCCAAAAAAAAAAGGGTAGGGGCCCAATAGGTAAAGAAAAGAAAAATTGATTGAATTTTTTCTTTTTTTTTTCTGTCTGCCGTTTCGTTGGCGGGCCATGGCCCCCTCCTCGTCCCCGCCCACAGATCCGTCTCTGGACCAGTCAGCCATCACCAAATCAGTAACGCTGCCGGCAATTCTTCCAAACGTTGTTTGGGTTTTTGGTCTTTTTTTTTTTTTTTTTTTCTTCTTCGTTCTTCACATATCCTCCCTTAACACAATCCTCCATTTGACGCTGTAGCCCTCCCTGGCTTCCAAGATATTGCTGTCGTGAGGGTATTAGGATTGATCAATTAAATCCCCCCAAAACGCTTCTTGGTGAAACATCTCACTAATAGCTACCTCACGGAGCAGCCCCACACCCGGGAGTGTCCACTGAACACCATAAAGTTCCATCTCCTCCCGTCCATTGCATTTCGTCCATTTTCGCTAACAACAGTTTATCCGGGTCTCATGCTGTAGACTGATCTCCACTTTCCTACTTCTTACTTCAAGAAACATGCGTCCTACACACCCCTCCACCTATCTTTCGTACACTGTCGAACCCTACAAACATGCACCATCCAACCAACCATTAATTTGTTACCCCAAAAGCTATATTGCTGTTCGTTCTCGCACACTCTGGTTTCTTACCACAATCTCATCATAGGCCTTTTTTTCCTTTACCAAGCAACAAAGGTTACAAACTGTTCAAGGGTTCTCAAGCCTTCGACAGTTCTAACTTAAGAGACTCATAGTAGCGGGGTTGATTACCAACCACCGCCAATTAAAAAAAAGAAAAAAAAAAAAAAAAACCTCCATATGTGTCCTCTCTTTATTCCCCCAGTTTTTGTCCCTTCACCTTATATTTTACCTCCACACCATCAAATTTCCATACCACGTCCCTTTTTTTCCCCCTTTTTGTTAGGCTTTATCATATTGGCCCTATTCAGTGATTATAATTTGGGTTGTAAAACTTTTCAACACCCAAGTGTTTTAGTGTAAAAATTTAGGTTATGTTTGGTACACGAGGAATAGCATTTATTAAGAATGAAAGAAATTGAATGGATTAGTCTTAGAATAACCATTTTTATGACCATAAAAGAATGACTATTTTTTAAATTAAAGGAATAACCTCTTCTCAATTTGAGAAGAATAGTTATTCCTTCAATTTAAGGAATATCTATTCTCTCATGACTTTGAGGATGATTATTTCAAGTATTAAAGTATATATATATTTTAACATCATTGCTTATTTATTTCACTTATTACATTCTTAATAAAAGTTATTCTAAGAAATAACTATTCCGCATACCAAACGTACTTCTTAGTCTTTTAGTTGAAGGTGTGAAAGTGTCACCTGACCCTCCTTACGGATACTATGGAAGATGACTTCCAGAGAGCACTGTCACCTAACCTTCCTTACAGATACTATGGAAGATAACTTCTAGAGAGCACCTTCACCTGACAATCACCAAAGCATCCTTATGCTGCTGAGTTTTCAATAAAATTAGCGATAAAACCCTAGCGTCTGTCCTTATGGATTTCGGGGCGTCCTTACTCTATGCAAAGTTTGCATTGTCTTGACAATTTGTTTTGACCTAGTAAACGTCCTAATTGACAAAATATTGGAAAAATAGAAGGTTGATGCATTTTGAATAAGATTTCGAACACCACAAAGTTTGCCTTCATCGAATGTCGGGATCAAAAGTTATAACGATTTTACTCAAACTTGTCATTCTTGGACAACATTAGCTAGTGTTTCTCCCATCCTATAAATAGAATAGGATGCCCATTGTGTCTTTTGGCGAGCCTAGAATGAAGCTATAGCTTTAATACCTCTTGAAAGGTTTCCTTGTTTCTCCCTTGTGTGCCAAGATGAGAGTCATTGATGCTTTCCCTCTTTTAGACATTGTGAAGCCTAGACTAT
>FXXK01000389.1:3744-18398 GCA_900184695.1 Betula pendula
GGGGGTTTCTAACTCCTAGACCAGGATTGGTAAATTTTCCTTGGCCCTTATAAGACAACCCTTTCAATTTCTTTTTTTTGCGTTAATTTCAGTTTTTTTGGGTGGGTCTAATACTGGGTGGGGGTAATTTTGTCCTTTGGCTGTGTCTCAGGCATATGGCTTCTCTTTGGAGAAGGAATATTTTTTAATCCAGTTTGCCCCACCTCGCCATATGATATAAAATCTCGGGCAAAGTTCCATCGGACGGAGGATTCACGGTTAGAGATGAAACGGTGCAGCAGCTTAAAACTTACCTAACAAGTTAAGGACGTTACCTAACGTGAGAAGCGAAGACAAAAAGTGTCCAGAGGAGATCTCGCACTCGTTGAAGCCTTTCCAAACGAATATGACAATAGAAAGAGCAGACCTTATCAGGCACAAACGATAGGACGGCATTCCTAGCACTTCGTAGATGGGGCACGCCATCGTGATCGCCAGGTGACGACATCAGCTTATGGTCAGCATGGGCACTCTCTAGCACGTATCCTCATGTTCTTTCCAATAGAATGGCGCATTTTTCTTCGTATTCCCGTAACCATTCTTTTCACCCTCATAGGGCCCTCCTCTTGACAGAACCCACCACTGCAGCGACCCCTCCATCCTGCGCGCTACGTTGTTACATCAGCCTTCTCAACCATCATGAGCCTAAGCCTCTGACAATACCACCAAAGTTAATTAATCTCAGATCGTACCATCAATCTACGTTCCTAGCAGGTAATGATTTTGCCCTGGTAGATGATGCGAGGAACTAGTCAAACGGATCACTCAGCTTCTTTTACCATCACGTGAGCTCGTCATTTCGTTGCCCAATATCCAGGTTGTGCAATTCAAACTGCATAGTCAAGACAACAGCAATTAAGCGTGAGATTGTAAAAGAAAACATGGAATAGGGAAATGCAAATTAGTATTCCAGAAAAGTAAAACTCATCAATGTAGGCTGTCTTCCGAGTACATACTCCAGGTAGGTACTCCATGCTAAAGATGATAAGTGGTTTCCAGTGAAATTGGTCATATAAATCTGTCTTTGTGCAGTCTACGTTTCTGAGTAACCGTATGAAACGCTCTAGCAGGATAAAGGCCTCTCATAAACCTTCGCAGACGCTTCTCTTCGAGAATTTCTCAACGCACAAAGTAGCGAGCGGTACAAGCCTGAGGTTCTCTCTAGACATCTAATATAGGATAAATCGTATTCAATAAACGCATATATAAAATCAATGTGATCGTCATAAAACGGTGAATAAACTAATAGCCTTTTCATACGTATAAGCTAATCTCTTAAGTTTTCAAGATCTGGAGTATGAATCTGAACACATCACAAAGCTTATTCGAATCCTATTCGATATCCTGCACATTATATTTACGCGGTACCAAACCTTTCAACCTTCTAGTATCAGATGGACCATCTAACTAATTCATGTTCGCGACATAAACTATTGATCTTCGTCAGGAGAAAACAGTTATAAAGGAGATTTGATTAGCTATATCTTACACTAGATAAAATGAATCTACTATGCTTAGTCGGAAGTGCAATACCGGATCGATACAAATCTCATCCCTCATCAGCGACCGCCTGCTATGCTATGATGTGACCATCAACCATTCCGAGAGAAGATAAGTCTATCTAACAGTGTACAGAACGGCGAAATCGGTATCGTAGATTCCCTTGACTTTGTATCAGTTGTCGCCTGGACTATACATTCCATTATGCAATAGCCTTTGTTTTAATGAGCTATTATTTTCATAGACTCTGGAGTCCTGTGTTTGACACATCCGTAACGATATCTAGTATTGTATGCTTTTTTGTGGAGCACATCCGACCAGTATGGCATCTCTGCCGCACCGACGCTGCACTTCCTCATGCGCTAGTGGACATGCTGCTCACTATCGCCACGTATATTTGTAACAAAATTTAGATAATCTCGCAGCATAGATACGTTAGTTCACATAAGCAACATATATTTAGATCTTATCCCTGATCTTACGAGGGTATAACAGACAGTAGATTTGCAAACCTTAGCTTTAGACAGCCCAGGCACAACAATCTGGCGTAGGAATTGCTTATCAGTGGACCAGCCTCATGCACGTGTATCAGCATTATTTAAGAACAACAATTCAGCTCATGTAATCTTAGGCGAATACTGCCAAAATGAGTAGCAGATACAGATCGTTCGAGGCTGCAAGAGTGAGATTCATTCCTGACTAAGGTCATCTTGTAGATCTTAAAATTAGGAGCTGTTGAGGTATGACCTGGTCGACAAGTAGAAGGACATCAATTTGTGTAATTTGTCGTAGACATCAGCATCGACCATTAGCCACTAAGTTATAGACCTCATCATTTACTAAGAGAGGCCTTTCTCTATTCTCCTTCCACATTTATTAGGTCAGATAAAAAGTCAAACCGTAAGCGAACAAAGACACTCTTAGAAATACTTAGCAACAGTGATGTTAAATGATCGCGCGAGATCTTATAACAGAAAAAAAACTAAGCAGATTATATTAGATTAATGACTGTAAATTACGAAATCTCAAGTTTACGAAAGGACGCAAAATAAATGCATGTCTCTATGCAAGGAATTCAGCGTGGTATGAGTGTTTTGTATCCACTCTGAGTGTTAGGAGACGACAGATCTGGTTGCAAAGGTCATACAGTCGGTATAATTCATTAGCACGATTAAGTGATATAACCATAGAGCGGTGAGGCGGCCGAAACTGAAAACATATAAATTCCTGTATCAAAGTTACAGTTTCCTGATTACCACGGTTATTTTAATTCAATTTGGCCGGGCTATATTATTTCGTATGGTGAGTTTATAGCGGTGATACCATTTTCAGCAGAGTTGTTTTATTCTGACTATACGTTGATATGACATGTTCGCCATTATGATAGTGTGTGTTTATTTTGTGATTTTCAGCACTCAAACTAAGGGTTAGGTCTCGAGCGGGCGATCACTCGCTTGTATCTTTTTCATAAATAAAGGTACAGAAAAGGTTGTCTATAACGTCTTACGAATTGATAACGATAGGTAACAATACGCTTTGTGCGGTTTATATAATAAGCATATCTGAGGGTATTAGCACTTTGCTATCAATAAGCATTAAGTTTCAGACACATTTCTCGTAAGCTAGATGCGATAATTGCTATTAGACAGATGTGTCTGGGACTTACTGATAAAAATCTTCATGCTCAAGAAATCATTTCCACATACTCCTAAGCCAGACAATAGTTTCAGTGGAGAAGAATGAACTATTTTGAAGACCGATTTCCTGCAGAGATAAGAGAATCCAAGGGATCTCCTCGACTGCTTTGATATGTAGTCATCATTATAATTTGAGAGTGCATTATCGTGAGTTGAACGTCACTAAAGTTGCATTGTTATAGAAGCATTATTGAGAAACGTTTACATGATATGAATCGATAGTTTCCTATTCTTGGAAGAGAGTATCTAACATACGTGTCTTTGGACATCACATTTCGAGACACAGTGATAGCGCTTCGGATATGCTATTTTAAGCATGCAGGTTCAGTGATTTTTTTCTGTAGTTTTGCTTTTGCACCTCGAGGGAGATACTACCGCTAAAGCAAGCGTAGAGCTGTTCCATTATAGATTCTATTGGTACTACCATGTCTAGCTAAGATGCTAATAGTCATATCGTTCATCTTTTCATTATCATTCTATCTAATATTTTCCTGCTCTGTGCTATTTAGAGAATGAACTTCTTCATTTTTTCGTACCTACTCTCCACCGCTGATCATCTCAATCGCACTGCCTAGGATACTTCGCTGTGATTAGGTCAATATTGAGGGTGACCACCTATTTTTGCCTCAGAAATGGGAATCTATGAGTCACTGAGAGATTTATTAGGGCTTTCTAGGGAAGTGGTCAACCAAGATGTACAGATACAGAGCGACTATCTCGTCAGTAAAAGAAAAATATGTTTTAATTGACTAAGGCAAGACATATGATAATTTAATATGAGGGCTATACAGGAGTGAGAGTATAGACTTAGTTGAATACCTAGTTTTATACTTAGAAGCATATCTTATATTCATAAATGAATTCCGAATAAGTAATTCGATTCTCGATTCAGCTTAGATGATATTTGACCATAGGTGGTGGGTACTTGTTTACGAATTGACTTTACACCCCTCATCACTCATAGGACTTGACATCTATGGTTTCTACATTCTTATATAATAAATATATAGCTTAGTCACAAATATTTGTGATCTGTTAATTAAATTCTCCATACACTATAGGGCTATTAGGACCGCTTTTGTATAGATGTCTTACTCTAATACTTCACTCTCAGTAACGGGGAAAGGTCATTTATATTCAAAACATTAGTATACAATTATCAGCCCTTCAAATCCTAGGCACTAACTTATTCGATGTTTAGAATTAAATTGTATGACAATTCGGCTTTAACTTCATAAGTGAGTCTCTATCACGGATACAAAAGAAATGCATGGCTGCTCAGACCTGGGTACCAATTTTTGGATGGATGTTTAGGACACATTATTATGGGATACTAGAATGATCTATTACTGGTATATCGTCATTCCTTGATGTGCTGACTGCGTCAGAGTCTAGTGTCTAATCGATAGATAGCTAGATATCCGCATCTTCTGCCGTTTCACACTTGTGATGCGCTCGTACTCGCCAGTAAATTCTGAGCATTGATAAACATCTTGTCTCATATCTAAATATTTTTAATATTCTTATAACAATAGTTCTCTCTCAACATATCATATAAAAGTAGTTTCGTATACCCTCATATATAGACTAGTGGTTCCTATACTACTCGTTGTGCAAACAGCGAGCTTCTCCATTTATAACATTCTGAATAGGGTTCATACACTGGTAACTTGATAAAGACAAATCGAAGACGCACTTCACTTATAATTAAATATTACTCTAAGTCCTAAAGGTCTAGGCCTAATTGCAAATTCCCAGTCTACGATAGGCGAAATCCCAGGGGAATGGCAAAGGTTCCACGATTACCGAGAACAAGGTAACTTATATCTAAGATACTCTGATCACTAACTCTAATATATATTATTCAACCAGGAAACTGCTGATATGCGGGACACTGGACGGACCTAACGACCAATTAATATCTATAAAACCCCCGTAACTCAGAAGACAACTAGTGCACTGCCTGACGTGAGATTACTGCGGGGACTGTCAGTCGCAGGAGCCATCACAATTCGAGCGGCAATTAGCATAACCCTTCGTCACTTTTTTCTTTAATATACCACACATCAGATTACTCAGATATATACGCCTGGCACAAGCCACGCCTCCACATATAAAATACAGTCATCAACAAAATTTCTAACGATATGCCACATGCTATTTTGATAACCAAATATACATCAATAGGTCAAGCCTACAAACAGTCGATACAAGTGATTCACCAGTGAAGTCTCGACTCCACATGAGGAAGTCGTATAATAGGCTTTCCATCGCTTGTGGGTCATTAAGATATGTCAATACCCTAGCTAGTGTTATAACTCATCAAGTCCCAAGATCTAGAATATGTACAAGAATCAAAAACAATGTGTCTAGTTCATTTAATTAAACTTTTCTGAGTTATTCCAGGTTAATGAAGCATAACATAACAGACAAGGCGTAAACGCCCAACAAAAGGGAGTATTATAAAGTATCTCCATATAGACTTATATCATCATCAATAAACTTCCTTCGACATATTTAAGCTGAGCCGGTTAACCAGAGAATACTGGAGGACGCATATCAGATCCACAATCCAGTAGTCAAACAATAGATCTTCACAACAACTTGCTAGGGCATTCAAGTCATGAAGGCACAGAATGGGGACATACGTATCAACTGATGTGATTAGAGTGCAACGTGGATTGCTATTCTAATATCAGGCTTTACACGGATTTTTTCATTATATGATGACGTACACTTAATCGAATAAACAACGTAGCTTAGACGAAGACATAATCAGCTTAAAGAGAATTCCAAGCGCCGAATCTATCTAGAACATCATGCGGATAAGATAGGAATGGCAAACTTTTATAATGCAGGAAGGAAATTAGAATTAGTAAATATTGTCAATGTTATAGGACCACTCAGCTGCTCGCTACTTCCTATTATATCTGATTTTAGTAGGCAAGGCGATGTTCGAACGACATAACTCTTGCAAATCTCTAACTCATCGGGCCGAATCACTATCCTGAAAAACTATCCTTGCCTGGCGTACTGTGGTTGTGATCTACGTCACGAGCCCGATATGCCATTATCGGAAATCATTTTAGAAAACCAAAATTTTGTATATTAGTCTGTTAAAGCAGAACATAACAATGAATGAATGGAGCAGGTTCCATTAACATGCAAGACTCCGTTATATCACATTTTTCTATTATCTGATCACTGCATGAGGGATAAGCGGAAAATGAGCGCGATTGAAGTATAACATTTTCGTGAGCTGACAGGCGTATCTGTCCTACTCGATAGGATTTTGTATGTGCTTCATGAATATGATCTAGATACGCGTTCACTCCAGTCGTTGTTATATAGTCGGGAATTCCTATTCGACGTGGGCTCTAATGGTGCAGTTGGCCCCCATCTCACCCCGAAGCGGTGCTCCTACGACCCTGAACACAAGCATTAGAATCTATATGTCTACTTCATTGCCCCATCCATATAAAGCAAAAGTATGGAGTCATATAAAAGGCCAGCCGAAACAAAAATACAGGTCATCGAATCAGGCAAACTACCGTCAATAGCAATTTTGGGCCACGCATAAAGTCGCAATCTTCCATAATTGATTAAAGATCAATCATTCTCAGGTAAGTCTAAGCATAGCTTAATTCTGCTAGGCTGCAGGATATTATGCGCACAGATAATACTGCAATTTGAATTTAAGATTTCATTAGCTAGGAACTTAATTACATCCTATTACGTTCTTTATTTATTTTAGTTACTTAATTTTACTTAAGCATTATTACGGCATATAAAAAGGGTATTAGCATTATTACATATTTTTATGGCATTTATGTAGTTAATGCCAAAATATTATTAAAGTAAAATGGACATTATAACAGCATTAATATGCTAAAGGCTTAATAGTTTTACATAAAATAAATATAGTAACTCCATCACTATAAATAATGGATATAATATTTTAAAAACACATGGGCGGCATAACGGCATAATTATGAATAATTCATATAATATCTTTGTAAAATTTTGGCAGAGTAACAACATTAGTATAACTAATGTTTTAAAAATGTTTTAAAACTTTGGGCAGCGTAACGACACTTTTATAGAACATCTAATTAAACTTGAGCATTTTAACGGTGTTTTGATAATTTAAATAAACAATATATATATAAAAGGAGCTTAAAACTTTAATAAAGCTATTTGGGCCCTTAAACGACATAATTTAGAAAAACGGACATACACAGAATTAAAGAAGACGACAAGAGGGACTCACTGAGCTAATTTGTAAAAATTGTGTTCCCGGGCCTTGGACTATTATTCACGTCAGTACCCTTTTTCTTCTTCTTCTTCTTTTTTTTTTTTTTTCTCTCTCTCTCTCTGAGTCTCTCTTCAATTAAATGATTCTAACTATGCACATTACTTGAACCTTAAATGCATGTAAAATATCATTCTATCGATCTACTATATGTGACCATATTTCTATGAGAGTATGCTACCAAATAAAAAGAATGGTATCATGCCAGCAATTTATCTCTTTTGGCTGAGAACTTCCACCCATTACATACCGTTTTTTTAAATGGCACTCGATCCTGTACATCAATCGTTTTTTTTTTTTTTGTAGTAGCATCCGATTCAGAATTCCTTTTTCAGCTAGAGATGCCACATCCACTAGCCTCAACATAATCCTTTCATCACATAGCACATGACTCTTTCCCTGATGCGAGGGTTAAACCATTTTCAAAGCGTTTCGCTTTCGAATGTTCGTCCGAATCGATTTATAACAAACCTTGCTAACTCCATGAATCTGGCAGAATACTGCTCCACCGTTAAGTCATCCTGCCACAAGGTTTTATATCATTTAACTAGGCTTATTGCTGTTTGATAATAGTAAACCTTCACAATTTAATGATTTGAATCCTACAAACATTGCCAAATCAATTAATCACTCATTTAATAAACTTTCTCTAATTTCCAAATTTATCAGGTGCATATAAGTAAGAAAACACCTCATAATACACAAAATTCATTATATACTTAGCAGATTTCATCATAAGTATTCCATAAGTCTTGCAAAGGTAATAAGCATCAAAATTCTGTAATTTATATAAATACTTCTAGAAATCATCATACTACTATACCTCAAAAGTTGATCTAGATATCGATTCATCCTAGACATGCAGTGGCTTTATTCCTATACATCAGGTCCTTATTCCTCTAGTGTTAAGACTTCCATCTTGGTGAATTCTGAAAAAATTGTTTTCTTGCAATCCTGATTTTCCTACAGCTTGCAATTGGGCAACGCTTATTGGTAATGCCATTCTT
Organism: Betula pendula; assembly: GCA_900184695.1. Lineage (NCBI taxonomy): Eukaryota > Viridiplantae > Streptophyta > Magnoliopsida > Fagales > Betulaceae > Betula > Betula pendula. The sequence continues at coordinate 12,300 of FXXK01000389.1, forward strand.
ACCACACTCTATAGCATACCGGATCTTTGGCCATACATTCTCCGACTAAAAATACTCATCTTCTTATCACTATCTCTTCTATTAAACTCTCATGAGCAGGATGCAATCTTAGATAGTATATCCATTACCAACATAATAGTTAATCTAACAATCACCGTAAACACAGTTAGGAGATTAACCAAAAGTTGGCATTAAAAGTCAGTATTATTCTTTTACTTAATGCATATTTATTAATATACTTTCCATCTATTATCTACAAATGGCACGTTGTAGACTTCAATATGAAGTCGCTCCTTCAAAAAGTCCTACTTCTTCTTCCTCACTTAGCAAGAGCCCTTCCTAACTCTACTCTAACAACTTGTCAGATTCAGTATGTCAGCCTCATATCCGTACTATTATTTCCCTTTACAGTGCAGCTTAGGGTCTCAATCGATAAATGAAATTATTCTCAATTTTGAGGGTAACTCCAATCTATGAGGCCCTATGTCTTCTGCTTCATCCGAACGGCTACTCTTTGCCCTTAATTTAGTGTCGCCTTCATTTCTCACTTGTGATCTGTCTCCAGACATCTTTTGACTGCAAAACAACATTGAACAATCTATATCTATAAAGGTTCAAACAAAAATAAATAGTAAATTTTATTCCTATAGGCTCTTGTGTATATATCTTAGTTTAAATTGCTTAATAGGTTCCAAACTGTAACTTATACTAAATTGTAACTTATTAAGTTAAATCCTGACTCTAAAGTTCTGACATCAGTCTATGCTAAGGTCATTCCATGATCCCAGAGAATGCTCTTGATACCAAACTGTAATTACGTTAACGTTACAGTTGACACTAACTTCCTAATATTGGTCACCAGAGAAGCCGTCTGATACCAAACTGTAACGCCCGATTTTAAATCAATAAAACCGTAAGCATTAAACCTCTGGTATTCCACGTTGACGTTACCTACCTCAGAGTTCTAATCTCGCGCGGAATATATTTTTTTTCTTTTAAACACTAGAATCCTCAGAAACACAACAGAGCTGAACTAAATACCTCATTCCACAAAAATTAAACATATGTCAAATTACAAATCAGATTATACAAGCATACCAAACAACATGAGTGCCACAAGCATGGCATACAGTTGCACATCAAGTTATACTTAATAATATAAAGTATAAACTAACTTGATGTTATATTAGATAACGAAAATAGAATATAAACATATAAAACATAAATCAATTAAACTAGCTCTACAAAATACTAGCCAGCACAAACACAGCCAGACAATCAGTCCACCATCCAGATCAACAAAAAGATTCTTCCACCCTTAGCCTCAAGTCCTGCTCACACTGTGAATTTAGTGAGTAACTGCTTTTCAATAAATATGAATATACTATTTCATTAATTATCACACTTATGAAAATAACATCTTCAAATGATTAAAAATCAGCTAAAGAGATCCAAGCAAAACCATTAACATAGATGATATGATAAAGCATATGAAAAAGGTTAATAATAAGTTATAACCTCGCCATAAATATTATATATGCCATTCCACAGCCATAACAACGAAACCACATAGATAAATATGTCTAAAGCAAGGAAAAAAAATAATGAGAATGAAATGACAGGTTTTAAATGCATATCTTTTTCTTTCTTTCACCCACTCATGAAGAGCCGACCATCGGTTAACGGATATTTTTTGGAGCTGACACTCCCCTTACATATAAGCTCTTTGTTTGTTGCTAAAGCCTACGGTCTCAGCCTTTATTATTAAATCTTCACGGAGCCTAAGGTCCCAACTGGCAGCCCATCTTCCACTGCTACTCACCAGCTCTGTTATTAACATTTTATTAGTCACCAACTAATAATCACAATATGCATCAATCATACGCAAAACGTTTTAGCAGTAATAAACTGCAATCATTTTGTATATTATTAAAATCAGTACATTACTCAGTAAGTATAAATCTTACTTGCTTCTGTAGGCTGCAGATATGTATGCGTCACAGATAAATACTGCAATTAATTTAAGCGTTTCCGTCCGCGAAATTCAAAGCCTAAAAATTCATAGCTCACCTCAAAATCGAGCGACTCAGATTTTAATAGCATCTAACCTTAATGATAGCCTTTTACTCCATCTACCACACTTATCATATAGAAATATTCCAAAGAATAAAAGGGTACAAGAAAATAATGTATTTTCCTTTGTATCAATTATCTCATCATCCAAACTTGTGATTCTTCATCTGACTTTTACCATCCTCATCATTTTCATTTCTCTGCTTCAATGTAAAGGTCTGCTCTTATTATAAATCATTGTTCAATCCATAAACCTTGAAATCTATGTTAGATGGACCAACTCTATTCCCATATTTCTGAGTATACACTAAACTTCAAAACCATGGTACTCACCAGCGTTTTATCGCATCTGTAATTGCGGTCAATATTTGAATCCAAATTCTCTTATAGCTCATATCTCACAAGGGTTTTTTTTTTTTTTTTTTTTTTTAAATCTCAATATCTATATATACCTGAGTACTAGGTTTTGTACAATACCATAATCTATTCATGAGCTCGAAACATCGATTGTAGTATTAAATAACACATCAACCTATTTCCAAGATATTATAGAGATCATAGTTTTATCATCGAATAAGGTTTAGGCATTAATATCAAAATTATAATCTCTCATTAGTGCAAATGTCTAATCTTTTTCCGTGGTCCATAGTCTTGACCTAGTTACCTCAATTAGAAAATAATCATAAGCTATCACGCAGCATTTCTCACTTTCTAAAAACCAGGTATACCTCGATATAAACGATATATCGTGACCTATTCTCCATATTGTCATGACATTCTAGATATCAATTTCATGTTTTTCCCTTTTTATCATTGTCATAGGAATTCTATCTCTCATTTTTAGGAGAAAGCCCTATTCAAAATCCAGAGCCTCAATTTCTCTTCATCGTCACATGGGTTACTCATAATCATTCACGTGTTTGTCTAGGCATTAGAAACCTAAGCAAAGTGATTTAACTTATCATACGAAACCTCGAATTTAATCATCACTCTTATGTTCCCTATGGATGTAGCCCATAAAATTCTTTAACCTTAACAATGCTGTCTAGTCTTAGTATCAAAAGAGAATAATAACTCACTCACAACTTAGAACTAATACATACATTTAATCAACGAAAAATCATACCTACCATTACTTTATTCTTTTTCTTGATGTGACTGTATGAATTCGTACCAAAGATGTGCATTCTTAACCTTGTTGACTATCGCTTACCTTTGGCGTTTCTCCGGGACAATTCCCAACTTGGTGACTTTGTCTATCCACAACAATCGCATGCTCTAGTCGTGATTCTGCATTCTCCAAAACAAGACTTACCATAAGCGAGACATACAAACTTCTGCGCTTCCTGTATGCTTTGGAAATCATCTTTCGTCCTTAGATTTCAGGCTTTTATCATCAAACGTTCTCTTTTCTATTGTTGTTAGGTCACGACAACAATCAATCAATCAAATGTTAGTCATACAAGTTAACTCATTTATTTTTCTAATAATTCTAAATTATCACATAAGGCAAAACAATTCCAATCTCTTTATGCCATAGACTTTTATCTATACCTCCATATGGATTCCTCAACCAAAATATTAATTCTAGTAACCAATCCTTGACTGCCAAAGAATCTTTTATCTCATAACTTAAAATGGGAGACTCAATTTTCCAAAATAACCTCGAAATCATATGATTGTATTATTTTTCTAGAGTCCCACACATCATTTACTTTTTGTCAAGTCCATCAATCAAATATTTAATCAATTATCAGTTACACCTTAACACATCATATTGTTATAACACAACGAGTAAATACTCCAAAATTTCACCTTATCCTCTTGTTATTGAAATTCCACCTCTTATTCCTAAGAGAACCTTATCATGACCTAAAGTCTCGACTTTCCGTCATTACTACATGCCGATGTTTGTAATTATCCCAAGGTCCAGAAGTATTAATAAGTAGTAAACTCTAACCACTTCTAATATAGACGAGGTCTATCCATTTAATCAAACTTATCGAAAAGGGTGCAAGAAAATAATATTTTCCTACATTTCTATCTCTTAATTTTCAAGATCTGGTATATCTGACACCACTCTTCGAAATTCTATCTCTACAATTAATATTTAGGTACCAACCTTTTGCATGATACCATAATCTATCTCATGTTCCGACATAGATGCTATCATCCTCGAAAAGTAAAGTGATTAGATTCTTAAGTTTAAATGAATTCTAACTATGCCATTACTTGAACCTTAAATATGATAAAATATCATTCTATCGATCTACTATATGTGACCATAATTTCTATGAGAGTAGCTACCAAATAAAAAGAATGGTATCATGCCAGCACTTTTCTCTTTGGCTGAGAACTTCCACCCATTACATACCTTTTTTAATGGATACGATCCCTGTGACATCAATCGTTTTTTTTTTTTTTGTAGTAGCATCCGATTCACGAATTCCTTTTTCAGCTAGAGATGCCACATCCACTAGCCTCACATAATCCTTATTCACATAGCACATGACTCTTTCCCTGATGCGAGGGTTAAGACCATTTTCAAAGCGTTTCGCTTTCGAATGTTCGTCCGGAATCAGATTTATAACAAACCTTGCTAACTCCATGAATCTGGCAGAATACTGCTCCACCGTTAAGTCATCCTGCACAAGGTTCTTAATATCATTTAACTTAGGCTTTTGGTATACTAGTAAACCTTCACAATTTAATGATTTGAATCCTACAAACCAATTGCCAATCATTAATCCTCATTTATAAACATTTCTCTAATTTTCCAAATTTATCAGGTGCATATAAGTAAGAAAACACCTCTATAAATACACAAAATATCATTATATTACTTAGCAGATTTATCATATTAATATTCCATAAGTCTGCAAAGGTAATAAGCATCAAAATTCTGTAATTTATATAAATACTTCTAGAAATCATCATGCACGACTATACCTCAAAAGTGATGCTAGATATCGATTCATCCTAGACATGCAGTGGCTTTTATTCCCATACATCAGGTCTCTTATTCCTCTAGTGTTAAGACTTCCATCTTGGTGGAATTCTGAAAATAATTGTTTTCTTGCAATCCTGATTTTCCTACAGTTGCAATTGGGCAACGCCTTTGGTAATGGCCATCTTTACCACACTTATAGCATACCGGATCTTTGGCCATACATTCTCCGACTAAAAATACTCTCTTCTTATCACTATCATCTTCTATTAAACTCTCATGAGCAGGATGCAATCTTAGATAGTATGATCCTGTACCAAAATAATAGTTAATCTAACAATCACCGTAAACACAGTTATGGAGATTTAAACCAAAGTTGGCATTAAAAGTCATATTATTCTTTACTTATGCATATTTATAATATACATTCTCATTATTTATCTACAAGGGCACTTGGTAGACTTCAATATGAAGTCGTCCTTCTAAAAAGTCCTACTTCTTCTTCCTCACTTAGCAAGAGCCTTTCCTTTAGACTCTACTCTAACAACTTTGTCAGATTCAGATATGTCAGCCTCATATCCGGTACTATTATTTTCCTTTACAATGGCAGCTTTAGGGTTCTCAATCGATAAATGATTATTCTCAATTTTGAGGGTGAACTCCAATTTATGAGGCCCTATGTCTTCTGGCTTCATCCGAATGGCTACTTCTTTGCCCTTATAGGTCGCCTTCATTTTCACACTTGTGATCTGTACTCCAGACATCTTGACTGAAAACAACAGTTAACAATCTTAATATCTATAAAGTTTCAAACAAAAAATAAATAGTAAATTTTTATTCCCTATAGCTCTTGTGTTATATCTTAGTTTAAATCTTAATAGGGTTCAAACTGTAACTTATACTAAATTGTAACTTACTTAAGTTATAATCTGACTCTAAGTTCTGACATAGTCTAGCTAAGGTCAATTCCAGTGATCCCAGAGCAAATGCTCTGATACCAAACTGTAACTTACTTAAGTTACAGTTTGACACTAACTTCTAATATGGTCACCAGAGAAACCGCTCTGATACCAAACTGT
>FXXK01000390.1:0-80933 GCA_900184695.1 Betula pendula
AAGAGAGAATCCTGCATGTCTTCGTGTGACCATGCAAACACGTCGGCATTTTCTTCAAGAATTCCCAAAGGTCAGTCTTCAACCCCTTCCGGGTAATTTGGCGACCCGATCTTCAACAAACGCGGGGTCCCGGCCCCTCCAATGGCACTTCTACAAGGTCTTCGTTAGCTCTGCTCTCTGGATTGTGCATCTCTTTTATCCCGTAGTATACGGGGAGGGTTTCTCTGGCTTGGGCTCTTTGAGAGTCAGATTGTAGCATTGCCGGAGCCTCCTTCTGTCTCCCCTAAACCACCCCCCACTCCGTGATCGGTGTGGGATCTTCATTTCAGTGGTAGGTGGACGTGACTGCCAATCAATTGTTGAGGGTCGGCCTTACAATAATGGTAGGCTGACGTCAACGACCAGGAAGTCGGTCATCCACCGTTTCTCCTTAGGGGCTGTGCCTGCTGTAAGTGGGAGGGAGATTGTCCCTACCGGGAGGACTTTCTCCCCTGTGAAGCCTACTAGGGCGTGGGAGCTGGGACCAGCCTTTTGTGATTCCGACTTACTTCTTGAAGGCAAGAAAGACAGCCGAATTACATTGCAAACCAAGACACGGTGGATGTTAAAGTTCCTATAAGCAGGGTGATTACCAATGCGTCATCGTGGGGTGAGAAAACCCTCTTCGTCTTCGGGCAGAATGATATCGGCTTCGTGCTCCAGCCGGCGAGCCTTAGAGGCGCTTTCAAGAGAGAGTACCTCTCCGGAGGACATCTCCTGGCGTAAGCTCCCTGCTAGAGCTAGACGAACCGCCAGCCGCGAAACACCGGCAATGGTATGAATCTCACCGATGGGGTCCCGGTGTACTTCTGATCCTATTCCGCCGACGGACATTGCGATCGTCATGACCCCTGCTTCACTGTCGCCCGGTGGTGTCTCGCCTCGCTGCCGCCCTGCGGTCATCTGCGTGCCTTCGATGCTTAACGGGGTTGCTGGGTCGGCGATGGGTCCGACGCGAGCGGTCCTCATCATAGGGGGGTTGTTCCGTGTACGGCTTTTCATATTTGGCGGTTTTATTAGCCGCCACACAACCGGCCACTTTCCTCCTTTGATCATCCTTTCAATCTCCCACCGGAGAGATACGCAATCCTCAGTCTCGTGTCCGTGATCGCCTGATGATAGTCGCAGTACCTTTGCATGTCGCGTTTCTCCGGGGGGCATGCATCTTCTTTGTGGCCTTAAACTGCTTTTGACATCGTGTATATCGTCCGCCACCGTTGTGTTCAGCGGAGTAAAATTATAATCCCGCTCAGTTACGGCTTCTTTTTCTCGGGCAGCTTCTCGCCCTTTTTCGAACCTTTTCCACGGCTGGAAGCTCCTTCTTCTCTGCTGAACTCTTTCTTCTTACCTCGCTCTTGGCTTCGAGTCTCTTTCTGCGTACATCCTCATCATCTCCTCCTGGTTGATGATTCTTCGGCTTTCTCCATGAACTCCCGTAAGGTTGTAGGAGTCCCTCTTAGCAGCTCTAAACGAAAGGTCCTTGTGGTGGAGTCCCGTTTATAGCGCAGTCAAAACTACGCTTTCGGACATATCCTCCGCTTCAACTCTCTCCTTATTGAACCTCTGGAGGTAGTCTTTGAGGGGTTCGTTCTCCCTTGCTTCAGAGCCAGCATAAACTGAAGCGTGTTTTGCGCCTTTTCGCGCGAGAACTGCGTGAGGAAGGTTTTCGCCAAGTCTTCGAAACTATCAATGGAGCTGGATGGCAATCCCCCAAACCACTCCTGGGCACTACCTCCAAGGTGAGGGGGAACGCGCGGCAGGCTATCTCATCAGTCGTCGCGTGCAAGTCGATGTGGGCCTTATAGACTTCAAATGGCCTACTGGATCACCCGTTCGTCATAGTTTTTAACGGGAGGGACCTTGAACCGGGTAGGAACTGGATAACTCATTACCGCGGTGTAAAACCGAACGGGCACGTTGGAGAATTGAGTCGAACGCAGACTGCTTCCTTCCCATGTCGAGAAGTGCTGCGTCGTACTTGGCTTCTAAGCCCTAATTAGGGCATGCATGTCTTCGTGCGGAGGCGGGGGTTAACCTGGAAGTGTCCCGGCCAGGGGCGTGACGGTTTTCCTCTTCGAAGTTCAGGCCGACGCTATGTGCACCATCTCTAGTACGACGCTCGTTTTGCTGGCGGCGACGATGTTTGGCGCCGCTTGTCTGCCTTCATTTGATCCTTGGGGGGGGCGTTGGTCATTCGCCTGAGCGCGCTGACCTCCCTTCTCTGGTTTGTCGACTTCCATCATGACGGCCTTCACCTCGCGTGCCTTCCACGCGTACATATTCCTCTTCATCAGCGCTGAGTTCATCAGAGTCAGTTTCGCTGAATGGTTGTCCCTCTACGTTCACCTTACCATGCGGGCTAGGGCAGAGCTTGGGACGAGGGATGCGTTCATACGCTTAAGATCTTCTATCTCCTCGGCCATTGTGTGCATTCTGGCCTCTGGGGTCTGGGAAGCATCTCCTGCTCCGAAAGCTGGACAGCAGCAGCTTTTCCTTTGTCTAAATGAGGGGTTTCCGGAACAAACGCGCGGTTGCCCGGCCGTTCCCCACGCTGGGTTGGGGAACCTTGTGAAGTTTCTTCGATACCCATTGCAGTCGGATCGGTTTGTAGTAAGAACAATATCGTTCCACAGACGGCGCCAAACTGTGAAGCAATTCCCGACTCCGGCTGTACGGTAACCTGAGAACAGAGAAAACGTCAGACACAGAGCTTGCCGGGGTTTGCCGGCGGGGATAGCTCCGATGCCTAAGTCAGATTCTTATCTTTTTTGAGAGAAAAGACTTAGAGTGATTCTTTGTAAAACATACGTACCTTGCCGAACCTATCCCTCCTCCTTATATAGTGGCTGCTTCCCCGAGGCTCATTAATGAAGCCTTTCCGTGGGCCCCTGTGTTTTCTCTTAGTCGACTATGCCCATACGGGTCATTAAAGATTGTTCCACGTGCCGTAGACGTAGTGGCCACAGGTATGTAAATTCCTGTTTGCTTGTCACATCAATCATGCCTTGATGGGTTTAGTAGGCATCGGTAACTTGCGGGCACAATTACCGAGGTCGGCGATCATAAAGTCTAGCCATAATGGGGCTTGTCCCTTCTTCATAACAGGTCATTAACCTTACCATGCGGGAGTCGAACCCTGGAGGTCGGCGGAGCTCCTTTTAGACCGGAACCGAACCTAGGGGTTCTGCCGGGTTTGCTATGCGGAACCGAACATAGGATTCGGCCAGGTCTAAGACACAAAACCGAACCTAGGGGTTCGGTTACCATGGTCGGTAGTGAGGCGGACCTGGGCTTGACCTGCACGGCCGCGCTACAAGAGAGTTGGGTGTGGGCCTAACTGTAGCTTTAGGCCCAATCCCTAACAACACTAATAAGAATAATAAATTTACTCATTTATTTATTTTTTGTAACTTCATTAATCAAGCAAACAAGGACCTTGGCGAAAAAGAAGCTAAGCCATAACGGGACACTACATGAAGGGGAAGGAGGATGTAGAAAAATAAGTGAGAATGTAATTAGAATGAGATTCAGTCATGGTCCAATAAGCCACATGATAAATACCAAAAAAATAAAAAAAATGGAGTAGGGGGGAATAAATAAAAAAGGTGTTTGAAATGAGATCCTCAATCCTATGATCTTGCACAATAGAATAGAGGGGGTCCTATAGAACCATACTTAATACTTTAAATTGTTTTTTGAAAAAAATAGAACACTAATAATACTTTAATTGTTCTCTCGCTTGTTATACGACCAAATGCAACTACATTATTTCAATCGATGGAATAAAGATGCCAATTGCCAAACCATGTGGGGACAAGCATGCGGGTATGGAACACGTGGGAAGACAAACTACGAAAACAGAATAAAGCGTTTAATAAATAATAAAATATCAATAAAGTTTCGTAGTCCAATCATGCTGTTGGTCAGAAAAGCACTTGGAACTGTACGTGTCCTGTTCCGGGATCACTCTCTACCCGCAGATGGGCCATGGCCCATGCCCCATGGCAGCGCCAACTGCAACTTTTATTTATTTTTTTAAAATTTTTTGTCATTTCCAACTTGGAATACTTTTGCTGTCCTATTGCATGCTTGCTTAAGGGATTGAGATTTCTAGGCTCAAAATCTTAGCCGTGGCTTGTAATAAACGGCTCAAGAACAAGCCACATCATCAACCGGGTCAAAAGTTTTCGGTCCCTTCTTTCAGGCCCCCTTCCGCTTCTTCGGCCAAAGTCACTTCCACGGCCATAGCGGTCTTCGCCTCAACTTCTTCGGCATCCACTGTTAATCCTTTGAAATTAGGATATAAACAAATAATAATTTTCCGAGTTTAAGAATATCTGCCTAAGCTATCTCCTGATATTGCTGAATCAAGCATCTTGTTAATAATATTAGCAGGAAAGTCTTCCCCCTGACTCCTTTCCTAAGGTGGCCGTTAATTTTGCGAGCATATCTACTTTTGATATGAAATGAACATTTTTATGATATATGTTGTGAGCCTGCATTTCTAATAAAGTTAAATGATTCGAAACGAATGATTGTGTGACTTTTAGTCTTTTACAGTGCTTTTTCTTTTTTTTTTGTTTTACATATTTTTGCTCCCTCACCCGACAAAAACTTCTTTGATCAAAGTTGATGCACACTTTATTCCCTATTTCACACACCTTAAATTGTGGCGCATGGTCACTATTGCTTCTGCCAAAATGGTCCATAAAACCCACATTTAGGCAATCGTGTTTTCTAGTTTCTATCATTATTAATGATTAATGTGATATAAAATGAAAAAAAGTTTTTAAATTTTTTGTGAAAGAAAAGTAAAAAAAGTTGTTTAATAATAAAGAAAATAAAGTAGACTTTTTTAGAAAAAAAAAAAAATGGAAGAATTATTTTGTCAAACGGGCCAAATCTTCGAATACGATCTTGAAAAGCGTAGTAGAATCTAATGACAACTCCTCCTTCAATTCAAACCCAATAAAAATGGAAACGTGTTTGGTGGGGTTGTGGGAATTGAGACTAACGGCAGTGCATCCATATCACTGTCTTTTCCAAAAGCTAAAAAACGAGTAGAAGTTTGGAGTTGCACAGAAGTGGGAATTCGAGAAATGTGTTTTGGATTTTTGCACCTTTCATAGCATTTTTATCTGACTCTTTATATAATTACTTTTTATTTTGAAAATAAAATTATTATTATTTTTTTTTAACTTTAACTATCTATTATTTTTAAGCACATATATTCAGCTCCCTAAACTAATTAAGAATTTGCTTTTACTTTTGAGAAAAGTTCACATACTCCCTCAATTTTTTTTTGTTTTGTTTTGTTTTGTTTCTTAATTTTTAGTTTTAGTTTTTTCTAGCCCTTATGAATTGGAAAAAAAAAAAAATTGTTAAATGAAAATATTTATAATTTTTTTTTAAATTCTGATTTGCTAATTGGGTAGTGGTGGTGTTTTTTTTTAAAAAAATATTTTTAGCTTTAGTTTTTTCTAGAATTTTTTATTTTATTTTATTAAGGGTATTTTCATCTTTGGGGGGTACATTAACAATAATTTGGTAGTTTTGGGAGACATTGTCACAATTGAAAGTTTGGAGGAGACCTTGTCAATTGAGTGATAGTTTGAGGGGAGTTTGCGGACTTTTCCAATTACTTTTTCATTTAAATATATTATTTAAAAAAAAGGGAAGATAAAGAAAATTAGGATAAACAAAAAGTTTGAGAGAGAAAAATATATTTTATTAGTTAAAAAAAGAGTAAGAAGTGAATAGTGGTAGGTAGGGGTAGGCAAAATGTCCCACCCGCCTTGTCTCAAAAATTTCGATTTTTTTTGTGTTTTTTCTCAGGTACGGTTTTTTTTTTTTTTTTTGTATATTTGGCCGGGTCGGGTTGGTTATTGGGTTTTAAAATAGAATTCAGGTATTTACCCGACCCGCGTGCAATTGATGGTATAAAAACATATTTTTCCCTGAACTTAAACCCTAAAGCCGTCGCACTTCTCCCCTTCTCTTCTTCTCTTCTTCTCATACTCTCTCCCCTTCTCTTTTCTCCTTTTCTTCCATCTCACCAGTCGCACTCCCACTTCTCTTCTCTCCTTCTCTTTTGTCTCACCTACCACACTCCTGCTCCCAAGCCGCTACCCACGCCTTGCCCACGCTAGGGGTGGCAAAATGGGTTGGCGTGTCGGGTTTGGGTCGACCTGCTTGACCCGCTAACTAGTTAAGGCCAAATATGAACACAACTCATTTAATAAAGGGGTTGACACGATACGACCCGTTTAATTGACAGGTCATAATGTGTCGACCTGAAACAACCCAACTCGTTTGACACGATTAGGTATTCGGGTCAAGTTTTACCTCGAGCACGACTCAGATTAAGTTTTAATTAAAAAAAATCAATTCTTCATATATATATATTATATATTATACCTATATACTTTATTTATTTATTTTCAAAAGTTTTTCATAATCCTTCATTTGGAAAAACACAATCCAATATTCTTTTTGTTGAAAAGTTTATCAAGTAATGTCATTTCAAAAGGAAATCAAATATTCAAAAGTCCTGACATATAGCCTAATCACCAAATTTGATGATTCCTAACTATCATCTATACATCTTGCATATCATGAGAGAGAGAGAGGGAGATCGAGAGAAAGAGCTACGGGCTACGGCGTCATTGGCGTGCCGCAGTCGTGCTGCGTGGGAGGGGATTGGGTTTGGGTGCGTCATGCGTGATTGCGTGAGGCTTGACCGCTTGAGCGTGAGGTGAAACTTGAAACCGTGAAAGTGTGAAGTGAAACATTGAAACCATGCTTAGGTTAGGTTAGTTTTACTTTTTAAGTTTTTTTTTTTTAAAAAAAAGTTAACGGGTCAGCCGAGTCACCGGCGGGTTGACCCGTTTGACCCGATAACTAACAGGTTGACGCGTTTATGACTCGAACCCGATAAACTCAAACCCAAACCCACTATCTTCGTGTCGTGTTCGTGTTAGGTTCGCGGTTGTGTCAAACAAATCTGATTAGATCATCAAAATCTTATTTGATCAGGTTTTTACTGCCCATGTTATGAGCCTAAATATTTGAGAATGATAATTGATAAATAAAAGTAATAAAGATACAATTTTGACACTTCAAGGGGCCAAGTTCTCTTTTAGCACACGGCTATAACATCACGGATTTTGATTCAAATACTTTGATGATCCTTTCAAATGTAATGCTAAATTTAAATACAAAAGACAATCCCAATTAACTAACTACCCACTAACCCACTACACTTAAACAATAACTGCTGACCCACTAACTGTGTAATCCAACTACTAGCCCACAATTCTAGAACATCAAAGACACTTACACATAATAATAAAGATAAATAAATAACATAATAGGCGCTTACTAATTAACTATTATTAGGCCCATAACAAACTCCACTCCTTCAAAAGACCTTACCCACAAGGTCTGGAAATTTATTGGAAAACTATTGGCTAGAAGTCCTTAGATTGAAAGTAAAATTAAAAGACCTAAGTGTAAAACTTAAAAGACCTAATCGTAAAAATTAAAAACCCAATAATTAAATTAAAAGTAAAATCACATTATATTTAATTTCTCCCAACATTTAAGGAAGGTGATGTGATTTAAGGAAGGTGATGTGTTTCGCCTATGCGAGGTATGGGTGTGAATAGTTGGTTCGGATGAGATTTATGAGAAAAATACAATATTTAGGATATTATACATTTTACATAACTTTACTTTATTATACATTTTACATGTAAATTTCCAATTTGCTAAGGCTTAAAGGGATATCAAACGTAATTCAAAGCCAAGGAGTATTATAGAGGGGAGTAACAACCGACTTAATTTTAAGATACTTGTAAAGGGCATCCAATCCATAATCACTTCCAAACCCACTCATCTTATACCCTCCAAAAGGGCAGTCATTGTCGAAAGCAAAATAGCAATTGATCCAAATGGTGCCAGCACGGATTGATCTTGACACGGTGTTAGCCACATTCAAGTCCTTTGTCACGATGCCCGCTGCTAGCCCATATCTGGTGTTGTTTGCCCTCTCAATCGCTTCATCAATTGTTCTGTAATTGTTCATTATTAGAAGAAAAAAGAAAAACTCGAATTGCTAAATAAAAGCATTTTCTTGCAAAAAGTTTTGGTTAGAGAAATTAAGAAAAAGTGAATACTAAAAACATATACTCACTTGAACTTGGCGAGCGCCATAACAGGTCCAAATATTTCATCCTTGGCTATAAGCATTTCTTCCTGACCAAGTCATCAAGAATATTAATATATAGATGAAGGAAAAGAAAAACTAACATTAATTACTAACAAGCTAAAAATTAAGATCAGTGAAAAATAAAGTGAAGAATATATATACCTTGAAATCCGTGAAAATTGTAGGCTCGATGTAGTATCCCTTCCCACCAAACTCCAAGGGTTTGCCCCCAGTTAACAGCGTAGCTCCTTCTCTCTTGCCATGCTCAATGTAAGAAAGAATTTTTTCAAACTGCTTCTTATCGATCTGCAAGTCAGAAAATGTCAATTTTTATTGGAAATTGACATTTTTAAGTATTGCAGTTTTAATATGTTTGAAAGCCTCACTTCATTACCTGGGGTCCTTGTTGGACCTTAGGATCAAAAGGATCCCCAACTACCCAAGCTTTTGCCTTTTCCACTAATTTCTTCACAAGTTGGTCATATATCCCTTCTTGAACATAAACACGAGAACTTGCCACACATACTTCTCCCTGAAAAATAATGATAAATTGAACATAGGGAAGAAAAGTTAAAAATTATGGATTATCATTTACAGTATAGAGAATACAAACAAGCTAGTCACGTGAACAACATAGAAAATATTAGTTTGAAAAACGTTGAGATAAACAAAATGATCAATTACTAGACAACTGCTAATATTTTTACCACTTGTAGCATCTAAAAGCAGTTCACCATTATTTTTGTTACGTACTTATGCATCGTTAAACTTCAATTAGGGGCGGAACTACTGCAATGTCCTCCCCAATTTTTTTTTTTTTTTTTAAAAAAAACCCTAATTTTTAATTATGGGAACTATCCCATAATTCCCATTTAAGAATAAAAAAGGGGTAAACCCCGGACCCGTGCAATGCACCCTTCACACAGATCGGATCTCTAGGCCTCATTGCTGGAGTGGTTCGAAAGAATTGTTTGCATTCAAAGGGATTCGAACCTTAAACTTGATAAAAATGCTATCAAATCCAATGCTTTCACTACTTGAACCAACCACTTGACATTTCTTATACTGTATCACATGCCTATACTAAAACAATAAAGCACTTAGGCAACTTAACAATTTCGGTAAGTTTTGTGTTGCCTGTCAATATAGGCGTGCCTGTGTGGGGGCCTAACAACCACATGCTAACAGGTAAAGTTATTAACTCTATTTATAATCTAGCCAAAATAACACAATACAATGAGAATAGTTAAGCAAAAGAAGAAAGAGAGGAGGAGGAGGGAAAAGAAGAATAGAACTAGAAGATGAAGGGGATTTATAGAATACTAAGTCTCTTCTAGCCTTCAGTCCTTTGTAATATGTATCTTTTAAGTAGTTATTGCATTATTTGAATATTTTAAAGAAAGAAAGAAAAAAATAAATAAAGAAATAAAAAAAAAAAGGAAGAAAGAGAGGCCATGAAGAAAGAAAACTGAAAAGAAAGAGAAGAATCAAAATGCCGAAAAGGGAAGGAAGGTCTGAGTATCAGTAATGGATAGGCGAAAAAGTGTGAAAACATGTAACGTATTTTTTTAAGAGGCAATTATATATAATTTTATTTTTAATTGGTGTACATAGTACTGGTACATGACAACATATAAACATTAATGAATAGAAGTAGGTAGCCAGGAAAAGTATGTCAATTTAAGCAACATATATTCATTAGCCAATTTAGTTTGATTAGATTGTAAATAAAAATAACATATAGTAAATAAAAATCACTTCACCTTGTTATTTAGGATGCCCGTGAGAGCAAGCTGAGCGGCTACATCTACGTCGGCATCATCAAAAATAATGAGGGGAGACTTGCCTCCTAATTCAAGTGAAATCACTTTTAAATTGCTTTCTGCGGCGGCTTGCATTACTTTTCGTCCTACTGTTGTGGAGCCGGTGAAACTCACCTGAAAAAACGACAAGAGCTAATGGCTCCGGCAATGTCTCAAAATGTTCACATAAATAAGAAAAACATATTCAATTAAAAGCTAGAAATTACGGCATCAACGTCCATGTGAGAGCTAATGGCTGCCCCAGCTGTTGGTCCAAATCCGGTTACAACATTGAGCACTCCATCAGGGATACCAGCCTAGATTGAACGAGAAAAACAAAAATGGTAATACAAAATATCATCAGTAATATGAATAAATAATCATTAGTCGTGCGCAAATCAATCATCCAAACTTACAAGCTTAGCAAGATGAGCATAATAGAGAGCCGAGAGAGGCGTTTGCTCAGCAGGTTTGACAACTATGGTGCACCCGGCGGCTAAAGCGGGGCTAACCTTTATGAAGAAGGAGCCGCTAGGGATATTCCAGGGAATGATGTGTCCTACGACACCAATAGGTTCACGCAACGTGTACGCATGAAATTCACGAGACATTTTCAGTACCTCTCCATGAATTTTATCAGCTGCACCTGCGTAGTAACGAAGAGTACTTGCTGCCCTGGGAATGTCCCTGGCCTTCCCCAAACTGAACAATTTCCCACCATCAATTGTATCCAAGGTAGCTAGTTCTTCAACATTTTGTTCAATCAAGTCCGCCAGTTTCATCATTATCCTACCTCTCTCCTTACAATGATTAAGAACCCCGCCAAAAAAAAAAAAATTGATGTAATAAAAAGTAAAGATACTACAATTATAAGAGCTCTGTCAAAAGAATGACCAAAATTTACATGAATGAATCATTTTGGATACAGAGGCATGCCGCAATGAGTTATAACATCATTTTGTCTCCAAAAGAAAAAAATAACATCATTTTGAAACCCCAATTTATTTGATATAAAGTCGAATCCCATGAACTAATTTAATAATTTTTCCTTAAAAAAGGACTTTCCAAATTATTATATACAATAAATGACTCCCGCTCACGCATCATTGTTTAACTTGGCAACTTGAATATCATGTATATATGATTTGAATTTGTAGTTTTTTTTTTTTTTTTGAGTGTTTTGTAGTTTCTCATTCAACGCATATGCAAGTAGTAAGTACACAGAGTACGTACGTAGCGCGAGTCCCCTTGTAATTGTTTTCCTCAAACAATTAGTTACTGCTTGTGAAGGAAAAAAACAGAGGAACTTTCTTTGTAAATTAATAATTAAACGAGAAGGGAAAAATTAAGAATATGGAGTATACATACAGAGCCAGGCAAGCGAGGCCATGGACCAGAGTCGAATGCATGACGGGCAGCCTTCACCGCCAAATCAACATCTTCCTTATCTCCTTCCGCAACTCTCGCTATCACCTCTCCTGTTCTTGGATCAATTGTCTCCAACGTTTTCCCTATTTTAATTTTGGATTTTCTAAATTAATTTATCCCAAAATTAATGATGCGAAAATATATATTAGTAAAAATGCTAGTGTTACCACATATATATCAGAATTGACGACAAAGTTAAAAACTAACTTTTATGCATTACCTCAACCAGTAGAAAAACCTGACACGCAGAGGCTAATAGATTGGTTGAATTGAAAATTTTTTACAACTTTGATGGAGTATATTGCAAATTTTTAAACATTAGACGCGACATTGAAAAACAGTTAAAACATTAGGGGGGTAAAGCGCATTTTCCCCTTAACTAAATATTCTATCATTGTCTGCAGATTGTCTCAAGTTGGTCTGGACGGCTATATAAAAAAGCTTCAGACAGAAAGTTTCATCCTATCCTTGTCTCAAGCTAATCCGGACGCAATGTAGAAGAAAAATCAGGTTTTTATGATGAAACCCTAGCTTCATCCAAACCAAGGCACTTTCCTGTCCGAACGATCCTTGTCATTTTTTATTCAAACGAGTTTCAACAGCTTTTTTCAACATGAAGTACTTGTCTACTATTTATATGCTGCTTTACTCATTCTTGAAGAAACTAATGCTGAAAGACATAGTTTTGAGAGAAAAATTTGTGTGGCTAAGAGAGTTTTTGAGCTTCAAATCTTTCATGTATTTTATCTCTTAAGAGTATTTATCTTGTAAACCATACAAAGAGTTTGTCAACGTGTGAAATCTATCTGAGGTTCTAGTAAAGGAGATCAGTAAAAGAATTTTTCAAAAGTTCTGGGAGGACTACTGCGATAGCGGGCAAATGGGTCACTTGTTTAGTACATTGGAGTGTCATTTACAAAGTTTTTGTAAGTATGAGTTCATTGTAATTTGTTATTCTTCTATAGTGAATTGATTTTTTGGATTTGGCTTTCCTGGAGTGGTTTTACTTTTGGAAAAGTTTTTCAAAATGTTTCCATTTCGTCACCAAAATAACTGTGTTGATTGATTTATTGCTTTTGTGTTTGTGTGGTTACATAATTTTTAAATCCCGCATTATTCTGTAATACACTTATTCAACCCCCTTCTAGGTGTAGCTTGGAGTTTGGATCTTGTTTTTCAAAATCAATTGCAACAATTCTTATAAAAGAAAAAGTGGTTTGGATGGGATGATAACTTGAAGATGAGATGATTATACTTGAAAGGCCAGTGAGTATATGATTAAAGATCCAATGATTGATTTGAACAAAAGATGGATAGGATATGTATCACATAATATAATATGAAATAGCATTTCTCTAATCATATACTCACCGGCCTTTCACATAGAATATACAGGAAAATATATTATATTTTTTGTATATTCTAACAATTAAATTTGTGAAGTCTAATCTAGATCATAAAATAAATGCTCTCCATTTCACTTAAAATAGAGATAACCGGTTCCCAAAAGGAAAGCTTAAACTTAAATTTGATGGCAGCTTCATTTAAAACTGGGTCCTATAGAAAAAGAAGTTTGTTCTTCTCTTAATTTCATAATTTGTTCGAGAAGACTGGGGAAGTTGCTGTAACAATTGAAAAGCTTAAACTAGCTATCAACTAGTTGTAAAAGAATTTTACAAAGAAATGATGAAGATGAAAGGTTTAATTTGGTGAAGTTATATATAATTGTATTGGTCTTAATTTGACTATATATTTAGCGGACAAAAAGAGGGTCGCAAAGTCATTATGGTAAAACTTTGATTAGAGAATTTCTTCAAGAAAAATGGTAGAGATGGAAATTAAGAATTTAGAGTTCAAATCTGTTAAATATGAATGCTATTTCTTTTAAATTGGTTATATAAATGGTTCAACTTGGTTGATATTCTTTGGGTATGGAAGTATGTTGGACATGAAAGCATGTAAATATGGTTAATATAGTCAGTCGATCGTCTAGTATCTTATTATAAACTACAAGTCGGAAAAAGAAAGAGGGGGGTGGGAACAGGAGTGAAAATATATATCATCTGAAAAATCGATCTAAACGAATGAAGTAAAGCTGCAGAAAGAGAGAAAATTGAAAACCTGAAATGGAATCAACGAATTCTCCATTGATGAACAGCTTGGTGAACTTAATCGTCGGGATCTTGACAAAAGACTGCTCCAACCCATCATTGCAACCACTCCCCATCTTATCTTTCTCTTTCTCTTTCGCTTTTATCTTACAGGCGTTTGTGAAGTAGAGCTCGAGCTCCTCCAGGTCTTCCCAATTATATACAACACAGTCACTACATTTAGTCTGCATATGAGGGCAGTGCAGCGGTGTAATATATCAATGACGTATGCAATACATCACACTACGTAAACTCGGCTTAAAAAAAAAAATTAAAAGGTAGATGAAAAATATACATCAATAAAAATAACAGAAAAATATGTATATCATATTTCTTTTATGGACAGAGTTTTCCTCCAAACTGGGTTGGAGGAACTTCTTCCAACCCTATTTATAAAAATGACAAGTGTCCATTTGCATGTGAGAAGCACATGCATTTTTTAATTGCAAGGACAAAATGGTATAAGCACATGCATTTTTTATAAATTTTTTCCAGCTTTGTCCTTGCAATTAAAAAATGCATGTGCTTCTCACATGCAAATGGACACTTGTCATTTTTATAGATGGGGTTGGAGGAAGTTCCTCCAACCCAGTTTGGAGGAAAACTTTGTCCTTCTTTTATTATGTATTTGGTGTGTATTATATATATATATAACACCTTTTTTTCTAACTAAGGTATGGCCATTTTATGTACCTACACCTATTAGATAAATTTGAAACCCATGCCTCACACCTCTCTCAACATGAATCGGTTAAGTCGTGGGCTTCGTCCGAAAAGACGGCCTCAAGAAACTATTTCAGTGAATTTTGAACTTGAGACCATAAAAAATACTCAGAGTCTCAATCTTTTACCAACTTAACCAACCCCTTTGAAATTTATAACATTTCTCTTATCATATATCAAATACAGTAACTGAGATAGCAATGGCCCATCTCAAAATAATCAGCTCTCTACAATCAAGGGAATCAAGTAACAAGATTCTTAAATGGTCAATATTATCACAAAAAAAAAAAACACAAAAAAAAACAAAAACATAAAAAACTAATGATGGATAGAGACTACATTGTGCTAACTTAGTGAATATATATACAAGATGGAGGACAGAATGAAAATAAGCATTTTTCATATATATAATTTTATTAAAAAAATAATAAATTTAATTATTTAATTAATATTTTAACACTCAGTCTTGCATGTAGTTTAAATTTTTTCTTAACAAATAATATCATATGCGTGAAATACTTAACTCAATTGGAGAACAAATTCAAATTTTGTATTTTATATTTAAATCATCAATTATTATACAAATTTAAACTAATAAGCAGATAAATTTACTCATTTATTTAATACTTTAATTTATTATTGAATTGTTCTCTCTATTGTGGTTGTTCGACCAAATGCAACTACTTTATTTCAATTTGATGGACGTAAAGATATATGCTTTCAAAATTCAAACCAATGGCGAAAGTATGTGCGGACATGCGAGCGGGTATGAAACGGACGTTAATGGAACAAAAACTACGAAAACACAATAAATAAGGGTATGTTTGGGATTATGATTTTAGAAAGTGTGATTTTAAAAATAGAGATTTTAAAAAGTATGATTTGAAAATGTGATTTTTGAAAACGCAGTTAAATGTTTGACAAAATCGCAGTTTGGCCTTTAAAATCGTAATTTAACATTTAAAATTCTGCGTTTTAAAAAAAATATCCTTTTAATCTGCGTTTTTAAATCGCAACTTTTTAAAAATGCAGTTCCCAAACAATTCAATTTTTGCGATTTAATTTAAAATCACACTTATTATCTACAAAATCGCAATCTCAAATACACCCTAATAAAATATGGAGTGCGGTTGGTGTGAAAAGTTTCCTTGTCCCATTGGGTTTGGTTTTTTTTTTTTTTTAATTATTATTATTATTCTGATTAAATGACTTATCATGAGTTTTAATAATTTTTTGTTTACTGTAGTTTTATTTTATATTATTAACGGTACCTTATTTACAAATAAATATAATAATAGTACTTTCGTCTAGTTTTTGTTTATAAATTACCGAAATTTTATGTTAAACGAATCAAAATTTGCTACGTGTCTTATTCCTGAAAAAAGAAATAAAATAAAATAATAATTGCACTTCATCCTTCGCCTTTTCTTACGTCTTGTCAAATATAAAATCTTCAGGTTGAGGCTTCGAGAATCCATCAGGGCTCTTGTCTGTGTCAAGAAGTTCAAAAAGTCTTCCAAGTTTGTTTGAGAGCGAAGGGTCTGAATGAGATAATTAAATGTGCTACAAACTTGAAGCCCAATCTTAAAATCTATCATCCTACGATCATGGACGAAGATAATTCCCTCATATGCTCTATCCCCAGTGAAGATAAATGTTTTCAGGCTTTATCCAGCCTTGGTTCAATAAAAGCTTTTGGCCTGGATGTTTTCACAGCCCTTTTCTTCAAATAACACTGGGCTATGGTCAAGTCAGATGTCTTGGGCTTCATCTGGAATTTCTTTTAAAACAACATCTTGTTAAAAGAACAGAATCATACCTTTATAGCTCTTGTTCTCAAGATCAAAGGCCCTCACTTGGTCCATCACTTTCATCCCATTAGCCTTTGCAACATTGTGTATAAGATCATCACAAAAATCTTGGCTAACAGGCTCAAATAAGTGCTCTCCAAAATTACTTTCCCCCCTCCGATCAGCCTTTGTCCCTCATAGAAATATCCAAGACAACTCCATTTTGGCTCATGAGTTGTTCCACTCTTTCAAGAACAAGAAAGGCAAAAGAGGGTTTATGGTCCTAAAGATGGATATGGAGAAAGCTTTTGATAGGATGGAATGAAATTATATTCTAGCTATTTTGATCAAGCTTCATTTATCTTGGGTGAATTGGATCAGAATCTGCATTTCATCTCCATCCTTCTCCATTTTGATCAATGGCAACCCTTTTGGCCACTTTTCTCCTGCTAGAGGCTTCAAATCTCTCTCCCCTTTCCTCTTCATTCTTGGGTCAAAGGTCCTCTCTAAGCTTCTCTCCAAGGAAGAAGCTGCTGGTTGCCTAAAAGGATTGAAGATTGCGAGAAGATGCCCAGCCATCACCCATCTCCTTTTTGCTGATGATTTGCTCATTTTTGGCCGAGCCTCCATCTCAGAAGCTGCTTGCATAAAAGCTTGCCTGGTTAAATATACCACCTGGTCTGGTCAATCCATAAACACCAACAAATCCTCCATTTTCTTTAGCAAAAATACCTCCCACACCACTGCCTCCTCCATTTTATCTATCTTCCCTTTCATTTGCAATCCCCCTAAGTCTATTTATCTTGGTCTCCCTATTCTGTTTGGCTATTCCAAATCTGGTGGGTTTCAAAGCATTTTTGAAAAAGTGCAAGGTAAAATAGAGGGCTGGCGTGCTAAGACTTTATCTTAGGCTGGCCGCATGGTCCTCATCAAATCAGTGGCTACTTCTATCCCCTCTTACGCCATGAGCTCCTTTTTGTTTCCTCAAAGTTTCAGTAGCAAGCTTGATAAGCTTTTCAAGGATTTTTGGTGGGGCTTCCCCCCCCGGGCGAAATTCTGAAACCTTTCTCTGAAGTCCTGAGACTCTCTCTGCCTCCCAAAAGCTCAAGGTGGTTTGGGTTTCCGCCTCATGAAGGATGTCAATCTAGCTCTCAATCCTTCAAGCAGCCCTTGGGTGTCTCAATTACGAGGTAAGTATCTCCACTCTAGCTCTCTTTTCTCCACCTCTGTTTCCCCCTCAAGCTCGTGGCTTTGGAAAGGCATCCTAAAGTCCCGTAACCTCCTTTCCTTAGGTGTTTGCCACAAGATCTATAAGTACTGTCCCCTTCCTATTTGGGATTCTCCCTGGATTCCAACCCTCCCTACCTTCAAGCCCTCCCCCCATTTTTCTCATAGCTCCCCCCTTTTCCCCCTTGTTGGTCCGGGACCTTATTTCTCCTTCTAGCTCTTGGAATCTTCCTCTTCTCAGTCCTCTTTTCAATTCTTCAACCATCAGAGAGATTCTCAAACTTAAGATCTCTCCCCTCCCTAGCAGCCCCCCCTCCTTTGGACCCCTTCCAACAATGGCTCTTTCTCTACCTCTTCCGCTTTTTCTCTTGCCAGTAGCTCTCGACTCTCTCCCCCTCATTGCTCCTTTACTCCCTCCTCCTGGAAACTGTTGTGGAAACTTAATATCAGTGCTAGGTTAATCATTTTCCTCTGGAAAATAGCATGGGATATTATTCCCACTAAATCCAAACTTAACTCTATCTTTCCCATCCCCCCGCTGATATTCTGTGCCCCTTTGCAGTGGAGAAACTGACTCCTTATCCCACCTTTTCTTTAGATTCATTTTTGCTAGAATCTCTTGGAGAACCTCTTTTTGGCTTCTTGACTCCATGGCCTAGTCACATATTTCAGCTGCAGATTGGATTAAAGGATTACTTTCTCCTTCTAGTTCTTTTGGTATCCCTCCAAAAGAATGTCATTTTTTCCAGATCTTCTCTACAATCTCTTTTGACCTTCTCTGGTTTCACAGAAACAAGGTGGCTCACGGTAATCCCATTCTTGATGTTAATTATGTAACAGCCTCTATCAAGAAAACCGCTAGGGATCATCTCAATGCATGGAAACAGAATTACTCTCCAAAGTCTGAATCTTGGAGCCCCCCTCCAGTGGGTCATTTCAAGATTAATTTTGACACGGCTATCCGAAACTCCTTTTCAGCTCAATCAGCGGTATGTCATGATTCTCATGGTTCCATTTTGAAAGCCATCTCTCAGATCAGTCCCCAATGTGATCCAAATTTTGGGGAAGCTATTGCTGCTAGATTAGCAGCTTCTTTGGTGGTCTCCCTTAATCTCTCGCACTTTACTTTAGAGGGTAATTCTCAGGTGGTGATCTCAGCTCTTCAACATCCAGCTATTATTCAAGACTGGAAAATTTCAGATATTATTTCAGATACTTTATCTTCCATCTGTGCATCCTCCTCCTGGAATGCAAGGAAGGTTCACAGAAGTGCAAACTTCTATGCCCATCATGTAGCTTATTGGGCCGCGGCTAAATCACACTCTGGCTGCATTCCCACTTACTTCCTCCCCCTTCGGCTATTCTTATTTGTAATGGCAAAGACCCACCTCCCTTTTGATATGTATTTTCTGGCTTGTTGTTTCCTATCAAGTCTCTATTGTTTTCTGTTTTCTTTGTTTGTGAAATGAAATTACAAAAAAATAAAAAATAAAAATCTTAAAATCCAAAAGGTAAACAAAATAAGTAATCCTACGTTTCCAAACAAAATTTAGCCATTCCATCTGGTCCAGATGCTAATTAATTAAACATGCCTTATATGTCCATGTACATACCAAAGCAGACAGCTTGCATATCAGTACAAGCTGAGTGACAGCAACACATCACCAGCCAGAATTAAAGAGAAAATAGAAAGGAGTAGGTTAGGCTTAAATGAGGAGTAAAGCAATAATTTTTTTTCAAGTGAAATTACTATTTTGCCTTTCATTTAAGCCTAACCGACTCCTCTCCATTTCCTTTGAAATGGAGAGGATCCTTTTCTCTTTTCAGTGATAAGATAATAGTTGATTCAACTATTAAAGCCTCTTAACAACACACAAGGAATTTAGAATATTTTGGATATTGCACAAATATATCGTTTTATTTTAGTAGCTCAACCGAGTCTGACCTCGAATGGTCCACGCTACTAATAAAAATGTAACTGTGATCCTATTTGAAAATGGTGTGCTGGTCACAAAAACAATCATTGGATCCAAAGTCAAACTTAAAAGTAAATATCTTTGACTACATGGCAAACCTATATAATATTAGCACATGACCTTTTTTTTTGCACAAGACGGTGTATCATGTCATATGACGCAATTTAATTTTTCACAGTCTTTTACATGCACGCATTTACAAACTCATAATTTTCTTTATCTCATTACTCAACAATCATTTTTACAAAATAGAGTTTATAATAATCAAAAATATATTTAATGTGAGTTGTAAACATGCACGCTAGATACATAAAATAATAATGTCATGCGGAAAACAAATAATAACAAGTATTTATTTGAGACTCACTTGTATCGTATGGTTCCACCGAGAGATCCTCCGAGTACTATTCCAAATATGTGAAAAGACCTTCTATTAGTCCTAATCTAACCTAAAACAAGCTCTAAGTATAAGGATATTCAAAATAGGCTTACTGCCCGACCATCGAACGTTCGGACAGTAAGGTTGAATGTTCTGCACTCAAGGTTGAACATTCAGCTTTTGAACAAAAACTCATTTTGAATCAAAACTCCGACCAAACCCATTTCTATCATAACCTAGAGTCCTTAGATGCTCCTTAATACAATGCAAGACTTTAGTGGCATGTCCATGTAGAACTTGGTATGTCAAACATTAACAAACCATTAACCCATTGTTAACCTAATATTATGACCAAGACCTATTTAGAGATTCAAAACTTAGGAACTTATGCTACGAAAATAAAAACAACACAACAACACTAATGAAACAAACTTAGGTTATGAAGGTTATCTCATATGAAGAATAAGGATTAAGGGAGCTTCTCCTCTCTCTCAAGACACTCTTTCATACTCACACATTGATAGCACACTGAAGAAGCTAAATGGGTGAAGTAAGAGGAGTATTTATAGAGTTAGTTCACATGCGAAAAAAGATGAGTGTTCTTTTTTAGTTCTGGCATCCATCAAATGTGTTAATGTACTATGTCGAACGTTTAGCGTACTATTATCCAACAATTAGGATTTTAATCGAACGTTCAATATATTATGTCGAACGTTCGTGTACGTTTTGATACATATATTGAACGTGTGATCAAACGTGATTAGTGGTGAACTGTGCTACGCGACACTACGAACGTTCGGGTGTACTATATCGAACGTTCATTATACTACACATATCAAACGTTCGCCTGCTCTATGTGAACGTTTGAATGGGCTAGAAAAATAAAAAATCCTCCTTTGAACAATCTTAACATTCCCGTTAATTTTAAACAAGACTTACCTAACCTTGTTTAATATTTTGAGGTATTACAAGGTGCGTGGAACTTCCGGCAATGGACTCATGTAGAGCGTGGAAGCGTGTGTGGTATTGGAATGGGCTGAAATTGCACAGATCCACTTATTTGGGGATGAAAAACCACTTTTGATGGTTGTTTGGCATAAAAGATTCACGGTGGCAGCACATAAGGCGCATGGAGATTTTGCTAATGGCCTGTGGAGGCGTGTGCGGTGGCCGGTGGTGACAGGTCTTCCACATATTGATAAATATGTACCTTATAGACCTGATTCTCGTTTTCGATTTTTAGAATTTGGTCCAAGGAAGTATGGGAAGAGATTGACAGAACAAGCGGATGCGCATGATGGCGTGAGGATGACCGGTACAATAAAATCGTCATAAGAGAACTTGAGGAAACATCAAAGAGGTTTATTGAAGGCTACATAAAAGTGACTTTGATACCATATAAAAATACATTATGGGATAATATTATGAAAGAGATATAAGAGAGAAAGCAAAAGCGGACAGAAAGTGTTAGGGCTACATCTTGTATATTCAGTATATAGAATTGTATTATATAGCTCTCTATTTATAGAGAGAGAAAGAGAAAACTTAGAATAATAAAAGAAGGAAATAAACCCTACAAAGAAAAGGAAATAAACCTAGAGAATCACATATAAAATATTCTTAACATTACTAACCAAACAAACTATAATAGTACATGTTAATGCAAAAGTAGACATTAAAGAAGCAAAAAGAAGAAAAAGAAATAAAGCAAATTAATTATAAAACCAGCTGCTACACGAATACATAAGAAGCTTAAAGTTTTTAATAGTGGCTGTCTGTGACATTATACATAATTTGAAATACCTAGCTTGCCACAAATCCTTTTAACCACCAAAATGTATATTACTTAAATTTTATTGCACATAATTATTCTGCTAAAATGTGTTTCCCCATCTGCTAGGACTGAAGGGATATTAATTCAAAGCCAAGGAGTATCGTAAAGGGGAGTAACAACCGACTTCACGTGAAGATACTTGTTAAGGGCATCCAATCCATAATCTCTTCCAAACCCACTCATCTTATACCCTCCAAAGGGGCAGTCATTGTCGAAAGCAAAATAGCAGTTGATCCAAATGGTGCCAGCACGGATTGATCTTGACACGGTGTTTGCAACATTCAAGTCCTTTGTCAAGATACCCGCCGCTAACCCATATCTGGTCTGATTTGCCCTCTCAATCGCCTCATCAATTGTTCTGTAATTGTTCATTATTAGAAAGAAAAAAAAAAAAAAGACTAAAATTGCTAAATATAAGCATTTTATTGCAAAAAGTTTTGATTAGAGAAATTAAGAAAAAGTGAAAACTAAAAACATGTACTCACTTGAACTTGGCGAGCGCCATAACAGGTCCAAATATTTCATCCTTGGCTATAAGCATTTCTTCCTGACCAAGTCATCAAGAACAACAATAGATAAATTAAGGAAAAGAAAAACTAACAATTAATAACAAGCTAAAAATTAAGATCCCCATGTGCATGCATGTTGTGAAGTGAAGAATATATATATATACCTTGAAATCAGTGAAAATTGTAGGCTCAATGTAATATCCCTTCCCACCCAAGGGTTTGCCCCCAGTTAACAGTGTCGCTCCTTCTCTCTTGCCATGCTCAATGTAGGATAGGATTTTTTCAAATTGCTCCTTGTTGACCTGCACGTCAGAAAATGTCCTTGTCATTGGACCCCTCCTCCTAAGGTACAATTGGCAGCTTACTATGTAATATCCTTACCTTGTGGTGTGGGCTTAATATATATGTAAGTTGGCCCAAAGAGTTTTGTTTAGCATTGGGGTCACTTAACTTAGTTAAAATTGGATCTAAGCCTTTCAAAGGAGACCATAAGAGCTAACGAATTTTATAATAGATTTGGTTGGAAGAATTTTCTTCAATCTAATCTATAGAACTTTTATATGTTTTTTAAATATATAAGAAACTCATACTCTTTTAGTAGTTTTATTAAAAAAATATTTGCTTCTCACATGTTAATTAAATAATCATACAACAAACACATGACAGTTTTATAGATTAAGTTGAATAAATTTTTGGAGAAAATTTCCTACAAATTAGTTTTTAGAAAAATTTCTCTAACACAGTCTGTAAAAATGTCATATGTCATTTAGCATTTGAAAACCACATGCTTTTTATAAAAAAAAAAAAAAAAAAAAAAAAAAGAAAACCACATGCATTTTTTAATAAAATTATTATTATTTTTTTTTTAAAAAAAAAAACATATGTTTTTCACATGCTCAAAAGACATATGACACTTTTAGAGACTAGGTTAAAAAAATTCATACAACTCAGTTTGTAATATATATTTAAAAAACTATGTGCTTCTTACATGCTAATAAAAAACCATGTGTTTCTCACATACTAAAAGAAACATGACATTTTTATAGACTGAATTTTAGAAATTTTTGAACAAAATTTGTGTCTTTCATAACTACATGTCTAATTCATGACATAATTTAAACCTTAATGATATGCATAATTTAATGGTTTAATTCATGGCACATGTCATATACCGCAATATGATTTAAAATCTTATGATTTTAACTAATCCTAATTTCTTTTAATAATAAAGTGATTTACAACATTAATTAACTAAGTCAAACAATGCTAATTATCATGCCTTAAAATAACAGACTTTTTCTTGCTAAGGACCACCTAGTTTTTGAGAAAAGTTGCTTTGCCTAGTTTGGAGAGACAAACAAACTTTATGCGATTGCAAAAAATCAACTATTGGTGCCTTAGACGCAACCATCTCCCAACCACACTGCCACATTCAACCCAATTTTGCTTTTGAATTTTGGGAGTGGTTCGCCACTCTATGGGTTATTTTTATTTTTTATTTTTATTTTTAAAAAGGAGAAAATAGTTTTATTTAGTTTAGGGTTTTTTTTAATTAATTTATTAATTTTGGTTTTTAAGAAAGAAATGGCTATTTTTGGCAAGAATGCTAAAAACTGACTATTCGTTGTTTTCTATACACATAGTATTTCTAAAAACCCAATTTGTATAGCTTCACACCCTTCATCAAATTCCTCTTGTTAAGTTCAAACATATCATGTTCTCGCGAATGGCCAAGCTACATATGCCACAAAACCGTATTATCGCTATTTGGTTCTATCGACGTGGATGATGTAGCTCTACCTGTAATTATGTTTTCTTGTAACTTATACAACTTACAAATTTTCTCACACTTCATTACCACTAAAGCACTTTTAGTTATTTTCATAACTCTACCTTTTGTTGAATAATCATAGTCCAAAGAATCCAACGTGATCATACTTTTCTTAAGGTCTAGAACATATCTAACATTAGTGAGTGTCTTCATAATCATATCAAATATCCTAACTTTTATAGTACCTATTCCAATGGCATACCTAGCATTACTACTCATCGGAACAATATCAGAATTGGAAGATCTAAATGTCTCAAAACACTACCTATTCGGACATATATGATATGAACAAGTATAATCCAAAATCCCAAAATCTATGAGAGAATCTGGACATGAAGAAATTAAGAGAAAATTTGCGTTAACATCACTGTCATCAGATTCTTCATTGGCAACACTGACCGAATCTATAGAATCTTTCTGATTTTTTTTACAACAATAAGGAGAGTGCAAAAATGTGGTGATGGACTCACATTTACACATGAGGGAAGACTGTTGAGCATACACATATGAGTATATAAATGTTTGAGTCTCACATTAAATATGTCATAAGTATGAGTGATTAATATAGCATAATTGTGCCTAATTAACCTATAGACTTATGCTTGAATAGTATCTTAACATGTTATATTATAAACTCACTAACAGATTTATCAAAATATCAATCTTCAAGCCACCACCAAAAAGAAAAAAATCTTTGAAAGCCTCATATCATACCTGGGGACCTTGTTGGACCTTAGGATCAAATGGATCCCCAACCACCCAAGCTTTTGCCTTTTCCATCAATTTCTTTACAAGCTCGTCATATATCCCTTCTTGAACATAAACACGAGAGCTTGCCGCGCATACTTCTCCCTGAAAAAAAAAACGAAAAAAGAAAAGAAAATGAAAAAAAAAAAATGAGGAAAGAAAGGATGACATTGAATTAAGCTACATCTCTTGAGCCTGCATATAAGTTTTCCAAAATACAAGTTTATTGAAATAACATATAGTAAGTAAATAAAAATGACTTGACCTTGTTAAACAGGATGCCCGTGAGAGCAAGCTGAGCAGCCACGTCTACGTCGGCATCATCAAAAATAATAAGGGGAGACTTGCCTCCTAATTCAAGTGAAACCACTTTTAAATTGCTTATTGCTGCAGCCTGCATCACTTTACGTCCTACTTCCGGTGAACCAGTGAAACTCACCTGAAAAAACAAGAACAAGCATATGGCCATGGTGCAAGGCAATGGCTTCCAAAATTTTTCAAAATGTTCACGTATATAAATAAGTCAAACATTCAATTAAAAGCTAGAAATTAATTACGGCATCAACGTCCATGTGAGAGCTAATGGCTGCCCCAGCCGTCGGTCCAAATCCGGTTACAACATTGAACACTCCATCAGGGATACCAACCTAGCTTGAACGAGAAAAACTAAAATGGTAATACAAAAAAATACAAGTAACATGAATAATTAAATTATTAATCATTAGCTGTGCCCGTGTGCAAATAAATCATCAGAAGTTACCAGCTTAGCAAGATGAGCATAATAGAGAGCTGAGAGAGGCGTTTGCTCAGCGGGCTTGACGACCATGGTGCACCCAGCGGCTAAAGCGGGGCTAATCTTCGAGAACAACAAGGAGCTTGGAAAGTTCCAAGGAATGATGTGTCCTGCGACACCAATAGGTTCACGCAATGTGTATGCATGGAATTCACTGGACATTTTCAATACCTCTCCATGAATTTTATCAGCTGCACCTGCATAGTAACGAAGGGTAGTTGCCACATTGGGAATGTCCCTGGCCTTGCCCATACTGAACAATTTCCCAGCATCAATCGTATCCAAGGTAGCTAGTTCTTCTACATTTTGGTCAATCAAGTCAGCGAATTTCATCATTATCCTTCCTCTCTCCTTACAACAGTAAAGAGCCCCGCCAAGAAAAAAGAAAAAATCCAGAATTTACATTAGTTGTTGCAAAATTATGGTCCATTGAAGGCACAAAGGAAGAGAGGGAGAGCTACACCAGTAATCTTAATTTAGTTCTTGATTTGGTTCAAACTTAAATTTAAGATTAAATGCGTTAACCATAACTCGACTCATTTAATTAAACGAATCAGACTCTTCAACCCTAACCTTTAATTTTGTGTTGAATTTGTGTTGAGCTCGCAAGTCATGTCAAAAATTTTTATTCATAGGTGAATGTACTATTATTCAATATTTTTTGGTAAATTTGGATTAATCTTATAACCTTGTCTTACAATTCTCTATCTAATCATTTATGTTCAGTACACAAAATGGTCATTTATTTAGGAATATGAATGTGTATTATTGGAAAT
Organism: Betula pendula; assembly: GCA_900184695.1. NCBI lineage: Eukaryota > Viridiplantae > Streptophyta > Magnoliopsida > Fagales > Betulaceae > Betula > Betula pendula. The sequence goes on from FXXK01000390.1 coordinate 26,214, forward strand.
ATAAAAGGTTGGAATAAAATGACAAGTTCTATTCTTTTGTTCGATAACAACACATATATATGCTATCACTTGAATTGAACTAAAATTACTAAAATACTCAGAGATTTTTTAAAAAAAATGGATGAATTTTGTGGGTGGTCGAGCACCCCAAGGGGTAGTCAGCTACACAAAATAGAACCCCTGGGGTGGCCACACCACCCTCGGTGCAATTAGGGGTAGCCAAGACCACCCCTTGAAGTGGTCGGTCACCCACAAAATTCATTCGGCAATATTTCTGTTTTTTTTTTTTTTGAAAAAAAGGGTTTGAAAAAAATAAATTAATGTGGTGTAATTATTATTATTATTATTTTGGGGAAAAGAGAACCTAGGTGTGGTTTGGGTGGCCAAGACCACCCTCAATGTTCATCAAAGGTGGCCATGACTACCCCTAGAGCCTTCGAGGGTGGTTGCAACCACCACCAAGCATCGTCGGGAATTGTCTTGTCCACCTCTGATGGCATCGAGGGTAGAGTGACTACCCCTAGGGTTTTGTTATGGGTGGTTGACCACAGTATTCATCCAATTTTTTTTTTTAAATGAAATCTTATGTATTTTTATAATTTTAGTTCAATTCCAATTAGAATATATATGTTATTACTAAAGAAAAAAAAAAGAATGATCATTTCATTCCAACCTTTTATATTTTCAAGAACACTTATTTCTATTCCTAAAGGAATTTACATTTTGTGTACCAAACGTGTCTATAGTCTATTTATCTTATTTTTCAGACGAATAGATATTACTCTTTCTAAAGAAATAGTTATTTTCGTGAAACTAGCTATTCATAGATATAATGTACGACAAAACAAAAGAATAGTTATTCCTATTGAAGTGTACTCCACATACTCAACGTCCATAACGGTTATTGACCAAAAATTCTAGAGATCAGGAATTAATATTGCTTGTGAAGAAGCAACGAGAGGATAATCTCTTCCTAAGGTAAATAGTTCACAAAAACTGTTTTGCAATATTTTTAAAAGTTGTTTTTATTTCTTAAACGCTGATTTTTTTTTTTTTTCAAATATTAACTATCCAAATGCATTTTTATAGGTAGTCCTCACCACTAACATACTTTTCAAAATAATATATTAAACTCTTTTCAAAAAATAAAACACTTTTTATAAAACATTATTCAAAAAATAAAACATAAAATACTTCTTAAAATATAATTAAACATAAACTCTTTTTTTTAAAAAAAAAAAAAAATTGGATCTTTCTCATTACATAAGAATATTGAAAATTTAAAATAAATGACGCCTAGAATGGTGACTGCCTGCCCACCACAACAGTTAGCATGGCCGGCTTTTCCATTAGACGATTTTGGTGGTCACCTAAGGCCCCCAATGGAATAAGGTCCCTAAATAATAGCGGTACAAATAAGGCCCTTTCTATTAAAAAAAAAAAAGTTTAGGCCTCAATTATGGTAAAATTAAAAGACTTGTCAATATCTCTAATTAAAGCTCCAATTGTGATTAAAAAAAAAAAAGAAAAAAAGAGAAATACTACTTAACATTCTCATGTAGCATTCTTCTACCATTCTCTTTGGTTGCTTTTTTTTTTTTTTTTTCATTTTTTTTCTTTAAAAAAAAACAAGTGAATGTGAATGTGACACATAACTAAACAAGAATGCTATGAGAATGCTAATTAGCATTTCTTAAAAAAAAATAAAAATTACCAATTGAAAGATGAAAAGAATTCAATGCGCAAGATATTGAGATTTTAGAAGGAGAAATGAAGAAAGTTGGAAACATCACAAAGAAAAAGGAAAAAAAAAAGAAGTTAGTTAATGCTCTCTAATTAGGATCCCAATTATAATAACAAATAATTACGTTAAGAGATGGAAAAAATTCAATACGCTAGAGAGTAAGGCTCTAAATAGAGAAAGAGGGAAAAATGAAAAATCATAGAGATAGGATAAGTCCTTAATTATACAAAAATGTTAGTCAAAGCTATGTAATTAATAACCCAATTATAGTAAACTTGTCTAGTTTCAAAAATTAAAATCATTAGACGATGACAATTTGCAAAAAATAAAATAAAATTGTCTTCGTCTTGAAAGTTTTCTCAAAAATGATATTTAGTTAATGGTTTGGATTTATTTTTAAAACCAAAAGTTTTAAAAGAAGTATTCCAAATAGAATAAAGATACAAATTGACGTACTAAATTATATTAACATTTATACTATAGATTCTTTTTCAAATATATTTATCACTTATAGAATTTTATTAACAATACTTATTACAGTTGTTTCTGCATTAAAAAAAAGCTTTTCAAAATTAAAATTGATAAAATCCTACTTAAGATCGAGAATGTCACAAAAAAATTAAGGGAACTAGCTATATTATTAATTGAAAATGTGATGTTATAAAAACTTAATTAATAATTGTGCATCTTATAAAGTGCAAAGAATGATTTTTTAAATAAACAATATGATATAAATTTAAAACAAATATTATATTAATTAATATTTATATATAATACAAGACCCACTTAAACCCGTTGCCTGATGTCTCAAAATTTATCGAGTTGGTCCTGACCGTTAGATGTAGCAAACAACCCCACCATGGATGTTCGATTCAACCATATCCATATGTGAAACTTGTCTGCCAGCTTTCTTGCCAACCATCGGTACAACCTCACTTTTTCTAATTCTTTTTCTATGCGACTTTTTTTTAGTGTTTAAGCCCACGCACCATTGTTTGACTAGGAAATTTGAGTAGTAAGGGCTTTAAGCCTTTAAGTATATGTCCCAAAGAGCATTTATTGGCGCCTAAGCTTAATAAAATAGCTAAAAATCTATTTTAGTTAGTTAGGTTCGTAGTAAAAAAATACTCTACAATCGACTCAATAAAATTGAATAAGGTTTGTTGAGCTCTTAAGTGCTAAGCAATAGCTCAACAAATTTTTAGTTATATTAATAAAAAAAACACAATCTCATTCTATCTATTAAGGTGCAACAATGTCTATTAATTCTGGAGTCGTGCTAGACGTCCGTCACAGACGGACGCCTAGTGTCCGTTTTGGACAAAAAAAAAATCAAAAAAATTGCTTTTTTTTTTTTTAATTAAAAAACAGGCTCAAACTTATTCAATCCCCATTTTATTTTTCTCCAAGGTTATGAAATGGGGATGAAATAAGTCTGAACCTGTTTTTTGTTAAAAAAAAATATTTTTTCTTATTTTTTATCCCATTTCATAACCTTGGAGAAAAATAAAATAGGGATTGAATAAGTTTAAGCCTGTTTTTAATTAAAAAAAAAAACAATTTTTTTGATTTTTTTTTTTTCACTACTGACGGACGCTGTCCGTCCGTCACAGACGGACGCCCAGCTCTATTCTTAATTCTGCTTACGTGGATGACTCTTATAATCATGTCTTGCGAGATGTAATTTTAAATATCATAAAAGACTTTAACTTTTTTCATTAGATATCAATTAATTTTTAAATGAGATGGTCAAAAGCGCGATCTAACACAATTGCTTCCTTGGGAATAGTAAAAGTAGATAAAGAATAAATAAAAAATGTGAAAGTGAAAAGTTAAAATGTTAAGTCAAATGTAAGTTTTGAAAAAAATAAGTACCTAAAATAAAAATATATATTTTTTAACTAAATATTTATTGAGCCAAAAGGTTGGTGCTCTAATTCAAAGATAGCGAGTTTCTCTTGTAATTGTTAAAAAAATGATGGAAATTAGTAATATGAGAATGACGGAGAAATCAAAGATAGAGAGTACATACAGAGCCAGGCAAGCGAGGCCATGGACCATTGTCAAAAGCATCACGAGCAGCCTTCACGGCCAAATCAACATCTTCCTTGTCTCCTTCTGCAATCCTTGCTATCACCTCCCCTGTTCTTGGATCTATTGTCTCGAACGTTTTCCCTATTTATTTAATATATATATATAATTAAGGTGGGTTTGAAAATTTACCCCAAGGTCCCCCAACGTTAACATTCGTGACACAAAAAATAGATATTATCAAAAATGTGAGTGCTAGGGTATGTATGTCAGCAATGACCATCGACAAAATTGAAAAATAACTTTCATGCATCGTTATCGTTACCTCAGCCACCGGCCTTAAAAATGGACGGCTTTCATTAGATTAATTAGTAGAATAAAATAAGAAATCACCGCGACAACATGATGGAGAGTCCTAGGCAATAATTTTAGCCGAGATTATTTTTTAAGTTAGTATGAAGGAACCATATTGAATAAAAAATATATGGTCAGGGATAAATTAGGATATACCATTTTATTTTTTTAAGAAAGTGTTAATTTACACAAAAAAAAAAAAATGTTGAAGCAATCAATGCAAAATGAAAGACGAGATTATGTGTCAATGCACAAAATACTACAAAATTACGAATTGTATGTGTAAATTCAGATTCAGATTCAGATCCTATCACTTAACCGGTTTATGATCAGTTTATCCTCCCCCAACACACACACACGCGCGCACAAAAAAAAAAAAAAAAAAGAGGGGATGAAACGAATCAAAAATATAAGTTTTAAGGAGCAAGATGAGAAAACCACTTAGTAACTATATGTATAACAGTGAAGTGGTGGAAAGAATTTCAAATGACTTAGTGGGATCGATGTGAGAAATTACGCAATAAATTAACAAAAATGGATTTTTAAGGCCCTTGGTGAGAACTCCTTCGTTCTTCTTTCTTCATTTTTCATTTCAATTTTTTTATGGAGTTCTTTGTGGAAGCTAGTTTGTCCAAACAAGAGTTTTCCAAGTTTGGAAGATGAATTTTCTTCGATTCAGTAGGTAAAATTGTCATGTACTTCAAGAAGTTGGCTCAAGTGGTAAGAGTCTTGGTCTTGATAGCATTTCTATCAGGTCTAAAGTTCAAATTTCTTTGGGTACAAATAATTTTTTGGAGCTACGCCCATGCCACCAATAAAGTCAAAGTCTTACCCGATTCGTATGAAGAGGTACTTTGCACAAATTTTAAGTTTGCCTGACAAGGGTAAGTACACATAGTGACTATGCCTTGAAGGATTCCCCATCATAAAAAATACAAACACATTTTTTTAATAGCATGCAAAAACGACAAGAATCTCTCTTTCAGGTGAAAAGTATAGCATTTTCAATAGAATTTCTTTCAACTCTATCCTCGTGGGAAGGAATTGATCATCCGTTTTGTTTTCAATCTTTTTCCCAGGAAATTCTTTAACCTCTTGAGGGTGAAACAACAATGTTTGAAGTTACGTCACTTGTATATAGATTAGCAAGATGATATTTTTTTTTTTCGAGTCATTTCTTTTGGGGGCGTAACATAAACTGTCATAAAAGTACTGCTTGTCATAGAGTCTAATACGTACATATCTTAAATCATAATTAAGCTAGAGGGAGTTGAAAACCTGAAATGGAATCAACAAATTCTCCATTGATGAACAGCTTGGTGAACTTAATCGCCGGGATCTTGACATAAGAGACTAAGCTGTTATCGCTGTGACTGCCCATCTCTCTCTCTCTCTCGTTTGTGAAGTAGAGCTCCTCTAGTTTGTGTTCTTAGTTATAGGCAACACAGATTTATAATATATATATATAGGCACGTAAGCGGTATATATCAAAGAGTAATATGTGAGCTGAGGGCAAAAAAAAAAAACAGTGGAATCCACAAATTGCGTAGCATATAGACGGTGCATCATAATTAATATGGTTGTAAAATGATGAAGCGGTGTAGGAAGGGACAAGCTTTACGTTGTCACGTTTAGACGGCGCGGTGTATGAAGGGACAACCTTTACATTGTCACGTTTAGACGGCGCGGTGTAGGAAGGGACAAGCTTTACGTTGTCACGTTTAGGCGGTGCATCTTATAGTTGACTTTCCTCTATTTGGCTTAGAAATAAAAATATATAGGTCGGATTAATCGTAGAGATTTTTTTTTTTTTTTAAAAAAAATCAACTTGCCCATAGAGTTGTCTTGACTCAACATTAATTAAAACCGACACACAACGGAACAACTTGCGTTTGGATATAATTATAAAAAATTAAAAAAAAATTAAAAAAAAAATTAAAAAAAAAAAAACTTGCGTTTGGATACAATACTGCTTTTCAGGCAAGTCTAGTAACTTCATTGTTTGTGTTTTTGAATAAATCCAAATTTTGAAAACCAAACAAACTATAACAGTACAAGTTGTTAATGCAGAACAGAAATTAAAGCAGCAAAAAAAGAAGCAAACTAATTAATTATACAACCAACTGATACACAAACACATAATTAACAAGCTCAAACGTTTTTCATTGCGGCTGCCTTTGACAAAATACAGAATTTGCGCCACAAATCCTTCAAATCACCATAATGCGTATAACTTCAATTTATTGCACATAACATTTGCTAGGACTGAAAGGGATATTAATTCAAAGCCAAGGAGTATTGTAAAGGGGAGTAACAACCGACTTCACATGAAGATACTTGTGAAGGGCTTCTAATCCAAAATCTCTTCCAAACCCACTCATCTTATAACCTCCAAAAGGGCAGTCATTATCGAAAGCAAAATAGCAATTGATCCAAATGGTGCCAGCACGGATTGATCTTGAGACGGTGTTTGCCACATTCAAGTCCTTTGTCACGATACCTGCCGCTAGCCCATATCTGGTCTTATTTGCCCTCTCAATTGCCTCATCAATTGTTCTGTAATTGTTCATTATTAGAAACAAAAACAACTAAAAAAAGTTTTGGTTAGAGAAATTAAGAAAAAGTGGAAACTAAAAACATGTACTCACTTGAACTTGGCGAGCGCCATAACAGGTCCAAATATTTCATCCTTGGCTATAAGCATTTCTTCCTGAGCAAGTCATCAAGAATAATAATTTATAGATGAAGGAAAAGAAAAACTAACATTAATTACTAACAAGCTAAAAATTAAGATCCCCAGGTGCATGCATGTTGTAAAGTGAAGAAAATATATATATACCTTGAAATCAGTGAAAATTGTAGGCTCAATGTAATATCCCTTCCCACCCAAGGGTTTGCCCCCAGTTAATAGTGTCGCTCCTTCTCTCTTGCCATGCTCAATGTAGGATAGGATTTTTTCAAATTGCGTCTTATCGACCTGCACGTCAAAAAAATGTCCTTTTTCATTGGAACCCTCCTAAAGTAAAATTCGTAGCTTACTCTGTCTTTACTTTTATGTTATTATTAGGAATAAATTCACTTATTTTTATAAATTGTCACTTTTTTGTAATGTCTTTCTAAAATTTAAAATCTCTTAATTTAGTATATCGAACTTTTAATTTTTTTCAATTTCACTCCGTTAAACTTTTTCGTTAAATTCTTTCAAAATTTCTAAAATACCCCTATTTTTTTTTAAAAAAAAAAATGTATAAAAAATTTCAAAGATTCAGACGTTGATATTTTCGTAAATTCCGTTAAATCCTTACTAACGTCTGAGTTCTTGTAATTTTTTTTTCCCTAAAAAAAATGAGAAATTTTGACACTTCTCCGAGGGAGAAATTGAAAAAAAAAATAAAATAAAATAAAAGTTCGATACGCTAAATTGAAAGATTTTAAATTTTGAAAAAAATTATAAAAAATATGACAATTTAGAATTTAAGTGAAATTCTACGTTATTATTATTAATGGTCAATTGCAGTTTTAAGATCTTTGAAAGCCTCACTTCATACCTGGGGTCCTTGTTGAACATTAGGATCAAATGGATCCCCAACTACCCAAGCTTTTGCCTTTTCCAGCAATTTCTTTACAAGTTCGTCGTATATCCCTTCTTGAACATAAACACGAGAACTTGCCACGCATATTTCTCCCTGAAAAAAAAAAAATCAGGAAACAAAGAATAATGACGTTGAATTAATAAGCTACATTTCTTTAGCCAGATCAGTTTTAGAAATTGCAAGTTTATTGAAATAACATATGGTAAATAAAAATGACTTCACCTTGTTAAACAGAATGCCCACGAGAGCAAGCTGAGCAGCTACCTCCACATCCGCATCATCGAAAATAATAAGGGGAGACTTGCCTCCTAATTCAAGTGAAACCACTTTTAAATTACTTTCTGCTGCGGCTTGCATTACTTTACGTCCTACTTCTGTAGAGCCAGTGAAACTTACCTGAAAAAATGAGAACATGCATATATATGGAAGATTCAAGGGGCATATATGCAAAGCAAGGAAATGGCTCCGGAAATTTCTCAAAATCTGTTCACATAAATAAGTCAACATTTAATTGAAAGCTAAAAATTACCACATCAACGTCCATGTGAGAGCTAATGGCTGCCCCTGCTGTTGATCCAAATCCGGTTACAACATTGAGTACTCCATCAGGTATACCAGCCTTGAAAGAGAACAGAAAATGGTAAAAATAAAAATATATCAGTATTTCGAGTCCTTTACTTTTTACTTTTAACTCTTCTTTAAAAAAAAAAAAAAAAAAAAAAAAAAAACTGATTTTTATTAAACGGGTTAAGCGGATTAACTTGAGATTAACTCATTTATTAAACGGGTCAAGTGGGTCAACCCATTAATCACTCGAACCCGATTATGCCAAATTTTAACTCGCTAATTTAGCAATTTTGTATTAAATTCATGTCGAATTTTCAATCATGTTAAAAATTCTGTTAAGTGAGTCGTATCGGTAATATGAATAATGTATGACTTAATTAAATAAATCATCAGAACTTACGAGCTTAGCAAGATGAGCATAATAGAGAGCCGAGAGAGGCGTTTGCTCAGCAGGCTTGACGACCATGGTGCACCCAGCGGCTAAAGCGGGGCTAAGCTTCATGAACAACAAGGTGCTTGGAAAGTTCCAAGGAATGATGTGTCCGACGACGCCAATAGGTTCACGCAACGTGTATGCATGAAATTCACTGGACATTTTCAGTACCTCTCCATGAATTTTATCGGCTGCACCTGCGTAGTAACGAAGAGTAGTTGCCACCTGAGGAATGTCGACGGCCTTGCCCATACTGAACAATTTTCCAGCATCAATCGTATCCAAGGCAGCTAGTTCTTCCACATTTTGGTCAATCAAGTCCGCGTATTTCATCATTATCTTTGCTCTCTCCTGACAACAATTAAGAGCCCCGCCAAAGAAAACCATAATTTACATCAGCTGTTGCAAAATTATATATGGTCCATTGATGGCACCAAGGAAGAGATGCAATATAGTTTTACACCAGTAATCTTAATTCCATTATTGTATCAACCTCTAAGCTAGGTTGATTAATTAGTTCAAACCCAAGTTTAAGAGTAAGTAGATACACAATAGTGCTCTCATGGACTTGGTCACAAATTACTATTAACCATTTAATTGAACCAACTATTAACATGGGTTAGAAATAGAAATAATAGAATGAGTTTTACTTCAAACAAAATTGAGATAAACCAGAATGAAATATCTTAGCCGACAGCCAGCATTCTTCCCGTCAACGGTTCGAGCTGACTTTTCCAGTCTATATAAATCTCCCTCACGCAACGTTGATTAATTGACTGGTATGATTTTAAATATATAGTTTTTAATTCAAAGCAAGCAATTAACCTGCGAGTTATCTTGTAATTGTTAAAAAAAAATTGATGGAGAAATCAAAGATGGATATTACATACAGTGCCGGGCAAGCGAGGCCATGGACCACTGTCAAAAGCATCACGAGCCGCCTTCACGGCCACATCAACATCTTCTTTGTCTCCTTCTGCAATCCTCGCTATCACCTCTCCTGTTCTTGGATCAATCGTCTCGAACGTTTTTCCTATTTTTTAATACCCAAAAAAAATGTAGTGGACGATGAAAATGTATGAGTCGCTTTAATTAGGAGAGAAATAATTGTAACACGTAACAACGGAGCAGTACTTTGCTAAATTTTGTTCGTCTGCGTAAGACATGACTTAAAAACGTTTCAACTAAATCATTTTTTTGGGGGTGGAAACAACAATATTATTTGAAGTTGTATTTGATTAGCAAGAAGATTACTCTTTCTTTCTTTCTTTTTTCCAGTCATTTCTTTTGGGCCGTAACATAAAGTACTGCTTGTCATAGAATCTAACTAATACATATCTTAGATCGATCATAATTAAACTAAATGCAAGTCGGAAAAAAAAAAGAGGGAGTGAACATATAATCTATATTTTATATATATGAAATTATAAACAGGATGTAGGGAGTTGAAAACCTGAAATTGAATCAACAAATTCTCCATTGATGAACAGCTTGGTGAACTTAATCGTCGGGATCTTGAAAGAAGAAACTAAGCTGTCCTCGCTGTGACTCCCCATCTCTGTCTCTCTCTCTCTTTCGCCCTCACGTTTGTTTGTGATCTTTGTTATATGAAACACAGATTCATAATATATACATATAGGCAGGTGCCACAGGTATGCAAGTTAACTTTTAAAATTATTATTAAATAATAATTTATCAAAAAATTTAATAATAATTTTTAAAAATCACATAATTTCAAAAAAATGTACACAAAAAAGAATATCAATTTTCCTCCTAACATCACTCTACAAACTTTACATTGTCGCCTATAGAATATGCATCATATGGCTTTGACTATGCTCTAATTGGCTTAGAAAAAAAAAATATATATAGTTCGGATTAACTATAGAGATTATATTTTATTTTTTTATTTCGAACGGCCCGTAGAGTTGACTCAAGTGAACATTAATTAAAATTTAAAACCGATACACGAGAGAACAGGCTGTGTTTGGATACGCAAGATAACCCCATCAACAGGGAATGATATTTTTTTCTTTTATTGACATATTCCAAAGCCACGCGATCCTTGATGTTAACAAAATTATATATAAAAAAAAAAAGGCTAAATATTTAATTGGAAAATAAATAGTAACAAAACTTCTACTCTCATTTACAAGTTTATCAAGCTGATCATTATATCCTTCTACCATTTAAAAAACTAACGGAACTTTCATCAGGTGTAGAAAAATATTACCACATGTTCATCCAAGTTTGATGCATGATAAAATAAAAAATAAAAGTCTCAAAAAATAAAATAGAGGAAAAAGTATATGTACCCTCCTCAAATTATTACTAAATTGTCAATGTCAAACTCAAACTACCAATTATGTTAATGTCTATTCTAAAATACTAAAAAAATGTCAATGTCCCACCAAGATTAGTAAAAAGACAAAAATTACCCTAAAAAATTTTTAAAACAAAAATATCCTTATAAATTTAGAGAATAAAAATAATAATTTAAAAAAATGCATGAGCCACCCCCCTTTGGCCAATTTTAGGGGTGGTTGAATAATCCTCTAGCCATTGGGAGTGCTTTGACCAACCCCTTAATTTTTTTATTTTTTCAAAAATGATGCGGTGGCCGAACCGCCCTTGGCCATTTGGAGGGTTTGACGGTTCAGCCACCCCATGGCCAAAGGGGGTGGTCGAAACACTCCCTTGGCTTTAATATACATATATATATTTTTAAATTTCTAGTTTATTCTTTTATTAATTATAAAAAGAAAAATAGTTTTTGGTTTCTTTATATAATTTTTTTAAAAAAATTTATAAAATATATTTTTGTCATTGGGGAACATTGACATTTTTTTTAAGCTTATAGAAACATTAGCAATAGGGTGATAGTTTACGGTGGTATGTGTATTTTTTTCTAAAACAAAATAAAAGCGTGGTGGAGAGGATAAGAACCCCTCTTTGGCACTTGGACGTTACTCAACTACCCCTCATCTAAGGCGCAGTGATCTAACCACCCACTTAAATAGTTTTGAAGGTAACCCAAACACCCTTTAGAGGGAGAGGGGGTTTGGGGGTGGTTGAACCAACCTTAACCTAAAGAGCGATTAAAAGGTTTTGGAGTGACTAAACTTGTAAGGTAGTGGTTTGACTATTCTCAAAACCTCTTTAATTTTTGTGTTGGGTCTGTTGATGCGAGCCCACCCCTTTTTTGATTCTTGATAATTTTTATTTAAGATCTCTCACTCTCTCTTCTTTTCGGATCAAAAGTAACAAAGATTCTTCCTTGTAACAAAAATCTCTCTAAAGAGGCCAAAATCTCTTTTAAGGATTGTTAAACCACTCCTCCAAATAAAAAGATGGTGGGGACACCCTCAAAATATTCCTATAGGGTTGGTTGGGGCACTTCCTGGTAAATGACAATTCACACTATTGCCAAACGCAACGTTCACGTTCCAATACATACCAATGAGCATAAGATGAAATGCAATGGCAAATATAGTTGAGCTCTAGGAAATACATGCCGTCACTTTACTGATATATATCAGTAAGAAATAGAAAAGAATGATATTTGTATAAAAGAAATTCAACTGTAATCAATATGGCTTAAAAACTTTAAAAAGTCATAGATAAGTTATTCATATTGTTTTTTTAATAATTAACTATTATTGTCACATGCCAAAGGAAGCGTTTACCTTCGGTGTTTTTTTTTTTAATTAACGCCGACATCAACGTCACAACATAGATCGTGGAAACCTCTAGTATACATTAAACAGTTACTCTTCACATGGTCCTCCTCCTAGTCCCTCTAATCAAACAGCCATTTTAAGTCAAACTTCTCGCTGATCAATAAATTAATAACTCAAACACTTACCCAAAAAAAATAATAATAATAATAATAATAATAAAATAACTCAAAGGAGGTTCAATTGGTAAAATTCTCTGCACACTGTCCTTTTAATCCATTACTTGACGGAATAGAAGATCGGTGGATGAGTAATTGTTAAGTTATATATATTAAAAATTATATATTTAAGACTATTAAAGAAATAATGCAGCGATTTTAAAATATGAACACTAAATGAGAATAATTAAATAAATTAACGTTAAGTATGACAAAATTAATTGGATCTAGATCATGGAGATTTAAATTCAAATAAGTTTTAATTTATATTTATATATTTTAAAAATAATTAAATTTTGGTTGAATTTATTATTTATTATTTTATTAGTTACATAGTTTGATAATTTTAATAATTTTTTTATTAATTTTTAATTTTTAATTTTATCCTCTCTGAATCAAAATTCTTACTCCGACTGTATAGAATTAGGATCCCCCCTCCAGTTGAGTTCAACTGGAAGGGAGCCAGTCCTTGAAAAAAGGAGGGCTTGTTGTAATTTTACAAAAAATTTTTTGTAAAATTACAACTATGCCCTCCTTTTTTCAAAGACTGGCTCCCTCCCGTTGAACTCAACTGGAGAGGATCCCTGTCCGACTGTATAGGCATGCTTGTAATTAGAAACATAAATAAAAAGTAAAAAAAAAAACTCTAGCTACTGTCCTCCCCTAGAATCATCGAAGGCCGAGAACTGAGAGCTGCAGTAAACAACAAAATATGAGGAAAACAAATAAGAAAGACATTTCTTAAAGCATGCCGATCGAACGTATGCAAGAATTAAGATGACATGCTTAATATAATATAAGAGCAAATATAAACGACAGCGTGGGCTGATGCAACAGTGCATCAGTGCATCAGCCCAGGCCAATTTTTTTGATTTGGTGGGTTCTATATTATTAAAAAAAATATATATATATATATATATTTTTTTTAAAACCCATATAGCCTGAATTGCTGAGAATCATTGCTCATAATATAATATAGCAGAACCAAAGAGAGAGAGTGAAAGTCACATCCCAATGCAATAAATTAAAGAATTAAGATGACAGAAAACAACGCAAAGCAAATGATGTAGCAGCGTCGTCACATATAAAAATAATCAGCCCTCTTCACTTAATTAGGGAAATTCCAACTAACTGGATTCCCATATGTGTATAAAAAATTTGAGCTTAGTTGGTTCATGTGTTTTAGAAGGTACTTTTTGCTTTTGGTTTGAAGAATTATTTTGATATGACATATATGTAAAAATCATTGTAAGTGTTTTGTGTCTGTAGTTGTTTGTTAATGTTTTTATTTCGAAAATAAAAAAATAAAAGTAAAAACAAAAGATTTAACAAGCAAAGTTCTATTTTTTTCGAAGAGAAATTCTATTTAGCATTCTTGTTAGAACAAGTAGCTTATATTCTTTTAGTTATAAAGAGAAGTATTATGGATGGCCGAGTATTATGGATGGTACGATACGGGGTATTTTGGAGTTTTCCAAATAGCGTCCGTACAGTTAGGGTTTTCTTATAAATATGTATGATATAACCCTAAGACATTCAATAGTGAATATAGCCGCATTCTCCCTGTGGACGTAGGCACAACTTGCCGAACCACGTAAATCCTTGTCTCAATTTTCTCTTACTCTCTCTCTTTTCGATTCCGTATTATTCATCACAATTGTGCACGGTAACAACAATTCTCCTAACATTTCAGTTGACATAGCATGCTCAATCCACTATTGAATTTTTTTTTTCTTTATTTTAATTAAGATTAATCTAAAGGTGAATTGAACATATTATGTCAATTGATAATGTTGAAAAAATGCTGAGTAACATTTTTCATATTCAAAACCCTCCTCCTCTTCCTCTCTAGATAAACTCTCATAGTCCTTTTACATTTTTTTATTATATGTTATTTGATTGTCATACCAATCCGCATACTCAATGCAACTATTTTATTTCGGATGGTGTAGTAAACAAATTTCCAACTAATTAGAACATGCGGATGATTAATTATCCATTTGTTCCTTTAAAAAAACAATGCTCGAAATAAATTCTTTTATAATTTTTTTACAACTTTTAACACGTGTAAGTACATAATTAGATAGTGTTAGACTGTATTAAATGCTTACAAATTTAGCTCCAATCACATGTTTGACATGTGTTGAAAACTGTATGTAAAAGCATTACTCCTTTTTTTCTTTTTTTCTTTTTCCTTTGGTTGATGATCACTCAAATGTTTTAACTCCAAAAAAAAAACAGCGTAATTGAATGTTTTCACCCATACATTAAAATTTCCGCTTATATTATTTGAGGAAATGGATGTGGAGACATAGGATCGAGGATAGAGAAAAGGGGAACAGAATCAAAAGAGAAAATATGCTAATATTATTTTGATATAATTGATTAGGATAAGATGTCATTTTCCAGTTGCCTTTGTATTATTCATTGACTTTGTCAGTCACGATGTGGGCACTTCGATCCTTCTACCAAAAGCAAATCCGTATATTCTTTCTTTTTCTTTTTTTCCCCCTTTTATCGCTTTGACCTTGACTGTCTGTCCACTAAAATAATATAGAGTCACATCCCAAATCACGCCAAAAATCCATGACTTCTATTGACAACTTCGCATACTTACAAAAAATAAAAAATCTCCTCATAGAGCATCTCCATTCTCCAACAGCATTACGTAAAATGCATAATTAAAAAGTAAAATTCTTTTTTTTTTACATACTTATACTTAGATATTTTAGTTTAGCCTATAAGTTGCACCTTCTAGAATTCAGCTATAAAACTACAACCCATTCGATCATATATTTACTGATGTGGGAATACACGATTCGCATCTTCCTATCGAGCAAAAAAAGTGAAGGGGCCTCATTCTTTTTTGAAGGCTCTTTCTATCTATGCTTGCAATAGGATGATATTTCAAAATTTTATATACATATAATTAAAATTGCACTTAATCAATGTGGGACATTTAAAATGGTACATATTACCTAATCTTGTATTCAATTATAATTTGAATAGAAACCAGAATGGTATATAATTTGAATTGGAGCCAAGAATGCAATTCATAATTTTATTGCGTGATATATAATTTGCTCAAGAGAGCCGAGGTTATCCATCCCCATATGCCAGATACGAAGCCAAAATGGTTCAAAGCCAAGGAGAATTGTAAATGGGAGTCACAATAGCTTTAACATGAAGATACTTGTCAAGGGCTTCCAAGCCAAAATCTCTTCCAAACCCACTCATCTTATACCCTCCATAAGGGCAGTCCCTATCAAAAGCAAGATAGCAATTGATCCAAATGACCCCAGCACGGATTGATCTCGACACAGTGTTCGCCACATCCAAATCCTTTGTCACGATGCCTGCTGCAAGCCCATAGGTTGTGTTGTTCGCCTTCTTAATCGCCTCTTCAATTGTTCTGTAATTGTATATATATATGCAAAATAATCAGCAAATTGAGAGATACAAGAATTATGTCAATGTGTTAATTAACTTTTACAGGAGACTGAAAATTGAGACTTACTTAAACTTCATGAGTGCCATTACAGGCCCAAATATTTCATCCTTTGCTATTAGCATATCCTCCTGTTCGGCAAGTTGAATGAATTTTCAGTGGACAATAGATAAAAGTTGAATGAATTTTTCCAAGCGCAAAGTTGGTTATATATATATATGCACCTTAACATCAGTGAAAATGGTTGGCTCAATATAGTACCCCCTGTCCCCCAAAGGGTTACCACCAGTTAACAAGGTTGCTCCTTGTCTCTTCCCATGCTCTATGTAGGAAAGGATCTTGTCAAACTGCTTCTTATCAACCTGAAACATTTAGCATGAATTTTAAGATGTAAATTCATAGATAAATGGTAAAAATTATTAGGAAAAACTTCATAAAACCACCTTTGAATTTTCACATTTTAAAATAACCTTCAAAAAGTTTAAAAACTCTCAATTTAGTGTATTCATCTTTCAAGATTTTTTTTTTTTTTCAATTTTACTTACCCGTTAAGATTTTTTGTTAAATCTTATCAAAATTTTCAAAATACCTTTATTTTAGCATACATTGAAAACTTGATTTTGGATGTCACCAATTCTTACCTGGGGACCTTGTTGAGTTTTAGGATCAAAAGGATCCCCAACTATCCAAGCTTTCACCTTTTCCACTAACTTCTTCACAAATTCATCATAAACCCCTTCTTGAACAAAAACACGAGAACTTGCCACACATATTTCTCCCTGATGATCAGAAAGTTGAAGCACCAAAAAGATTAATTTAAGCCAATAATTGATCTCTAACTACAAATTAATGCAAATGATTAAAATAAGCCAATTACATTCTCACCTTGTTATAAAGGATGCCGAAGAGAGCAAGGCCAGCAGCTTTGTCTACATCAGCATCATCAAAAATTATAAGGGGCGATTTGCCTCCCAATTCAAGTGAGACTGTTTTCAAATTGCTTTTTGCTGCTGCCTGCATTATTTCACGCCCTACTTCCGTGGAGCCAGTAAAACTTACCTGAAAAACGAAGAACAATTAAGTAAATTGAAGATAACATAGAAAGTAGTGAAATAAGACCAAAAAAAAAAAGTGTGTTTGACATAACTTCTCTATTTTTAATATTGATATTAAAGTAATTAAATCCTAGAAATTACCGCATCAATGTCCATATGAGAGCTTATGGAAGCACCAGCGGTTGGTCCAAATCCCGTTACAACATTTAGCACTCCATCGGGAATACCAGCCTAAACCAACAAAATTATTAAAAATAAAAAAATAAAAGAAGTATAAGCTTAGCCTCGTAGAGAGCTTAATGAAGCCATTAGTGAGCATCAATTATAGGTTTATTTGGGTTTGTAATTTCAAACCATAAAATTTGAAAACGTATTTTTTAAAAATTCAGTTAAGTATTTAATAAAATTGTAGTTTAGCTTTTGTAATCGGGCGTTTTAAAAACACTCTTTATCTACAATTTGAAAATAAAATTTTTTTTTACATTTTAAAAACACACTCCAAAACAATATATTTTTACAATTTAATTTTAAATCGCACTTTTAATAGGCAAAATCAATCATATTGCCAAACACACTCTATATATGTTTGACACATTATTTAGAACCATTGATGCATGCATGCACATTAAGTAATTATATATAAGAACATACCAGCTTAGCAAGATGAGCATAATAGAGAGCCGAAAGAGGCGTTTGCTCAGCAGGCTTGAGGACTATGGTACAGCCGGCGGCTAAGGCGGGGCTAACCTTTGCAAAGAACATGGTGGTGGGGAAATTCCAAGGAATGATTTGCCCTACCACACCAATTGGCTCACGCAATGTATACCCATGAAGCTCGCGTGACATCTTCAACACGTTCCCATGAATTTTGTCGGCTGCTCCCGCGTAGTATCGTAGACAATGTGCTGCCTGTGGAATGTCCACAGCCTTGCCTGAACCAAACAATTTTCCACCATCGATCGTATCCAAGGCCGCTAATTCTTCTACGTGTTGGTCAACCAAATCCGCAAATTTCATCATAATCCTTCCTCTCTCCTAATCACCCTCAAAGAAAGAAAATAAATAAGCTAAGCTTACATTGAAAAAATTGGGAAAGGACCGAAAAAAAAAAAAACAAAGATTTCTTTTGAACTAGGTTGGCGGTCTATAAAAATGTTATGTGTCCGTGTACAAGTGAGTGCATTCTTTTTTTTTTATTGCAAAGACAAAGTTAGAGGAAGCACTTGCATTTTCTATAAAACTTATTTAAACTTTGTCATTGCAATTAAAAAAAGCATGTATTTCTCACATGTAAAAAAACACATGACATTTTTATATACTGGATTGAAAGAAGTTCTTACAACCTAATTTAGAGAAAAACTCTGTGAAAAAAAAAAATTGAGGACCATTTATTTTTTGGCCCGAAAGCATTGAAGGTCAATAGCTCATGCTGGTCTCCTGGACTGTCTTTAAGTTTATATATTAACCACGGCTTAAAAGTTAAAAATAACAAGACAAGAACAAATTAAAGGACGTACGCAGCCGGGTAAGCGAGGCCATGGGCCGTGCTCAAAAGCTTGACGAGCTGCCTTCACGGCCAAATCAACGTCTTCTTTGTCTCCTTCCGACACCCTTGTAATCATGTCTTCCGTTCTGGGGTCTATCGTCTCAAATGTTTTTCCTGCTTAATTTTAAGTGGGTCAGAATTTTTTTGCCCAAAATTGAGTGGCACACAAATTATAAAAAAATAAAGAGTAAAACACCAACATGTGCCATCCATGATAACAAAGTTCAAGGAGTAGGTTTCATGCGCTCTTGTATTGAAAGTGAAACGAAATCACCGTGACACCATGTAATTTTGTAACCAACAAGATAATTTTTTAATTTTTCTAATTCAAACCTTTTTTTTTTTCTTTGGCCTTGACATAAATTATGAGTTTGTTTACAAGTTGAAAAAGGAAATTAATGGATGTCGTTTAATTGCTTGGTTACTTGAGAATGGAAACTAGAGTTGGAAAATCTGGAAATACGATATATATCATTTAAACCAAAAGAGAGAGAATTGAGAAACCTGAAATGGAGTCAACAAATTCTCCATTGATGAAGAGCTTGGTGAACTTTATGGTCGGCACCTTAACAAAAGAGTCGGTGCTGCCATTGCAATGACTTGTCATCTCTGCCACTCTATCCTCAACAAAGTTCAGAGCTGCTCTTGTCTTTGTGTTCTGAGTTATATGCACCGTTTATATATAGGCCAAGGGGCATGCACATCCTCTAGAGTGTTTATGCTCATATATATTGGTTCGTTTTCTATATGGGGTCCACATTGGAATCCAAAGATCAAACGGTGTAGGAAGGGGGGCAATCTTTGAAGTGGTCCATGATAGGCATCATTCCTAAGCTACCAAATGGTATGCATGTTGAGATTCAAAAAAATTGATTTATACCAAAAAAAAAAAAAAAGTGAAATTCGTAAGGTAGGTCGCATTAAATGAGCAACTTATGAATGTCGGCCAGCGATATGAACGAGAAAAATAATTGAAATCGGCAGAGGCCAAAAAGAAAAAGAAAAAGTAAAAGATAGTTGCTAAAATAAGTCGGTTCCGTTGGCCATGCATTGTCGAATTATCGAATCCGATTTTATCAGGATTTAGCAATCTGTGCTCTGCACATTTGCTAACTGGCAATTATCTCAATTCTTCTCAAATATCCATTTCCGTGACTCACCTCCAACCTTTTTTTCCCTTTTCTTAGTTATCTCAGAAAAAAAAAAAAAAAAAAAAAAAAATCGTTTCCGTCCACGTTAAGAACTGAGTGGGCCATGGCACTCCCAAATGGTTTTTTTAAAAAAAAAAAAAAAATCAATCTGTGAAGAGAAAAGATCGAATGAGTGCATAGTTTGTCCTAATGAGCGTATTTTGTCGTCATGTGCAAGTCGATTGTGTGAAACAAAAACTTGCCTTCATGTCAAGTGGCCTTTCGTGAGTCATATATAGAGCAAGTGTCTTTCCATAGCTATTGTTTGATAAATTTTCTAACAACAAGAAACGAAATTGGTGATGAAAAATTAAAACCCAATTGTTAGAAATTAAATCCAAGTAAAAGTGAAAGTTCAAAATTTTAGAACACTCTAATTTCTAATTCGCCTCCACACATCGCAAAAAATAAAAATGAAAAAAGTAAATTTACATTTACTTTTTTTTTTTTTATCATGTCTCTTTTTACAATTTTTAATTTTTTAATTTTTTAATTTTTTTTTGGGCTGAATCGTTTATTGCATAACTTTTTTTTACCACTCTTTTCCTAAAGGTATGAACTTTTAAGGTTTTTTTTTTTTTTTTGGACACAAATTTCCTCCAACCCATGTCGAAGGAAATTTGCTCCAACTCTCTCAAAAAAATGACAAAAATTATTAAAAAATATATAAAAGAATATATATATCTTTCAACCTACTTATGAAAATACAAAAAAGAACAAAGCAAAAAAAAATTAAAAAAATCATATATACAAAAATGTTACGAAAACAAAAAACAAAGCAACAAAATTAATTTTTTTTGTTTTGTTTTAAGTAGGTTTGAAATTCGCTGGTATATATGACTTTTTTTTTTTTTGGCTTTATTCTTTCTTGTATTTTCATGAGTGGGTTGAAAAATATTTTTTTTCATAATTTTTGTCATTTTTTTAGAGGGTTTGAGCAAATTTCCTCCAAACCCATGTTGAAAGAAATTTGTGTCTTTTTTTTTTTTTTTCAATTTTGACACATATTTATGAACTTTGATATATATAATTTTTGTGATTCACATATTGTATGAAAAATTACTTAATTTCAATTTTAAATTGTATTTATCATATTTTTAGTTCGGTCCGACAATAATAAATTTATGGCTTTAAAGATAAGATTAAGTCTTATCAGATTTGTTTTCCATTTGATTCAATACTTACTGAAGTTAATTGAGAAAGGCTCCATCCAAGCTGTTTAGGGTTGATGGATATAGAAAATTAGCCAGCCAACGCCTAAGACCCAATCAAATTAAAACATCACTATTACAACTTTACAAGTGTTCAAAAAAAAAGAAAAAAAAGGCTTCAAGGCTGCTACAATAAACTTCCATATCTGCTAGAAGAATAAAGTGGATCAAAATAGCTAAATCAGGGAGCTTAAAATAAACGATCCTCTCTCTCCAACGCTCTTCTATCTTTTTTCTCTCTTGAGACAATTATTGACTTGACCTTGGAGGCTGGCCGCAAGCCAGCACCACTGCAACAGTTATTTTCTTGTTTGGCAGATAACCCATAGCCCAGTCTGGATGCGCAAAATCTGGTATGATCAAGGGCTATTTATTTTGGATGGAGTATCTGGTTGGGTGGCAACAGATGAAAATAGACATGTGATGTAATGTAAAGGGAAAAGTTTCAGAATGCGTATAACCAAATTTCGAGGTAAAATAATAGTGGGCACGGATGTGAGCACTTGGATCCATTAATGGTTGCAGCATGAGCTGCTTTGAACTCTGGTTGCAGGATGGCGATGGCATCCCATACCAGAGGTGGAATTAAACAAAGGGAGTTCATAACACGGGGATCCTCTACGGCTTCAAAACCTAACAACATCGACTTTATGCTAAATTCTTTTGTAAGGAAGATGGATATAAATGCCTTAATAACTTTATACTATAAATCCCCACAAATCTCACACTTACCCTGTGATGGGCCCTCAGATCACCTAAGAACAAAAAAATTCACATTTCCGGCAAAAGGAAACGATTGTGTGGAACAATTTGTTTGTTGCCCACTAAAGGGTGCAACACCCATACAGCCCCATCGCTGTCTCAAGAGTCGAAACCCAGCCTATTATGACCAGTTTCAAACAAAGTATCATCAATCCTACAGGAAAAATTATGGCAAAAACAAAAGAAAAATCCACAAATCCAGAACCTTGATTTTATTCCCAGTTTGACCACCAATATGGGAGAACTCGAAAACCTAAAGATAAAAGGGCACTCCCAAAAGGAGGAACACATCTGATGATTCCCCAAAAAAAAAAAAAAAAAAAGAAGAAAATTCTAATTATCTAGCTACTGATGCTTCTGAATTACTGTGTATATGATGAAGGTTGGTAGGTGGGTGGAACAGCGTTGCCATAATCATAAGCACCATAGCTAGTCTGGCCTCCATAAGACCCACTGGCCCGATAACCAGCAGCGCCCACACTGTCAACAGGGAGAGCGTACTGTTGCCGAGGAATTGCAGCAGGACTTTGACTGTGGGCCATGCCATAGCTCGAAGCATAAGGGGTTGTACTGGAACCCTCGTAAACACTTTGGCTAGGATAGTTGTACGGCACAGAATATCTTGTTGCGGGGCTATGCTGAGCAGGAGCTGCGTTCCTCCGGTTGAAAGGAGGGTAGGCATTAGTAAATTTGGCTGCTTTGGATGGACGGAAAGAAGGCGGTCCGCTGCCTCGGCCACCACCACCATAAGGTCGCTTATTCTGAGGTTTACTTGCAGCGGCTGAATTCTTCTTTCGTTCTGCCTTGGCTTTCTCCAGATGAGTAGCCCGCTTCCTCAAGCTATCAAGAGAAAACTCTGATTCCAGCTTGTGGTCTTCTACACATTTGATGATGGCTCTAATGGAATTCAACTCCAGAGTGCTTGACTCCTCCTGAAAGGTTGATTTAGAATAAGGAATCATGCAAAGAGTAAATAAACTCATATTAACAAACAAAAATTATTGGGAAACATAAATGTGTAGATATTACACATACTGTTGCGGCCATGGTATTATTGCCATTCTTCAATATGGTGCTAGCATTCTTTTTGGAGTTCTTGAGATACAACTTGATCAGAGAAACAGGAGAAAATCTTTCAGTCAAACCAGCCTCAGAAGCAAAATACACAGCTTCTATCTCTTTACCACTCTTCACCAATTCATCAATAATATCTGGAAAAATGAAAAATTTCTTCAATGAAGAAGATGCTACAAAATGGATTACAGAAAGTTGGACATCAACTCAAGTGAATTATGAATAGAAGCAATTTCATTTTGCTCTTATCCTTAGGAAGATTAACTGTAGAGCCACTGTACTCAAGATAGATTCAACTGAAAAGAAACATAAGAAAAAGGACACATAGTTTTGAGAAAGAGTGCACAGAACCTATCATAAAACAAGTGGAATAGAAGGTCCAATCAACCATACTCTAATTTCTTTCTAATTTTTGAAATTATGAGCCCAAGTTCAACACTCTAACCTTACTAAATCTGATTTTATATTCTATAAGAGAAACTAGACAATTAACAAATCAAAAGATTCACCACTATGTACACTGAAGACATAATTCTTCAGACTCCACAAAAGGAATACATTAACCGTATATTTTTAAAAGAACATTTATCTGTAACCATATGACCTAAGTTTATTTCAAGAGTTATTGATTCTTTTTTTTGATAAGTCAGAGTTATTGATTCTCATATCAACTAGATATTTCCATGCTATAATGACTCTCGTTCCACAACTTACCTCTGCTTAAACATTTTTTTTCCCATTACTATAGAGTTAATAATATAGTCAGATTATTACATTAATTTGATTAATGGCTATTTAGAGACTTTTTGGAACTTCTGAAATTGTTCAGCGACATAAACTCATTGGTTAGTAACGGCGCAAGTGTTTGATTTGTGTATAATACTTTACATGAGAGCTCTCTATGAGCAGTGACTTCAGACAAATCCTTAGCTCCATTGAGATGTGACAAGACAGGACACTTGCATCATTATAACTCTCTCAATGAATCTAAAATGGAAGTTTGATCTAAAATAACTAGATCAAGATATATTATATGAATATGATAAACAGGGGCCTGGTGATGATCCTTAAAGCTGCCGATAATTAGACTTTCATTTTAACTATTCAAGGTACACTTAAGCAGACATTGGTCATCTCACAAACATTGAGTAGTTTGATTGTATCTCATACAGCACCTTGTCAAGCTTTGATTGTAACACATTAGTCGTCCCATATTAGTAGCCACAAAACCATCACCGAATACAGGTTTCCCAGGAAGGAAAAAGGAGTCATCTACATAAACAATGGTACAAAATGATTCATAATTTCACAACATGCCATTGTTTCGAATTTTCATCTCTTGTCATATCAATAGATGTCATTTTTGTAACAGCCCCATTTCAATCATATATACAACATAGAAAACGGGCTATTAGAAAACCACAAAATATTCAAATGTATCATTATGTTATCACGTTATAAGATGCAAGACCAGAAAGCCCAATCTAATGCACTAACTTCTGAAGTAAATGTTTGCCTTGTTCACGAATATGAGAAAAGTAGCAATACAAACTTCAAGTAACTGATAAGATATGAGAAAAATAAGTTCTCTACTAACATTTCCTCAGCTAAACCAATACAAACATAACACCAACCTGCAATTTTCTCTCCAAATCCTAAAGCGGCCGCGAGCTTTGCCATATCCCTCCGGGCGGCGAACTCTACAACCAGCTTCCTCAGATACTCCTCGTCGAACTTCGACCGTAACCCTAACCCGACCACCATTTGCAAGAGCATCACGGCCTCGGCTGGCCCCAATGCCCCACCTTCCTCGTCCATCTGTCCCTTCCACAGCCCCAAGATCCCAGCCGCTCTCTCCACGACGCTATTTGCGAACTCTGGGCCCGAACGACTGGCGTTCGCCTCGGGAAACAGCGCCTGAACCAGCATTCCACAGGCCCACCGTCTATCCGCCGACTTCTTGCTAAGAAACTCTTCCATGGCGTCCAAGACCAGCCTCGGCGGGTCCACCGCTTCCGCAATCGCTTTCGAGATCTCCGCACGCAGCGACACCGACTCTTTCCGCTTCGACACGATGAACCTCAACAGCCCCGAGGAGTCCATTTTCCGGGAAAGGGATTTCAGGGTTTCGGACAGCTCGGCTGTTGCGGAAATGGGATTCTCGAATTCCGACAGGGCGGCCTCTCTCTGCTCCTCGATGCGTGCCACAGCAGCCGACTCGCGCTCGGGAATTGAATTCTCGCGATTGGAGAGGGATTCAAGGGTTTCCTGGGAATTGGATTCCAGGGCTTGGATTTTGGATTCCAGGGCCTGAGATTTCTGAGAGAGGGACTCTTGGAGGGTGGAGAAGCGATTGGACAGGGTTGTGAATAGCTGGGTGCAGGAGGATAGAATGGTCTTTTGGGCTTCGAGGTCGTCGAAGAATTTCTGGACTCTGTCTGTGTTTATAACTAATTCGGTCGCCATCGATGGGAGATTTGGGGGAATCGCTGACGTTTTAGAGGTATTCACTATTCAGTTGGGGATTTCTGAGCTCAAGAACCCTAAAACCCTAGTTGGAAGGAAGAAGAAAGAGTGTAAAAGTCTCAGAAATTATTTCCTTCTGTTTTTGAGGAAGATGGTTACTTTTTTTAGCTATATTACATGAAAGCCCTTTAACTAATATATATAATAACTCAACCCCTGTACTTCTTTTAATTTGAAAAACCTCTGGTGGTAATATTGGGGATTTCTTTTTGGGCCAATAATAAGTACCACAAACATTATTAATGAGTTAATTGAAAAGGAAAATGCTGTGGCTCACTCCCAACACCGCCCATTTCTTCCGTGTTCTTCTTAAAAAAAAATAAAAAAATAAAAAAAAGAATGGCTGGTGGGGAGATGGGCTAAAAAATGAGCCCAAGCATCCCCCAATTGAAAATTTACTATTTAGCATTTACTTTTATTTAGTTCTATTTGTCGGGATAAAGTAAAAATTGTGCATTTTATGATTCAACAAGTGTACAATACGATTGGAAGAGGACATACATTGTGGATTAAACCTTCCTTGTATGCTATGCTACTAGTAATGAATAAGCAAAAATAATTTTGTTTTTTGGGACTGAATACTGATGATGATGCATTTTTGACCAACAACATTGATGAAGATTTCTCTTTCACATTGTGATGGAACAGTATAACTTTAGTTTCTTTTTTGTTTTTGTTTTTTTTTTTTCTATTAAGTATAACTTTAGCTAACTAACTTAACTGCATGGGCAAGTTTTTTAAATGGTCAAAATTTTAGTAAACTATTTATCCTATCTAGGCTAAGACTAGAGTAGTGCTAATATGAATGTGTAGCGTCAAAAACTCCTCCATTTGTGAAGAGTTTTTGATCTTTTTCTTTTTTTATTTTTTATGTCTGAAGTTTCTTACAAATGGGAGAAACTTTAGACGTTAGACGTAAAAAATTTAGATTAAAAGTGGGAAAGATCCTCCCCTATAGTTAGGGGTGACAATTTTTGACATTTCCCGCGAACCCGACACGAACACGACACAAAAATACCGGATTTGGATTTGGGTTTGGGGTTATTGGGTTAACGGGTCAACCCATTTATGACCCGTTTAGTTAACGGGTCAGACAAGTCAACCCGTCGGGTAACCCGGTAACCTGTTTTTTAAAAAAAAAAAAGTGAAATGCACCGTTTCACAGTTTCATTAATTAGTCTAATTCACTTAATCACTTATTCACATTTCACTTTCACATTTTCTCGGTTTCTCATCTCCTCACTTTCAAACTTTCGGTTTCACAAACTTCACGAGTCAGTGAGTCACGACGTTCATGAGTCACAGGCACGCCGCTCGCCGCTCACCTCACGCCGACGCCGGTTGGGACTCAAGCTGCCACGAACGACCCAGTCCGGCCAGTCGCCTCTCTCTTGATCTCTGTAGCCCGTAAGCCCAAAGCCCGTTGATCTCTCTCGACGCCGTCAACTCGGCTGCACACATTGATGACGCCATAGCTCCCTCTCTCGATCTCCCTCTCTCTCTATGGACGCCATAGGCCAGAAGCTCGTAGATCTCTCGACGCCGTCAACTCTCAACATGAAGAACAGAAGAAGAATGTGAAATTAGGAAGGTAAAATCTAACATTTTGTCATTTTTTTTATGATTTTCGTTCTACTCATTGGATTTGAAGCTCCAAATTATGATGATTTGTGGGATTTTTGATAAGGTCTGAATTTGGGGTTTGTGTTTGAAATTTTGGGGCTTTTATTATTATGTTGTTTTGATGGCTAATTGGGGCTTAAAATTAGAAAACTTATCTATTATAACTTGTAATTAATGCACAAAATACTCAAAAACTTGAATATGGATGATAACGACAATTTAATGGTTACCATTAAATTGAATGCAAATAAAAATGTTTCATCATTTTATAATCAAGCAATGTAAATAAGTTCCATCATGTATTGGAGCTAATATTATCAGTTGCAATCCACTAAGAATTTTGGGTCTTAATCCTTTTTGCATGTTTTTGCAAATAAAAATGGTTTATCATTTTATAATCAAGCAATGTAAATAAGTTCCATATGGTGCATGATGGTCTGCTTAACACATAAATTATTTGTGGACACCCAAAATAACCTGCATTTTTTATGCATGTACACCACATATTACTTTCAAATAAATTTTGTTAGTAACACATGGATTATGCTATGAATATGTATGAAGGATGGAATCACCGATTTAGGGTCACCAATGAGTTTAAAAGATTAACATGCAAGGTTGT
This sequence comes from Betula pendula, assembly GCA_900184695.1. Classification (NCBI taxonomy): domain Eukaryota; kingdom Viridiplantae; phylum Streptophyta; class Magnoliopsida; order Fagales; family Betulaceae; genus Betula; species Betula pendula. Next base: position 53,888 of record FXXK01000390.1, read on the forward strand.
CTTCCTTGTTATTGTTTAATCAAAGTAAGTGGTGTCTTAATATTGTTGCCTATCCCAAGAGAACAGCAATTGCATATGTATATCTCTTAATTTCTAGAAAAACAGAAATCAAATCAGGAAAAAGTTATGACTCTTGTGAATTTGTTTATATATGGTAGAAGAAAGAGATCAATTGTCGTGTTGAATTCCATCAAACAAATCTTCATTCTGACCCGTCCAAGCTGATGTTAATTTTTTGTAGTTATAATTTTTATACACCATATGTTTTTTATTTTTTTAATCTGTATTTTTATTATTTTAACAATTTTACATATTATACCTTCATTTTACTTTATTAATGTGGTAGTGTTCTTCTTTTCTCAGCATACTTTTGTCTTTTGCATTTGAATATTTTATTAGATATAATTTTAATCTTACATTTATCCAAAGTGAAGCTGTGGTTTGAACTTTGAACTTGGGAGTTGGGAACTTGGGAGCTTCATTAACTTATTAACAGTGTTCAAACATGTATCAAGTAAGATTATTAGCATTACAAACTGCGTTAAATTTTATGTATTGCATAATCCATAAACTAAGTTACTAATGATAATTTGTGTCGATGAGTAACGAAGTACCTTTGAAAAATTTCATTAAAGAAGACGATGATTTGATTGAATTAAATCCAACAGAAGAACCTTCTATTAGTTTGGAGAGTGCTCAAAGTGGCAAAAAAAAGTTTCAAAAGCGTAGAAAAACCTCAGAAGTTTGAAATTATTTTGATGCTCTTCCTGCTGCGAGTCAACCTAACAAGAAACTGCGGGCAAAATGCAAGGCATGTGGTGCTACGTATATTGCTAAAAGTTTATATGGAACTGAAAACCTAAGGACTCATATAAAAAAATGCTCGTTGAATAGCACTCGTGATATTAGGCATATGCTAATATCTACAAATGAGATATCTATGTCTGTAAGTGCCTCTAAATTTAATCCTAAAAGATTTAGAGAATTGTTGGCTGCTTCAGTCATTAAGCATGACTTGTCTTTTCGGTATGTTGAGTATGATGGTGTGAGAAAAACAATGAAATACTTGCGTAGTGATGTACCAGTTATCTCTAGAAATACTGCAAATGCTGATGTGATTAAGTTGCATTTAAGGGAGAAATAAATTGTTAAATTTATGTTAGATGTTTGTCAAGAGAGAATTTATTTAACATCTGATTTGTGGACTTCTTTGACAACTGATGGGTAGATGTGCCTCACAGCACATTTTATTGACAAAGATTGAGGTCTTACAAAAAAGAATGTTGAAATTTTCATTTATGCCTCCATCACATAATGATATATCTTTGTTTGAAAAAATGTATAATTTGTTACAAGAATGGGGGATTGAGACCAAGATTTTTTCTATAACTTTAGATAATGCTTCTGCCAATGATTCAGCTGCTAACTTATTAAGACAACAATTGAACATTAAGAGAGCCCTAATTTGTTTTGGTGAGTTCTTTCACATTCGTTGTTGTGCACATATTCTCAATTTGATAGTATAAGATGGTTTGCAAGAGATCGAGATTGCTCTAAAAAGATTCGTGATAGTGTTAAATATGTTAGAGGATCACAAGTGAGAAAACAAAAGTTTCTTCAGGCTATAAAGCAAATGTCATTGGATGATAAAAAATGGCTGAGACAAGATGTGCCAACCAGATAGAATTCCACATATCTTATGCTTCAGAGTACCATTCATTTTCGCCGTGCTTTTAGTTATTTAGAGATGACTGATTCAAACTTTAAGCATTGTCCTACTGCACTTGAGTGGGAACAAGTGAATGATATTAGTACTTTTTTTGCTTGCTTTTAAAATGCTACATGTGAATTTTCTGATACCAAGTATCCTACAACCAACTTATACTGTCCCGCTATTTTCACAATTTATGTAAGCTTGAAGGAACAACTTGAGAGCGAAGATGTGTATAAGAGATCAATAGTAGCTCAAATGCTCTCTAAATTTGAGAAATATTGGAAAGAATTCAGTATAGTATTGGCCATAGCAGTTATCTTGGATCCTCGTTTCAAGCTTAACTTTGTAAATTATATTTATATGAAGCTTTATGGAGTTCTTGAATCTATAGAGTATTTGCATGTTCGTGAGAAATTATTCTCTCTATTTTCGGAATATAATGGTTTTTCATCTACCACTCAAAGTCCATCAACCATAACTACTGAAAAACATGTTCATTCCCAACAAGCTGGCAAGTCGTCTAGCGAATTGATGAAGGTAAAATAATATGTTTATTTAGTGATTTATATGATATTTTTAGTATATATACTTTTAAATTTTAATCACTTAGTAGATTATGCTTATATTTTCTCTTTTTCATGTAGAAGTATGATTTATTTGAAGAGGTGAATGTTACATCAAGAAAGAGTCAATTAGAACTCTATTTGGATGAAACTAAGGTAGATAGAAATGCGGAATTTGACACTCTTTCATTTTGAAAAAGAAATGAATTTCGCTATCCTAAAGTAGCTACTATGGCTCGTGATATTTTGAGTATTTCAATTTCTACTGTTGCCTCAAAATCCACTTTTAGTGTTGGTGGACGTGAGATTGATTAATATAGGAATTCACTCAAGCCTGATGTTGTTGATGCTCTAGTTTGTACTAGAGATTGGTTATATGGAAAGTAAGGTAATATTGGTTATCTTCATATTTAATTTCTGTATTAACTTGTATTATTTTTTTACTATACTATAACGCTAATTTCCCTTAACTTTTGATGTAAAACACACATAAATGACATTGGATGAGGCAGAAGAAGAACTTTTGGAAATCGATCTCAATTTCAGTGACATTTCAACTTTATCTGGAGCTAATTCTGCTAATATTCCTTTCTGATTTTTCCTGGAAGACAATATTTTGAAGTAGTTTTTGATGGACTGTTGTTTTAGAGATGTATAGTTTATAACTTTATAGTCATTCTTCCTTATGAATTGTATTGATAGCTAAGAATATGAACTACAATGATATATAAATAAGTAAATAACTAGTTAAGGAATATGAGATCGATGAGATGATATCTAAGAATATAGATGAGAGAATAGCTAGGATTGTTGTTTTATTGATACTACACCTCTCATATAGCATTATCTCATGATATGCAAGATGTATAGATGATAGCTAGGAATCATCCAATTAAGTGATTGGGCCATATGCCAGCAGTTTTGAATATTTGATTTTTTTTTTTTGAAATGACATTACTTGATAAACTTTTGATAGTTTTTAACAAAATGAATATTAGATTGTGTTTTTCCAAATGAATGACTATGAAAAACTTTTGAAAAAAAAAAATATACAAATAATTTTTTTTAATTGTTAAAAATCCGAACATCCAGCTCTACTCCTAAAACTATGATTCATCACAAAATTAAAATATTGGTATTCACAATGAAGATTAGATCACCCTCATTGTACGCCTTTTTTTCTTGAAGCTAGAAATTATATAAGATAATTTACGAAAAATAAAAATACAATATATCAAGGGTTCTTTTTTCTCTCAAATAACCAACAAATTTCGACAGCCATACTTTTTGCATAATTATATATATAGTCTTATCTTCAAGCTCTTAATTTCATTTCTTTTTGTGTGTGTGGTTTTTTTGGTTGTGCATGTCTGCATGCATGTGATTTGGAGGCTTTTTACATTAAGTTTCCGTTCGTTTCGGTTTAAAATATTTTTAAAAAAATAATTTTTATATATTTTTTGTGTTTGATGCGACAAAAAATAATAATCAAATCAAAAATAGTTTCTGTTTGACTAAAAACACTTTTTTAGTTTCGAAAAATAAGTTTTATTTTTAAATTTTATAAACCATTTTTTCGAATTTAAAAATTTCATTCTCAAACAGCCAGAAGTTGCCTAAAAAAAATAATTGGCCGTTAATGCTCTTTGCAGGGTTCTGGCACATGACATGAAGCTATCTCGGATAGAGGTTTCTCTAAAATTCTTTCAATTGGTCGATCTACTATCTCTTGTAGCCCTTTTCCCAATTCAATTAGGAAAAAAAAAAAAATGGTTGATCTACCTATCTAATATGGGACAGAGTAAACAACTAATAAAAAGCAATATAGTTGGACCATTATGCATGTTTCTGCTTTGTTCTTAGTCTGATAAAAGAAAATTGGGATTGCTTGTTTCAAGCTGATGCCATTGGTTTTGAACTGGCGCCAGAATTAGATATTGAGGTTGTCATTTCTCGTGCATGATAGTGCTCAATCCATTTTGCCTTCATGCAGCTCAATCATTCTATTTTTAATAGCATTGCATTTATGTAAGAGCGTAGAAGAGGGGATCGGATCCCTGCAATCAGCAATTCAAATTACCCGCAATTTGAACAGTCCACAAAGAAGTGTATAGGACAGGTAGACATAGCACATGTTTTCTACGTGGAAACCGCTCGAATTGCATATAATTTGGACAGCCAATTGCATTTACAGGAGAGACAATTTAGACGGGCTTAATCAATCGACTTAGCTGTATTGCTTAGCAATTGATTGCTGATGCAGAACCATTCAGCATATTCTTTCTAACCGTTGAGAACCTACCTGTCTAGATTAGGTTGGCTATGCTGTACGTTTTGGCTCTAGATTGTTATGATCCATATTATTCCACGCCTCCTCCTAGCTATGAAGTAGATAAAACAAGGAAAGCAGCGAGCAGATGGTCCCATACCCTTTGCATGGTGGGCTAGTCCTGTTCTTTCGCTAGCTGTGAACCCCATTACTTGTGGCTCGCAAACTCTAGGACATAAAGGGAAGAGGTAGGGTCTATCTAAAATATAAACAAAGAAAATTTGTCACATCATAGAAAATACAATACTAATTGGTGGGGTTGTAAATGCGGATATAGATCCAATAATGGGGTTATCACTTTTAAATATCCGCATCTGTATCGTGTAATTACTATTCGCATCCGTGCAATTATTATCTGCTATCATAATAGGCTTTTTAAGCCGAGTGGTGATTGGCATCAGCCCAGGCTGATGCTACAGTGCATCAACCTGGGCTAAATTAGAGAAGGGGAAGAAAAAAAAAAAACACTGCTCACGGGGCCCATGAACAGTAAAATTACTGTTCATGTGCTTGGGCTGATGCACTGTAGCATCAGCTCAGGCTGTGTTTTATCTTTACTCTTTTAAGCCTTCTTTATATCTTTATTTGGACCTCTTTTAAACGATTTAAAAAATAGTTTGAATTCGTTTTTAGTGTTTTGGCTTGTTTCAGTGTTTTTTAAGCCCTAGTGTTTTTATTTTAGATGAAATTCATATCTATTTTACATTCCAACTTAAAAATAATAAAGAAAATACAAACACTCTAAAATGGGCTTATCAAAAAAAATACAAAAATACAACATTACATATGACAAATGATAAAGTGCGGTTAATAAATACATATAAATTATAAAGGTTATATGGATGAGGTAAATAACCGCATCCGCATCCGCATGCTCGGATAGGTGCGGATGCGGTGATTATTTTCCGCCCACATTTACATACCTACTAATTGGTAGATATATCAGAAGATAAAAATGCCACTTGCTACGGCTGGAAATCTTCTAGCTTTTTCAAAGATGAGAGAAGATTTCAATGAAAATGACTTCAATTCTAGCAGCCACCTTGGTTAAACTTTTAGTCAACTAAATGAAATCATGATCAAGTGGTATTTTCCAATTCAACCAACTCAGCAGCAAGTTCTAGATGCTGATGAATTACCAAAACACCACAATTGTGAGATCTAATAGCATTTATGCCCTTGCTAGTATTACGTCTGCTCTGCAATTTCAGCAATGCTTGTTTGAGGATTCTGTGTCTCCTATGTTGGTTATCCATTTAATACAAGGTGAATATATACTTTTTCTTTTTTAGATAAACTACGGCCAAACTCTCAGCTTCATGACAAAAAAAAATGCTGCAAGATTCCTGCTTATATCAATGAGTTGTTGTCTCCCACAACAATTTAAAAAGCCCAGATGACATGACAGAAGCAGGGAGTTCTTCCAAAACACATCTCAACTTGATGCTGAATAAAGTACAATTAACTTCCTTAAGAACAATTCATTAATTCTTTCATCCTCTATTCTATTCAAAACCTTAATTCGGTCAACCATTACATTTTAATTACAAGAACATTCTAGAGTATCAAGCTTAATGAGAACACCAAACTAAGGAAGAGAGACAGAGAGAGACGGAGCTAATTAAGGAAGTAAAGGGTAGCATAGAATTTTCTTACTCATTCAACCTACAGCTTCACAGTACTAATGGCTTTATTGCCATACAAAGTTCCTTAAAACTATGCTACCCCTGCCTTTCCAAAGATCCTGGAAGGATCAGCAAACCGAGCAGAGAAAGATCGAGAGAGATTATCGGGCTCATCCCATGAAGATCCTTGGTCGAAATTCTGCGAGTAACTGTATGGATCATAGGGGGTCTGACTTGGAGGTGGAGACTCAAAAATTCTCCTCCTTTCTTTCTTAAACTTCATCCACAACTCTTTCAACCTCAGCTTGTTCGATCTGCCAGATGGTGATCTTGTTCTTGCTGACTCAACCTCTTCGTAGTACTCCCCCAATTGGATGCTTCTTCTACATGAACAGGACCACTTTCGGATGTCCATTGAAGCTTGGAAGGCCAATGCTTGCTTTGTATTCCACAGAGAGTCAAAATATGAATGTAAGCTAGAACCGTCTAAATATAAGCACACGGTATAGTTGGGCAGGCTATCTTTGAAAACTAGAAAGGAATTGGGTAGCTGATTTGAAAGCTATATCCAGTCGGCTCGTGAGCTAAAATACAGACCATGTTGTTGAAAGTAAGACCAATCATCATATAAAAAACCAAACGAAACAGGATTTTGTCATTTTTTTTTTTTTGTCCGGGTTATGTGGATCCCATTCACTATTAAGACAAGCATATGATGCACGTGACTACTTCCGTGGCTGCACATCACTTACACATGGGAGAAGGCTTAAGGGTTCTGATTTCGGCTAAGAGAAATGGTAGGTTTCTCAAATAATTTCTCAAAAAGTTGGTTTTAAAACCGTACTATTTTGTGGTATGTGGTTACAAGCAAGGAGTTATTAACCGCATAATTGCTTAGGCATTAGCAGTTTTGGGAGTAGGCAAAAACAGCTAATAGTTACTAACCGGTTTATAATATATAATATTATATACATTAAATATAATTAAAAATATATTATTTGAGTAGGGTTTATATTAGTCTCACTTTTTGTTCTGATTCTCATTCCCTTTCTGTTCTGATTCTCATTCGAAAGGACCTCAAAAGACACTCATCTCAGAACACCACCTTTACGTAACTTGTAGCAAGCCTCCTTCAAAAGCCAAGAGCAAGATTAGATCAAGAAAATGATATTTAAAGAACGATCTGACCTTTTGTTTTCCTACCTTTTTTTTTTTTGTTTTTTTTTGGTATTTTTAAGGTTTTTACATAGAACTTGAATATTCTGTAAACTTGATTATAATTGGGTAGATATAAATGCTTTTGATATGCGATTTCTTTCTCATTGCACTTTTATCTTTCCCCTTAATATTAAAGATGCCGAGCACTTTCAGTGCATCACTAGATAATTCTCTTGATCAAAGCACCCAGTTTGGAATTTCCATTCCTAGAATGTCTAGCGAGTTCACAATATTCACTTTTTTTTTCTTTTTTTTTTCATGTCAGAGTGTTTCTTTTTTTATTTTTGTTCTTTTCTTTTTATAACCCAGAAACCTTAAGCTTACTTGCAAGCAATTCCAGTATTGCAAAAGATTTTAGCCGGTCTTGGAGCTGATCAACAGCCTTTCAGGCCTAAAAAGAAGGTGCCCCTTGCTGTGTTGGTGAGATGTGAATGAAGGAGTCCAGTGTTAATTAACAGATTATTGGTGAGAGGATATAGGCTTAATTTGATCCATTAATTAGCTAAAAAACTAAACGAGGCCCAAATGGCCCATTACTTGAAAGGCAGTTAACGATTAATAACCAACCTTTAATAACAACCCACCTTAGTAGGGAGATTCCCAAGTGTACACCCCTGGTGACACATCACTTGAGAACTAACTTTTTGAAAAACCTAGTTTCTCTTCAACTTCAGAGTTAAAGGATCTTCGAGTTTTTTTTTTTTTAATAAGAAAAGTACACATACCCCTCAAAATGCCACCTCATTCTCAATGTCTCCCTCTCCCTCCAAAAATATATATATAAACATATTGATTGAGTCAATGTCCATCCATATTATCAAAAATTGTCAATGTCACCACTAAAACTAGCAAAAAAACAAAAATAACCTTTCAATTTTTTCTTCATTTACAGGATGTGATATTGCAGCATGTGATTTATTTTTTCTAGTTTCTTGGTTCAATTCGAAGGGATAATAGATTATTATGTCATTGCTTCTTCCTTAAATCTCTGAAAGAAAATGATGTAAATATATTTTCTTCTTGAGAAATTCTAGACAACATTCTCACTTCTCACACGATTACTAGTAGTACTACGTGTAACTAGAAAGGTTTGTCTAGGGATGGAGGAGGAGGAAAAACTATGCACAAGTAGTAGACCCTTAAAAAATAAAAATAAACAAGAAGCCCTAAAGGCTAAAACAAAAAACAAAATAAAAAAGAAAAGAGAAACCCTTAAAAAACACACACACACACACACAAGGAAAAAATACTGTATAAATCACACAATTACTCTCATAAAAAAATAAAAATAAAAAATAAAATAAAATAAACAACTCGATCATTCTTAAAATTTTCTCCGCATAAAAACTATACACCCTTATCATTTCTCAAATGGCCAGTGGGAGGTGGCTTGGCCACGCCAACATAAGGCCGAAGGTCAAGCCACCCCATGGAATCCCAATTTTTTTATAAAAAAAAAAATTAAATAAAATTAAATTAGTATTTTTAGTTATTCTTTTTTTTTCGAATTTATAAGTGTATTTTTAGCTTATTGGAAAAATTTTAAGGTCATTTTTATCTTTTTACTTACCTTAGAAGGATATTGACAATGATTATAGTTTAAAAGAAATATGTGTACTTTTCTCTTCTTTTTTTTTATAGATGAGTAAGAACTAGTACAAACAAACAACACAGTTACAAAAATAGAAAACTATAAAATCCAAAATACGAAGACCAAAAAGAAAATTCAATCTTGATAGCAATCCCTACAGCTCTAGAGGGAAAGAGAGGAGAGGCAATTGGGAATGCTGCCAACAGAGCTGGTTGTAGCGGCCCATGATAGATGGTACAGGTATCAACAAAGGAGACTAAGAGGTAGGTGTACAGTAGTAGAGGAGACATCATCTGCGGCGATAGGGCAGAAAACCATCAAGATTGAATATTTTGTTTGCATCTGAAATTTTTTGTGAACCAAAAGAGTAATACAAAAGAGAGCCATAAATGTTGTGATGGAAGAGATATGTTGTAAGACATCAAAAGGAATAGCTGCACGTGTAACCAACGAACACAGCTCGCGAGCAAGGTGGCCAGTGGAAGGTTGAGCAGCAGTCAGTGATGGACGAGGAAGCGCACGTTGGTGGCAGCGGTTGTGGGTTTTCAGTAGATCTAACCTCTAATAGCCCAAACAAAAGACAAGAAAAACTAAAGAAGACGAAAAAAAAAAAAAAGAAACAACAAAGACGAGATGGTAGGGGTTGTGAAGAGAAGCTATTCCTTCCTCCCTGACTGAGATCTGAGAGGTGGGGAGGTTTTTTGCGAACAGCTTTTTAAGAGAGAGAAACGTTGCAAAGGGTGTTGTTTGTTAATAAGGCTCTTCGAGTCGTCTTAAAGAAAAAAAAAAGGCTCTTTGAGTTGATGCTAATAGCCTCTCGTGCAACTTTTCCGTGTCTTTCTCCGAAATATGCAGGCTACTTTTAGCAGAAACAAAAACAATTCCTTCAGCTTAGAAAAAAAAAAAACCTATTCCTTCAGAGTTATACTAAAATCGGGGACTCCAAGATACCTCAGCTACCTCTTCAACAAAGGAATTAATAATAATAATAATAATAATAGAATTTGCTCACTGAAAGATACTTAGAGGTCTCCAATTAGCTCACTGAATAATCTTAAATGACGATTCAATTGATTTCTCATAACCATTTTGTAATTTTTTTTCGACCCTCAACAATTGATAATAATGATACAAGCCTGAATGATAACAACAGTGACATGACATATTTGAGGTAAAACTCCTTTACTCCACTCACAGAGCTGTAGCACTTCTCTGATCCTTTTCAAACTCTTGCTGACTCTAAAGAGTTTTTCTGCAAACTGCTGATCGTATTCGTATGAAACTATAATAAGAACACTTGGGATATGTCCCATCTATAAAGAACTGAACCAAATTGAACAGCCTCTGCCAGACACGACCAAAAAGAATGAGGCTGGCACAATTCATGCTTCTCCCTACACGTTTCTTTGTGCAAGCAACTCAATATGAAGAGAAGCAACTTCTATGCTTACTCCTAAACTTTCTGAATCACTCAAAAGCCCTGGAAACAGGTTGTTCCAGTGAGCGCCAGCCTATATAAAAGTGAGAATATGAAGTCAAAATCCTATCCAGTCCATGTGAATTTATTACAAGTTATTTGTCTAAATGTACTGAAATTAAGTTAATAAACAATAATTAAAAGGGTGGAGGTGAAGTGAGTCCGGGAGTAAAAACCATGCCTCTACAGGCCAGTGTTTTGTTTATATTTTTTAAATTTTTACAAAGGATAGAACAAACCAACCCCACAAATCCAATGCAATAATGTATGAGCGCCATCCCAAGCTGGTGTAATTAATTGTCAAGGAGTTTTAAATCCTGAACTCCATCCAACATGACTAAGAGGCCATATGTAACAGTTTACATATTCAAGTAATATTTTTGATTATTCTGTTCTCATGGGAGATAACCACTACAGAAATAGTCAGCTTTTATATAACTACTCCACAAGTTCTTACACATTCCGAGTTTTTTGGAATTTAACGGCCTTCCTGATTTAGATAGGAAACAATTTAAGCTTAAAATAGGATTCAGGAGAACTTTGTTTGGCCTTCCAAAAGTTTGTGGTGGTCAAATTCTTGGAGGGTTGCAAAAAGGTTACTCAGATGATCTTAGGGAAGTTTTATATCCACCAAAATATATACATGGGCAATCTGCATTGAATTATTGATACTAAGACTCTAGCTAAGGAACAATGAAAGTATAAACTCCTTGTTAATTGCTTTTTTGGCATTACACTCTATGACCTTTGTTTTTCTGGTAATTAAACTCTAGGCTTATGTGCCTTTAATTTGAATAAAATGATTAGTTTAAGTACAAAGTATTATTCGGTCTTCAGGGAGTGCAGTAAGTAAATTTGCAGGGGTTATGCTCCCTGCTCAAACACAGGCCAATTGGAGAACAATAAGACCAACTGTATACAAGAGAATAAATATATATACATAGAGAGAGAGAGAGTTCATGCTGTCAAGCATAGAATTAGAAAAAAGCAGTGATTGTTGGGATCGACACACTAGAAACTCATCATTTAATCCAAAATTGGGAGCCTTGTAAGTCATAACAGATGAAAATTAAAAGATCCCATGTGGGATAGACTGGGATACTGTACCTGCTAGGGATGTGCAAGTTCCATTTCTTCTGCCAAGCCCTTCAAGACGCTGTTCTGCCGTAGCAGATGGATGCAATATATTGATTCTTTGACCACTTCTCCTGTCACAGCCAAAAGCAAAGATCACTTTCTACCAAGCCATTTTGAAATTGTTGAAACGAACATCCCTGTGTGAATATAATCAAAATAATATTTGATCGTTCTAAATCAAAGGAAGTAAATCCATGCAAGTTTCTTTCACAAGGAGGATTCTGTAGACAATCTCGCACCCATGTAGTTGAAAGCCAAAACTATTTTCACGTGTCTTCCAAAAATGTCACACGTTTCAAAATATCTTTTAAAATGAATGGAAGCACCTGCATAAGCCTAGTTTTGCTCTTTGTAAATCTCACATTAGGAATGGCTGAAACCATAGACGTCTATAGCCTGCAGGTTAGTTAGTTGGGACTTGGTATCAAATAATCAAACCTAATTCCACAATTCCAATTAGGGCTATAAATGAACTCAGTTGTTCCTAAACAATTCAAGCTTGACTCGTATAAACTTGGCTTGAGTTTGTTTCGTTTAATAACCAAGTTCGAACAAAAATTTATGTTGGTTTATTAAATGAGCCAACCTCGTATAAATTCGGCTCAACTAGTATAAGCTCGTATAACGTCATTTTTATTATTTTTTATAGCATTATTTTTAACTTTATAATGAGAACATCTTAAGTATTTAAAAAGATAAAAATGAATTTTCTCTGTAATGTAATAAATATAACTTGAATTATTGTAATTGTCAAGCTTGATATAGATATATGTGTATTTGTATATATAAGTGGGTTTGTATGTATGTATATATTTGTGTGTGTAATTAATGTATATACACACTATAATACAAACATATAGATTCGAGATTAGACTATTTAAGATCGAGTTAATTTATCTAATTAGTCAAATAATAAAGGGATAAATACCTTTTTACTCCCTATGGTTTAACAACTTTATTTTTAGTCACTTCGGTTTAACTTTGTATCATAAATAGTAACTCAATTTTGGCTAAAAACGGAGATGGTACTTCCTTCATCCATCTTCAGTGCAAATATTTAACGGAACTTTACGTGTCGGTGTTAAAACACTAACACAAGGCTAAGACTTAATAAAAATTAAAAAACTTAAAATATTAAAAAAAAAAACTTTAAAAAAAATAATGAGGGGGTGGCTTGAGCTCAAGCCACCCCCCTTGGGCAAATGGGGGTGGCTCGGCCACCCCCATGGACCATGGGATGGTCAAACCACCCCCAAAGAGGAAAAAGGGGATGGCCGAGCCACCCCCATTTGTCTTGGGATGGTTTCGACCACCCTAGACCGTTGTCTAAGGGTGGTCCATGACCCTTGGGAGTGGTTGAACCCTAGTTTTTTTTTTCGTTCTTCTTTTGGTTTTGGGGGGTGGCCAAACCACCCCCAAGGGCCATGGGGGTGGTTTGGCCACCCCAAAGCAGCCAACTTGGGGTGGCTTCGGCCACCCCAGGCATAACCACCCCCATGGACCATGCATACTGGCCAAGGGGATGGCTGAAGCTTCCCCTCCTATTTTTTTTTTCAAGTTTTTTTTTTTTAATATTTAATAGTTTTTAATTTTTCTTTTTCAGTTTTATTTAGGCATAGTCACATGTTAGTATTTTAACACTGACACGTGGAGTTCCGTTACATATTTGGACGGAAGATGGATGGAAGTATCATCTTCGTTTTTAGCCAAAATTAAGGTACCATCTATGATACAAAATGAAACAAAGGTAGTTAAAAATAAAGTCGTTAAACCATAAAGGGTCAAAGGTATTTAACCCAATCTTAAAAATAATAATTAATTAATAATTAGTATAGATTTACAAAAAAGTTAAACAATCACAACATATGCTTTATATATGGAATAAATAAGTTAATTGAATAACTCTTGAACAAGCACGAATTCGTTCGAAAAATAAATGATTTGATCTTGAACAGATTATCTAGCTCAGTGATAAGCTCAAGCTTGGCTCGTATTTGAAAAAAATTAACCAAATCGAGCTTGAGCACAAATTCAATACTTGGTTCAATTACAACCTTAGCTCCAGTACAGCCAAACAAAAATTCTTTTTAAGAAATTCATTATGTGAAGCTGGACACCCTTAACATCCTTTACCCTGATTAATGACACAAGATGAATGGTTTATGAATAAGAGTAACACCCTCGGTAGAGTTGAACTTATTCTAGTCCACATTTCAGCTGAAGGTAAGAACAATTGTATTTTCCATAAAACCCTTTGTAGTTAAAATAACATTCTAAAACTATAAACTATAATTAAGAACGTATAAAAGCCTGATGATAAGTTTTAAGAGGTGAATGGGACAGGGGAGATTGAAGACTTCCATTTCTGCTGAAATCTAATGGACAGTCCAGCAAATAGGTATTTTCTTTAACATAGCATCTAATGAAAATCTTGATTAGAATGAAATTACTAAAACCAGAAAAAAAAATTTAAAAAAAAAAAAAGGGGAGGGGGAGAATGAGTTATCAAAAAATGTCAACTTTCAAAGGTACAATAATTCCATCTATACCACAAAACAATTTTTCAAACTATTAAGATAAATTAGAAATAATCCTTCCATATTATGTAGAACTCCCTAACAAATTTGAATGTATGGATCAGATGTACCTTAACATGATTAGAAGGAAAAGCAGATGTCCTCAGAGTTTCTTGTGCAACATCTAGTGATCTCCTCTTGGGAGCACTAAGTATGAATGCAGCTTGATCTGCTGTAGCAGCAGTTGAGGTGATCCTATATCCATTCTCCCATCTTCTATGAATCCCTTCACTTGGATAGAGGAAGTCAAGTTCAACAACCTAAGAATACAGTACAAGACATAAGTGCTTTTTGCTGTACTCTTTCCAAAATGGAAGACAAGAATAGGAGATTGAACTACCTGATTAGGATAACCCGCATTTCGGGACATGACAATTCCCCATTTGCTACCAGCAGTGGTCATGGAGGTAACTGAGAAGCCTTCTTTCCACTTCTTATTGATCCATTTGAAAGGAAATACATCACTGACTTTGTAGGATTGCTGAGTGTAAGCCACCCCTTCAATGGAGAAAAAATAAAGGTAATATTGGCAATATATCACAAAAACTGCTCCAAAAAACTTGCTGGGAAATGATAATGAAGACCTGGTCATTGATATGAAGCCTCTGTTAGAATGATTTGCCAAAAAAATAATGCTTGTAATTTATGACGCATCACATTACCAGCAATTTAGAATATATTGTTTTCATGTACTAGGGGCTTGCATGTTTAGGCTCTGTTGGTTTCGAAGGGGCTTTTCAGCCTAACCGAAACTTTCAGTTTGAAGAAATTCCCAACCAAAACCAACTGAGTAATCGTAAAAAAGTCATTGCTAGACAGATATAAAGGAAAACATTAACAAGTAAGACTACCATACTTGAGAATACAAAGGAAAATCCGGCCAATTAGTGGTAAAAAATGATAAGAGGAATGTAAGATCTAGTGAAGAAAATTATGGTTGAATATATTTCCTATAATGTCCTAGTTTACACTCTTTCCTGAGCAGTAGCACACGAAGGAATATATACATATATATAGGCATGCCAATCGGATTAGAATCAGAATGTGAAAGAGCATCAACTAAGGAAATTCACTTATCATGCCCAAAATAAATTCAAGCACTTCACCAGCTCTCAGTGGCTGGATCCCCGTAACTACATATACTATTTGCCTAACCTGTGAAATAAATAATGGTTACGAAACCTAACCATTTAAAATAACACTATTTGAGGACAAAAAAAAAAAACAGAGCAAAGTGACAAAAAAAGGGAAAAATTAAGTCAGTGTCAATTACCTTGGGACATTACCACCAAGGCACTGCCATTGCATGCGCCAGCCACTGAAGTGATGTAGTAATTCTTATCCCACTGTTCCATTATCCACTCCTGATGAAACAATTAGAAGAAATGAAGTTGTTAAACCGTTGGATAATCAAATATTTTTATAATATAAATTAAATGATTTTTTTTTATAAATAAGAGAAAATATATTAAAAGCGCAAAAGTGCAGCTCTGACACACAGGAATTATACAAAGGATCGATATAAATTAAATGATTAAATTTATCATTTACTATCGGCTTAAGCTTTTAGAATAATTGATAATTTATCTCTCATTTTAGTTAAATATTACACAAGTTAAGCCTCACTTATTAAGGGGGAGTATTAAAATAATAATGAAATTCACCATTTTCTATCAACTTAAATTTTTGGGATAATAGGTGATTTAACAAATATGAAATTCCAAAATTGATAACAAGTTATAGTAATACCTACCTTATGCAAGAACATGGGAGATATTTCATAAACCTGGGATGTGAAACCTGTCCCTGCATCCATAATGACAGCCCACAAATTGGCTGATGAAGCTACACAGCTAATGTACAAACCATCTTCTCTTCCTTTCTCCACGTGCTGTTGTAGTCTTAAATCAATAACATTGTAGTGATACCTGCAGTAAAGCGTCTGATTACTTGTTGATAAGATAAAGAATCTACAACCAAGTGGAAAAGGATTGTTATAGGTTAACAGTTACTATTGTCCTTGCCATCAAGTAAAATTTTAGTGTACACTGTCAAAGGTGATCATGGATTCAATCTAATAGAGGCTCAACCATGGGTTAAATTTCTAAAGGCTCTTTCCCACTGTAATGCTGACAGTCTCTATAGCAGTCTAGAATGGGATTACCTACAAAAAGCGGGATAACAGCTGATTTCAAGTTTAAGCAGGCAATGATTACCAAAACCATGAAAAGTTAAGCATTTATAAAAACTACAGCAAGGGAGACACAATGAGTTAGAAGAAAATAATTTCCCAGAGACCCTGAATCTTGGTGCTTTAAATTATCTAACAATAGACTGCAACACTAATTTCATAAAACCATACAAGACCAAGAAGATGGACTTGGAAAGTGAGTTATTGTCGTAGAAACAATATGTTTAGTTAGAAATTTATCAATATCATGGCTAATATAGAAAAATAGGGGGGGAGGGGGCGGGGGGGTCCTTCCATAACACACTATATTTGAGCTTCATTCACCTCTGCTTCATTGATGATCTGGAATTATAGACTGAGATCCACTGGGTGGCTGGAGTACCTAGTCGAACTTTCTTTTTAAGCTGCCCACCATCTTCTAATTCAACAAGTGATCTCCCCCTTTTTTGACCCACCTATAATGCATGAAAGAGTAAAAATAATTATTTAAAAGATTATCCATAAACAAAGATCCATAAGTCAAAAACACCAAGCCACCTTTATAGCTCCATCAGTTCTGATGGGTCGGAGTGTTGCATTGGAACTAATGCTGTCATTAAAAAGGGAAATCAGCTCTGAGTAATTTGGCTCTTCGTCAAATCTCATATTGGTCACCATCTCAAGAAATTGTTGGAAAGGAGGAGGACACAAGCAACATAGAATCTCAGGAGAAGTTGACATCTTCTTCTTACAAACAAGAAATCCTTTGTTCTCTCCCTGCAGCCCAATATACAATTAAACATTTTATAGAAAGAGAAGAGAAGAGAAGAGAAGAGAAGGAGAGAATATACTAGGAAGTCTCGACAAAGTAGCAATTATCATCAATGGTGGAACAGTGAAGTGAACTTACAACGTAACCTTGCCAGGGAAGTTTCCCTCTAAGTAGAAATATTAGCGTATATGCTAATGACTCCAAGTCATCCCTTCGGCTTCCTGTCCTACCCAAATGAGCATGTACACTTGCATAACGAACCGTTCCCCTGTCAAAAGCATAAGATAAATGAGGCTATTTCAGCATATAGCTTTATATGTGCATCAGTTCTTAAATAAATTGAGTCTTAGAAGAGACATAAATGTAAATATGCTATCTAATAGAACAGAAACTTAATATGAGAAAAATGACATTTAGAATTATTTAAGCCAGCATAACCTGTGAACAATGATTTCCAGAAAAATAAGCAACGCTAGTATTTAAAGACAAGATTAATGAGTTTTTTGGAACCATATTCACAATCTGATCTTCTACTGAACCAAAGATAGCTTCAGTGGGGCATGTAGTCACCTGAAAATATCAGGCTTTTGGTCATAATCAACATGACGACCAGAAGATGCATTCTTCCATCTCGAAGCTGAAAAAGAAAATATGGTAAACCAATAATCTATGCACAATTTTCTATGACAAAAAAGCATTAGAAGCATCTCCAGATGTCTATTGACAATTGTTAAAACTTGTCTAATGGAAAAAACATACCCAAACCAAGATCAACAAGATACAACTTCTTTTCATTAGGTGTTCCAGGCTGACCAAGCAAAAAGTTCTCTGGCTTAACATCTCCATGCACAAAACTGGAGTGGAAACCAAGTAATTATGAACATAATTACCCCAAAAAAAACAGTGAAAAAAAAAGACAGAAAAGTTGCAACGTACCCTTTACAATGAAGTTGCTCTAGAATTGATATTGCCTCCACTGCTATACAAGCAACCATCTCATCTGACAACCTGTGCATGGAGTAAAAATTAAAAGAGAGAAAAAAAAACGTATTTAACAAAATAATTTCATAATTGGGAAGAGAGTAATTTCAAGAAGCATTAAATTTGTCTTACGTCTGGTTTTTAGAGTTCCAAACATCCCATAAACTTGGGCCTAGCATGTCCATCACCTACATTCACAATCAGGAATGATCACTTATCAAATCATAGTTAGCAAATTCATACACAGATACTTCTAAAAATAAAAGGTGCCAGCAAAATACTCACTAGGATATAGTAGTCTCCTTGTTGACCTTTATAATAGACCAAGGGAAGTCCGTAGCTACCATTAAGAGAGCTTCATGATATTGAAAAGAAAGATTAGCTGCATCATAAACATCAGAGTTCAACCAATAGTAAGCATTACACTTACCTGTATACTTGCCACTCATAAGGAGGAGCACAATTGCACCCTTTACTTTTTCGATGCTCAAGTTTCAGAGCAACCTACAACAGAGTACGGGGAAATGCATTAGCAGAAGAACCAACCTCCTCGGTAAACTTACACAGATATACCAGAGATGAATGAGAGAATAAACCTCAAAGGCATCAGACCCAGTGTGCCCTGTGCCACCGGTCACTCTTCTTCCAACATATACTTGCCCAAAACCCCCTTTACCCAGCTTTCTGTCTAACTTATACACAGGGGAGTTACCAACCTGAACCTGAAAAGGCAATTAGAAAAAAGAAAATAATTATTACTTCAAAGAGATGTTTCAATTCATGAAATCCCGGAGACAAAGTGTTACAGCCTTACAGGTAACACAAAGTTGTTAATATCTTACTATAAGTACAAGAACGTATCATGAAATGTACATTCGATGTTAAATAAAACATATGACCAAAATATATCATGTCTTGAATACATCTAAATTTTTTTTATAAGTAATCAAGATATCATTAAAAGCGTAAGACGCCCCCAGATGCACAGATAATATACAAGAGAAAACGCCCTAACTAGAAGGAGATATCTTGAATACATCTTAATATAATTACATGATAAGTTAAAACGTGTATATCTGCTTGGAAATTTTCAAGAAAGAAATGTTTAACTTTGTTCCATAAAAACTATTACACTATCTTTAAAATGAAAGTTAAAGAGCTTAAAGAATGCATTCAAAAAAAAAGGAGAAAATCAAGGTAATCTTCAAAAACCTAATCCTCTAACACAAGCCTAATTTTCATTTTTCTTGTTTACAAATTTAAAGTCATGAGATAGGAAATCCACATTCAAATTCAAATACAAAGGCAACATGATATATATATTTGCTTCCTTGTATTCTATATTCTGATGAAATGGATTAAGTTTTCAGTTTGACAAGTATTGGAATGAAGCACAACCTTTGGGGGTAAAAATGTAAACACATGCTGCAGTTTTAAGAGGTCGCATAATTTTGTAGAAGTCAATTGACCAGCGTCTCAAAGCAAGAAGGCCTGTCTAATGCAAAGACACTGCTTATGGCACTCCCACAAGCCTCTAATCACAGTTGGTGAGCTTAGAAAAACAACACAGCTACTAAGGAAATCCTATAAGAATTTAGAAATCTACCATTTCCAGCTAGCAACAGATGTTTACCTCATAAAATTGACAAAAATTGTTGCCTAGTCAGGTCATGTAAAGGGTTATATATATTATTTCGCTATTTATCTTGATGCTACTAATGATAAACCAGGTAAACTAACAAATTATACATAATGCAGATTAAAAAAAAAAAGTGAAAACAAATATGATTGGATATAAGTAAATTGGCATATAGAAACTATCAATTATAGGTAAAAATCTAATAAAAAGATGAACTAAAGAAGCCAAAGAAAGATAGCAATAGCGATTTATAAGTCTGCCAATTGAAAGCAGAAAGGCTTTAAGAAAAGTACCTTTTCAGGGAGTGGATTTGTGCTTCCCTCCGCCTCAGCAGCTAATTTTTCTGCACATTTCTGAACCATCTGATCATCCTGAACGGCAACTACCTCTTTTTTTGGCAAGTCCAAACCCCCACGACCAAGGCCCCCAGCTCCAGCACCAAGAGGCTTGGCATTCTCTTGATCCATAGCTCTAAATCCTCTACCTCTGCCTCTACCAGCCAGGCCTGGATTGGGATAAAAGAATGCTGGGGTAATTGGATTTCAGTGTTGATTTCAGAACTGAGGCTTTGGAGCCTTTACCTTTTCCTGTGCCACGCCTAACAGTTGTAACCACAACAGAAGGATTCTCCTGGACATTATTCACCCTCTTTGATCGCCGAACTCCACTTCTCATATCCGGCATTCTTTTCCCATACAAAAGGAAATCTCTGTTTCTTCCTCTCCAACTCCAATGAACTTAGAGCAATTGAAACCAAATCAAACAAAAAAATAAATAAATATTATAAAGTGAAAAAAAAAAAAAAAAAAAAGTGAACAAACTATCTTGTGATAACCATTTGATTTAGAAAAAGGTCACTTTGGGCATTAATTTCAGATATTTAACCAATATCTTCACTTGAAACTATTATTTTCCTTCTTTTAACAAAAAATGTCCTCACTTAAATCTAAAAATTGTGAACATCAACGTTAATTCAAGCAGATCACAATTTAGTGCTTGCATTCTGTCAATGAGCTCCAAATCAAATGATACTTCTTTCACCTACAAGAATGGAATGGAGGGTAAGATTGTGGATTCACAACCCACTGAATGCTTGGGCAACTTACTAATCATCAAATGGGTAAAGGAGATAGAGTACACAAATGACCCAAAAACCCATAGTGAGCCAAACTTAAGGGCTAGTTTCAGAAAGTAGCCCCATACAAATTGTTTAAAATCACGGTGAGCAATCAAGGGGATCTATTTTGAAACATGAGACATTTGGAAGCAATGATAACCGAGGGGGTTTGGGCTATGTATTTAGGACCTTCTGAACTGAACCTTGAAGCGTAAAACATACTGCACTGAAGAATTATTACCCTCATAGACCAATAGCCATGCCAAATTCTGTCATCAAGTTGCTTAGTGGCTGCAATGAGAGATTTGAAAGCAATAATAATATCAGAAGGTATGAATTACTGCTGCATCATTCCTAATTCGCGTTTATGTACAGAAAGGGGATGATCAGAGCCTAAACAGGATGGAACACTCAATACTTGAGCTTAAAAGCTGCAACTTTATGCACTTCATTCGCATGGATGATTGGCTTCAGTTGGTTTCTCCTTATCATCGTTCCTTTTCAGATTTTGCTGCTCTTTGCATTTCTAATAATTTCCTTTTATTTCTTTATTTTTCTCTGATCAACAAAAGTTACAAAGACAGAATCTGGTTCACTGGAGTTACATTGCAAGCTTCTATCATCAGAAAACACTAAATATAAAAATTTTATCAAAACTTAACCAAATTGAAGCTAAAACTATAATTTCTATCCAGAAGGCCCTTTATTCCATAAGCTAAAACATCTGTAATCTACATCGTTTGGCCAGTAACCCAATCACCTACGAACGGAAAGTTTAACCCATCACTTTCAACTGCAAAGATCCCACACATACAAAAAGAGACTCAATAATAGATTCTAATAATCTAATCCACAAACCATAACCAAAGCCAAAAGCTCAAATTTTCACTGGCAAAAACACCTCTAACCAAAAATTGACAGCCATATGACTTAAACCCACATCAATCGGCCACCCTCCACTTAGATGATCATCCAAAATATCTAAGCAAACACATCCCCCCCCCCACACACACACACACACACACAAAACGCTCAAAAACATCAACACCCACAAACAGATTCATACCTACCAAGCACATTCAATACAAAATATGGAATAATGGGTAGGTGGTAATTTGCTACAACTGCTTATTTACAAAGCCCATTTGCTAGAAATGAGAGATGAGAACTGAAAACTGATCAACTCTATCAAACACGTACCTTTCGAGATGAGCTTAAATTTGAAGTCGGGACAGTTGATCACTAAGACGGTGCACGAAAAATTTCAAGAAGATTGAAATTTTTAGCAAATGGAAGAGAGAGGCTTTAGAAGAATGGACGGTCGCGTCGTCGCGACTTGGGTGGGTATGTGTATGTATGGGTGTGCGTTGGAGAGAGAGAGAGACAGAGAGGAGATACGAACATGGGAAAGACGGTAACGCGAACCTGATTCACACGAGAGCATGATGGGTTACGTGTAGTGTGTGAAGTAGGCGTTGTAGTTTCTTTCCATGGGCATCTGCGTACCGTATCATAACCTCAGTTGTTTTAAGAACAGAGGGTCAGTAAGGTTGCTCGGAACGATCCAACGGTCCTCAAAGTCCGAGTGGATCCAAACTCTTCTTCTTATTTGGGAAAAATATAAAAAAGCCACGTATTGTGACAGCTGATTCTAAAAAAACTCCTTTAACGGAGAAGTCATAGATATCGACCTTTTAAACTATCATTATTATGTGATTAAAAAAAAACAAAAACTCATTTTTTAAATTTTTTTTCTTAAAATACCATTAGTTTCTTACAAAAATATAATAAATTTAACATTTTTTTTTTATTTTAATGATGATAAGACTTGTGTGATCTGTTTGTGCCAAAAATGAGTCTTTGATGGCTATGTCGAAATTAATCTTAAACCATTGTGGATGTGGTATTATTCATTGTTCTACATGAAAAATTGTTAAACTTAGGGGTGGCCAAATCACCCCTAGCAGTTTTTAGGATTATTTTTCGAACTACTCCAATTTTTTTTCTTCAGTTTTTTTTTATAATTTAAATATAATTTGTTTTTTTTTTCATTTTTAATTTTACTTTTTCTAAATATATTCACATTCCCAAACATCTTTTCTAAACTATTTAAACATAATTCCATTTTTTTTCTCCTAGATATTCACAATTTTAAAAAGTCAACAAAAGAATATAAAATAATACAAAAATAATCGAACACTCAAACAAGCCCGAATCATTTTTAAGCTTTTCTCAAAAGTGACTTTTGGCCATTTTTATAGTAAAAAAGTTATTTTTGAGTTTTTTTAACAAACAACCTAACTTTTTGTTTGGTACAACATAAAGTATGAAAATAATAGCAGAATCAATAAAGATAAAAGAAAGACAAAGAATTGCAAGTAGTTCAGTATTAAACAACTACATTCACCACTCTTAATAGCCCTAGAGACTATATTATACACTCATTAACTTGATTATTTATAATACATAAATCTTTATTTATAGTTGAATAACTCAATCTATACAAGCAAACCTAAACCGACTTATACAAGTAAACATAAATCGACCTATACTAAAAAATATAAATCAATCATAGATAAATACTATAATGTATTCATCCTATCTTTCTTGCCACATATATTTACTTGTCTAATTGGATTAACAACCTGCCAAAAAAGAGTGAGAGCCATAAATATATAGTAAAAACTCACTTAGGAAATGTAAAATTGTTGTAGTTGTGCAAACACTCTTTATTATTCGAGGAATACTATGGCATATTCTTCACACCATCTCTCAACTATCTTTCCTCATGTTTTTTCTAAAAAATAAAAAATAAAATTTACACTACAAAGATGATTCATAGATGGTTCAGAGAATATAACCAATCATTTCCCTTATTATTCAGCCATTGGTTTGTGAGTTTCTATGAAAAAATCAGTTTACGTTAGTGACCGTTTGTCATTTACTGATCATGTTCATGAGCTTTAGAAGAAAAACATTCAGCTTACTTTTCTTACCGTTTGGTCATTATTTATTTATTTTTTTGTTATGGCCTTTAGAAAACCCAACCAGCTCACTAACGCCTATAAATTGATTTCACCAAAGAGCATTTTAATACATCACAGCATCACTAATAGTGTACAGTGTCAAACACACTTGTTCTTGTTCCATAGCAATAAAGCCACACTATATAATAGTTGAGAAATGCTATATTTTTCTTTAGATTCTTTTTTTATCTTACTACTTTTTAAAATCATCATTAAAATTGTGGGTGAAACCATATAGAACCTGTATATCCAATTATAATTTTAAAAAGTCAAAATGTTATAATATACAAAAAATATATTATATTTGATTACATTAATCATAATATTAAATATTTAGAATTGAATGTTATCGAATATAATATATTAACCAAATATGGAATATATAAAAAATATAATATATTTTTTGTATGTTCTAAGAAGAAAAATGAGAGAATGATTCGAAAAGAATGTATAGCAAATCCCACAATAGTTTAGGAAACTTAATGTGCTTATGTCTAAATTTTTCTGGGTTCATCAGCATCATGATGCAAAGCTAGTTTGGATGAGTTGGGAACGGATGGGGTTGGCCAAACATCGTGGTGGGTTGGGTTTTCGGGCATTAGAGTGTTTTAATTTGGCTATGTTAGCTAAGCAAGGGTGGCAGCTCCTCCATCACAATAATTCCCTGGTTGCTCAGATTATGAAGGAGAAGTATTGCCCTAATGATGATTTTCTGTCAGCCTCTTTGGGAGCAAGCCCCTCATACGCGTGGCGTAGTATTCTTTCCTCTCGGCCTCTTCACAGTGCTGGTCTAGTGTGGAGAGTAGGTGATGGGAGGGACATTCAGATTTGGAAGGATCCGTGGATTCCTAGGATTTCATCCCCCATCGTTCAATCCCCTGTCCAAGTGCTGGCCCCTACGGCTACAGTAAGTGAACTGTTAATTCTTGATACTTCTAGCTGGAATATCCCTTTGATTTCACACATTTTTCATCCTAAAGAGGCATCCTTGATTTATAGAATTCCTTTGAGTTCTTGTGGTCAAAGGGATAAGCAGATCTGGAGTGCTTCCTCTACAAGGAAATTTTCGGTAAAGAATGCTTATCATACTTGGAATGTGAACCAGATCCAGCAAGCACAAGGGCAATGTTTTGAGTCCCAGCAATTCAGTAGGGTGTGGAAGAAGATATGGAGCCTCAATGTTCCAGGTGTGGTGAAGACGTTCATTTGGAGAGTGTCAAAATTATCTTCCAACAAGAGATATTTTGTTTAAGAAATGAATAATTCCTGATCCTCTCTGTCCCATTTGTGGTCTATTCCCAAAAACTATAGTTCATATTTTGTGGAGCTGCAAATCGGCTATGGTTGTCTGGTTGGAGTGCAAGAAGTCACTTCAGAAGCTGGCTTTTTCAGCTAATGATGGCTTTGATCTCTTTCTCGGCCTTATGGATAATTTGGAGGAGGATGACTTGAACTTAGCTTCGGTATTGGTATGATGCTTGTGGCTGCGTCGGAATTCTTTGTTGTTTGAGACGAAGTTCACTCCTCCTAAAGAGCTCTATCTTCAAGTCCTCAATTCTTGGGAGGTATACTGTGACGCTACCGGTCGTCTGGAACCTTCAAAGGGCAAAACCCATTTATCTGTAAGCCTGAAATGGTCAAAACCTGTAATAGGAATGGTGAAAGCAAATTGGGATGCCGCTTTTGATGGTCAATCTCATAGGATGGGAGTGGGGATGATATTACTTGATGAAGCTGGGTCGGTCTTAGCCACTATGAGCTCTTTCCTTCATTGTCTTTCCGATCCTATAGTAGCTGAGGTGGTGGCTCTATGGAAAGCTGTTTCAGTTTGCTTAGATTTGGGCTGTCAGAGATTACATCTGGAGGGAGATGCTTTGGAGATCATCCAAGCACTCAGAAACTCGAAATCCTGTTGGAGTCGGTATGGTCATTTGATAGATGCATCGCGCATAAGGCTTGACTCCATAGAGAAATGGTGTGTATCCCACATTTATAGGGAGGCAAATGAGGCCGCTCATTGTTTAGCTAAGGCGACTATCTCTCAGTCCTTTGACTGTGTCTGGAAAGATAGCTATCCAGATTTTATTGAGAGCATTGTACTTGCTGAGCAAGATGTTTTGTGTTAGTGTCATTTTGGGGCTGAGTACCCACTTCAAACAAAAAAAATCCCACAATAGTTTTTGTAAGAGCATTAGCAGCAGCTTCCTTTAAACTTTTCTTTAATGTAGGGAACAAAATCATTTTTTAGTTCCCTATTTCAATGCACTTCACAGCAAATTCCCTTCATCTTTCTCTATATGAATTAAATACTATTTAAATTAAATGCTAGAAGAAAGAGAAATGAAAGATAAATTATTTAAATATTGTTTTAAACAAATGGTAGAGAAGAGAGAAAGAAGAGAGAAAATTTTTATATTAAAATAATGTTAAGGGAACCATTTTTTGTTCCCTAGATGAAGGGAACTAAAAGTGGTTTTCTTGGTGTTTTTATAGTTTAGGGAACATTTAGAGAAGCTGCTGTAAGAACTTTTTTGTGTTTTTTTAACAATTTTCTCTACACTTAGGAAGAGATTTAAGAGAAGCTGCTGTTAATGCTCTAAGCCCACCAGCACTGTGACCCTTTCGACACTCTGACTTAGGGGTATACAATCAATTGCGGTTACAGTTATTTCTTACAAACTACAACTGCAATCGAGATCCCCGGTTATTGAAACTAATTGTACCTTTTAGACTCTCTTTATTTTTTTGGGCCATTTGAAACTCACTTTTTGATTTATTTTTTTTATAGCTATTTTATACTCCTATAAAATAAAATATTAGAAATGACATAAAAATAACACATAAAATTAATTTTAAAAAGAAAACCTAAAAATAACACGGGGATTCAATGTGGACAAGTTTATAAAAAGGGAAAAGTACATTTTACCCCCTGATGTATCCACCCATTGGCACTTTAGCCCCCAATGTTTAAAAAGTGACATTCGACCCCCCTAATCTTGACGACGTTTGCAAGCTAAACCCTCCGTCCACCTTTTCTGTTATTTTTGACGGAACCCTAGCCACGTGCAACGCACGTGACTCTTTTATACCGAAATGTTCCAGAATGCCCTT
>FXXK01000390.1:81977-115208 GCA_900184695.1 Betula pendula
ATAAGCCTTGGGGCTAAAGTGCCACAAAACAAAAGTAAAAAAAAATCAAAAATCAAAAAAATCAAAAATATTAGAAAATGAAAGGGGGCTGCCGGCAGCCACCCTTTGTAGGTGCTGGCGGCAGCCCGCCATTTGAGGCCGGGGATGCGGCGCGCCATCCCCGACCACCTCTGGGGTGGCTCGCCGACCCCCCTAGCAGTGGGGGTGGCCCGAAGGCACCCTAGATCCCGGCTTGGGGTGGCCTGCGAGCCACCCCCTACTCACGGGGTGGCCGCGCGCCACCCCGGCGTCACCTGGGGTGGCAGCGCGCCACCCAGCGTCATCCTGGGGTGGCCGCGCGCGCACCCCGGCGTCATCTAGGGTGGCCGCGCGCCACCCGACCCGATACCCTAACAGGTTTGACAACGAGGTGGCGCGCGGCACCCCAGATGACGCGGGTCGCGCCGCTGCCCCCAGGTGACGCTAGGGTGCGCGCCGGCCACCCCGTGAGCAAAGGGTGGCTCGCAGGCCACCCCTAGCCGGATCTAGGGTGGCCTTCAGGCCACCCCACTACTGGGGTGGCCGCGAGCCACCCCAGAGGTGGTCGGGGATGGCGCGGCCGCATCCCCGGCCACCAATGGGCGGGCTGCTGCCAGCCACCGACAAAGGGGTGGCTGCCGGCAGCCCCCCTTTTATTTTCTAATTTTTTTATTTTATAAACGACGGACGCCCAGCGTCCGTTTTTTATTTAAAAAAATAAATAAAAATGCTTTTTCTATTATAAAACAGGCTTAAACTTGTCCAATTCTCATTTTGTTTTTTTCTAAGGTTATGAAAATGGGGATGAAATAAGCCTGAACCTGTTTTTTGTTAAAAAAAATATTTTTCTTATTTTTTATTGAGATAAAAATAAGAAAAAATATTTTTTTAACAAAAAACAGGTTCAGGCTTATTTCATCCCATTTCATAACCTTAGAAAAAAACAAAATGAGAATTGGACAAGTTTAAGCATGTTTTATAATAAAAAAAAAAGCATTTTTTTTTTTTTTTCCAATTAAAACGGACGCTAGGCGTCCGCTTGGCGGCGCCTAGCACGACTCTTATATTTTTAATAATTTTTTTGATAAAATATGCCACGTGTCGCGTTCCTATTGGTCTGACATGACAGACTAACGGTTTCCGTTAAAATGACTAACGAAAATTTACTTCAATGAGTGATTTATTATTTTAGCTAGGGCTGAAATGGCGGAGCGGTTATAACCGCCTCGCCACCGCTAACCGCCTAAAACCGTTAACCGCATAACTGCCTTCAAGGCGGTTGGAAAAAAAACTGCTAACCGCCTTATATATATATAATATACTATATATATATATTAATTTTAAAGGAAACGACATCGTGAAATGGGCTAAAAAAAAATTTGAGTTTTTTATAATGCTTCGGCGCAACTCAGCTATGAAAAAAGACAAGAAAATAGGCCAAAAAAAATCAAATGAGCCCAAAAATCGGCCCAAAATTTTAAAAAAAGCAAATTTAGTAAAGGGGTTATAGCGGGGCGGTTTTAAGTTTTATAACCGCTAACCGGCGGTTATAACCGCAATCGCTAACCGCCTTAGGCGGTGCGATGGCGGTTACGGTTTTAGAGTAACCGCCTAAGGCGGTTGCGGTTGCGGTTATAGCCGATAACCGCTAACCGCAACCACCTTTTTAACCCCTAATTTTAGCTAACCACAGGGACTTTGAGTTTTTTCTTATACCACAAGGAGTGATTTGTAGTTTAGGCCAACCACAGAGACCAATTTTGCATTTTTATTTTTTTTTTTAAATAATAAAACTTAAAAAAAAAAGAAAAAAATTAGACAGTGGGGGGTGGCCGGCCCACTGTCTAATTTTATATTATTTTTTTTATTTTTTAAAGTTTAGGATTTTTTAAGTTTTATTATTTTATTATTTTTTGACTCAAAATTTTAACAGAGTTTGACTTCAGGGACTAAAATGTTTTTTAGCATACCACATGAACTTCTGAGTTCATTTTGATACAACAGGGAGTGATTTATAATTTTGCAAATCACAGGATGAATTTTGCATTTTTTTTTATCACAGGGAGTGATTTATAATTTAAGCCAACCACAAAGACTGATTTTGTATTTTTATATTTTTTGATTTTTTTGATTTTTTGATTTTTTTTTTACTTCTGTTTTTTTGTGGCACTTTAGCCCCCAAGGGCATTCTGGAACATTTCAGTATAAAAGAGTCACGTGCGTTGCACGTGGCTAGGGTTCCGTAAAAAATAACAGAAAAGGTGGACGGAGGGTCTAGCTTGCAAACGTCGTCAAGATTAGGGGGGTCGAATGTCACTTTTTAAACATTGGGGGCTAAAGTGCCAATGGGTGGATACACCAGGGGGTAAAAGGTACTTTTCCCTTATAAAAATAACACATAGGGATTTTAAATTATTGTTATTATTATTATTATTATTATTATTATATAAAAACCGGTCACCCGGTTATTAACCTGTTTTTTGAAAACTTATAACCGATAACTACAATCAGCCTAAGTGATTATTTACTTGTGATTATTTTTCGGTATTCCAATTTTTCAATTATTTAATTTTCTAATTTTAATTTGTTTTGCATTGTGTTACCTTTTTTTTTGTTCAAATTAAATTATTTAGCATAAACAAAATATTTTTGCACCATCAAAATTAATTTTAGAAAAAAATTCTGAAAAATTTCATATAACCCCCTTGAACTTTCATCCCTTTTAACATGCCCTTAATTTTGAAAAACTTTTACTTTAGTACCTTAAACTTTTAATATCTATCACTTACCTTATTCCATTAAGATTTTTCGTTATATCCTAAAAGAAAGGTGTCAAAATTTATAAAATACACATCATTTTTTAAAGGAAAAAAATGAAAAAAAAAATGCAATGATTTAGGTGTTGGTTAAGATTTAATGAAATTTGCAAAAATACCCATGCTTGAACCTTTGAGATTTTTTTTGTAATTTTTTTTTAAAAAAAATTCAAGGATATTTTGAAAATTTTAATAAGATTTAACGGTGAATATGACAGAAAGAGGTTTAGTGATAGATATTAAAAATTTAGGGTACCAAAATAAGTTTTTAAAAATTAAAAATATGTCAAAAAAGTTAAAAATTCATAGAGCTATGCGAGTTTCCTTACATTTATGATAAAAATAGAAAAATACAAGAAGTTACCTTACAAATATATTTGCCAGATTTTCACCATTTCTTCTTTTGACAATTTGACATTGGTATTATTACTTAAAGCAAGTTCTTCCCACTTAGTAAGTGTAAATAAACTTCGTGTTAGAGATAAAAGACTTCTAAATGAACATCCAAGAAAGAAAAAAAAAAAAGAATTACCCGTTGTATAAAGGTCAGGTTCTTATTGCTGAAGTATACTGCGAATAAGATTTCCTTCGAGTATTGCTAAATGTTAGAACGACACAACAATTTATCGGAGTGGATCGGAAGAAATTTCTTCCGCTCTAATTTCTGTCCAACTCCATCAACGATTTCAACTATGTGTTGGTTAAGGACATCTGAAAATGGTCTCGCTTAGTGAGTTACTGTTCCGGTCGGTCTGTGAGAGGCTTTTTTGTCCTTTTCACAAGGGCCTCTACCTCGGCACGTCCTCTTCAGCATCCATTAGAGATCTTCTGGTTCTGCAGGAGATCGAGAAGCTTCTGAGCGACGTCAGGGCAGACAACGTGAAGGTCGTACCGGTCCCCAAGCACTACGACTGGGTCGATTTCACGACCTTCGCCACCGGCACATCAAGAACGTCGCTCAAGCCCTAATCTACAAGGCAGGTTCGATCTCTCTCTCTTTTTTTTTTTTTGGTTGTTTTTACGGGAACCTCGAGAGCTATATTCCCCTGTGGGGCAAACGTCGGACCCGTGCAAAGTATCACTCTACACGGATTCAAACATTAGATTTGATGGGGATGCCATTAAGACCAAGGTTCTTACCACTTGAGCCAATCCCTTTGTTTTAATCTCTCTTCTTGTTTTGCTAAGAAGAACCTCAAATTTTCCGCTTGGTTGCTAGGAAAAGAAAATTAAGTGAAAAATTTTGAGTTCACAGGAGGACTTTTATTTTTGGTTTTCAGCTGCCAAACGGAAAATAGTGGCGTTAATGGTTCAAGCTCTTATTCATTTATGTTTTTATATAATACCTTCGTTCATCTTTGATCAAGTAAAAATTGAATCATTAAATATCTGTTCGCTTGCTGATAATTTTTAGGAAATTTATGGATTCTAAAGCTTATATAGCTTACGCGGACTTCGTCTTGGAAAAGGAAATGAAAAATAAGGGAGATTATGATTGTTCTATAATTTGCAAAATTATAATAGTTATTCTGAAAGGTGGGGAAAATGGTTCGGTTTGTTTTGGGTTTCTATAATACTTATGGAGTGCTTTTAAGCCTTATTAATATGTGGGTTTGACATGATTAGGGGTAAGATGTTATTTCAAATTCATAACACAGGTGTTTTTGTTAGAGCAAAATCCTCAAAGCTCAAATCTATCATATGTTGTTGGAATCATATCAAGCGATTTATAATTGCAATGTTTATTCAAATTCCTTGATTTCTTTTCTTCTAAATTCTGTAATCCAAATGCAACTTATTTTATTTGATTTGAATTGGATTTGATCCTTTCTTGCACTTTTTATTTTCTTCCTGTGCACTGCAAGTTTTCTGGGTTTCTGTTTTGTTCCTGTCATACATTATGACACAAGGCATTTGTTTTAGTCTTGACAATGGTACTTGATTGTGCAATTTGCAGGTTCTCACAAATGTCATAGAAGTAACGCTACATAGGAATGCCCTGAGTTTGATTGAAGCTCCTACTGGTAACGAGGAAGTCTGTTACACGACACTTGAGAATTGTTTGGAAAGCTACAGAGATCACGATTTTCTTCTTCATGTGTTGATCTAGAATCTGAGGATAATTCCTTTTGCATGGTTGCCTGAATATAGATTCATGATGTTGTGAAGCTATATTTTACTGGTTGTAATATCCAGTAGTGACTGCCGCTGCTCATGTTGAATGCCTGCCCATGGCCTTGGGTAGGGTGAACCCTGATCTG
The DNA here is from genome assembly GCA_900184695.1 of Betula pendula. Lineage (NCBI taxonomy): Eukaryota > Viridiplantae > Streptophyta > Magnoliopsida > Fagales > Betulaceae > Betula > Betula pendula. Next base: position 87,073 of record FXXK01000390.1, read on the forward strand.
TTGATGTTCCTGCTTAGGCCTGTGAAATTGTGGTTTGGAGTAGAATGCTTTCTAGAGAAAAGTGATTGAGGTTGGTACATAGGATCCATTTTGTCTTCAAATTTTACTTTTACTTTTACTACTTGCCTTATATCTTTTTCTTTTTATTGGACCTGCAACACTTTTTGATCGTGGTACTGCTGTTTCTGATTTCTCTGGATCTGATGACATTCAAAAGTCCCATAGATTGAGGCATAGAATGTAAATCATCTGGGTCGTCTCGTAGGACTGATTGGATCTCTCTCTTGTGACTCGCAGTCAAAGGAGTTGTTTCTACTCCTAATGGATCCATGGTATGTAACCTTTACTATTTTTGTGTTTACCCTTTCCTACTCTCCTATCTAGCTTTCACGCGGTAGAAAGTGAAAAACGTTGCTTGGGTGTTTGGCACATTTTGAAACCATGCCTGCAAGTCCTCCTTACATAGATACTACACTTCTTCTTTCTTCTGCCCTCTGTTTATGCAGAGAACCCTTACGTAAATCTCATTATTCATTCTTTTGCAATCTTCTCTCGATTCTTTCTTTTTCTTTTTCTTTTCTTTGTACCTATATTTCTGCTGAATCTAGTGGGTTTGGTTATTTGGGGGTTCTCCTCTACCTTCTCTCTCTCTCTCAATCCAATTGAATCAAGGGTTTTTCTTTCAAACTTTGTTGCTTTTCACAATATTGTAGCAGGCCAATGGTTTGAGGATGCCACTGCTGAGTTGGTGAGAGATTTCTTTTGGGATGATGAGTACCGATTAAAGTGGGATGACATGCTTATACATGCTTCAACCTTGGAGGATTGTCCCACCACTAGAACCTTGGTGTTGTAGTGGATGCGAAAGGTAACGAGAATATTTTCTTGTAATCTTTAGATGCTTGAATTGCCCCTGTTCCATTAGCTTGTGTGTTACCATGTTTTTTTTTGGCACAATTCCCCTTCTCCTTATAGCAATAGAGAGTATATAATTGGCTGTCAAATGTGGAGATCTAGATGATCTTAGTACTGTGTGACAAAGTTATGGGAATGCTTTTAGCTTATTCATGCTCCTTATTATAAACTGGGGAGGTTATTCATTTTTTCTTTCTACCCTTTTCTCTGGTTAAAGGAATTGAGCATTTTTATACGTTGGCATTCTTCTATTTGTAGGGAGGAAAATAATCGCAGTTTTTGGATTCTGTGGTGCATATATGTGTTTGTACCTTTAGGTTTAGTTTATATTGTACAATAATATATACCCATAGGTGCAAGAATATTTTGTAGGTCAGACCAATAGATGTTGTCATCTTGGATACTTGTTGCATTCTATCCACTTGTGATTAATGCTTTAGGTTGGATAGGTACAGTATATCATGATAGTTACTTGTTAATGTTTGAAATATTAGGATTTATGTAGCTTTTTAATTACCGGATCTTTTCATAAATAAAATGATAGTTAATTGGTTGCGATTGAAACTTTGGCAAATGGCAATTCACTGTACTTGCCTAGTTACTCTGCTTAAACAGATCTTTGTGTGGAGTGTGTTAGTTTATTTCTTTTCCTTTTTAAACAGATGGCTATAGAATATGAGCTAAAAACAATTAAATCATATTTTCTTTTATTTTATTTTTTCCTTCCGTGTTTTTTTTGGTTGAATCAGGTTCATCGATCACATAAAATCCTTATGGTCTTACGCTACTGGTAATAGGATGTCATTAAAGATACAGACCGCATTGCAAAGCTTTCTTCTGAACAAGAGTTCATTATCTGTCTACGAGGTTGTGCCACTTGAAGTTCGTGGAGAAACATGACATAGATTTAACATCACTTCAGTTCACAACCCACCAGATGAAAATGAATAAATTCATGTTTTTACTATAACTTGAAAGGTTTTTTTTTTTTACTAGATTTGATATCAATGAACGGCACATAAGTGAGACAAACAAATACATTTTTACTATATGATGTATGAGGAATGCTGGAGGTTCTCCCTGTGTCCCTCCAGCATTCCTCTCTCACTCAGTGGGTTTAAATAAAAAATTAAAAAATAAAAAATTAAAAACCTACTGAGTGGGAGAGGAATGCTGGAGGGACACAGGGAGAATCTCCAGCATTCCTCATGATGTATTAATGTTTGCACGGTGTCGTGGCGAAACTCTGAATACCCAATGTCTTCTTATATTAGTAGACTAAGGACAAAAACATATGCTATCTTTGTGGTTACATTATATGTTTGTCTCTTTTATTTTTCTTATTTTTTTTTTGAGGTGTATATGTTTGTCAACATCATATTTATTTATGTTAGTAATGTTATGCTATCAGTTCTTTTGTATAAGAATTCAAATATGGGTTGGGTTAAGGATTTAGATTAGGGCTGACAATTTTTTATACGACTTGTAAATTTGATACGAACTTGACATGAAGATATAGGGTTAAGGTTTAGGTTAAACGGGTTCGGATCATAAACAGGTCGACCCATTTATGACTTGTTTAACAAACGTGTCAAACGGGTTAACCCGTTTATTTATTTATTTATTTTTTAGTAAAACGTAAAAAGTTAACTAATCGTGTTGGGTCAACCCGATTCAACTCACTAAACAGGTCACATGTGTCGGTTTCAAGTTGGGTCGACTCGACTCGAATAACTAAATAGGTCAAATGTGTCAGGTTGACAAGACCCGTCAACTAAACGGGTTGACGAGTCATGTCGTGTTACCTGTTAAAATTGCGTGTCGTGTTCGGGGGTTTAGATGAGTGACCCATTTAGTTAATCGTGTCGGGTTTAACTTGACCCTAATCGGGTTGGCGGGTCAAACAAGTCAAACCAACCCGTTAACATGTTTTGTTGCCCCTAAATTTTAGATGTTAACATTATGTTATAAATATTTTTCTACATATGATATTGAGTATTTAATGTTGAATATCATGTAACGAACTACATTAGGGAATTAAATTGGATTCAAAAAGGAAAAAAAAAATCAACACTAGGCTCAAAAGGGTGGCGTAAGTTTTTTCATGTTTGTAACAGACTTATTGTAAATCTGGAATTCTTGTTGTAATTTGTAAAACTTTATGAAGAAAGAATGAAATGGTTGATTGTTGATGAATTTGAATGATACTAATGGATGATGAAAATGAGTAAAGCAAAGTATATAGGTATACTAAAAATAGGCATTCGAGGTGCTTGGCCTCCTAAAGCATTCGAGGTGTCTGGCCTACTAGATGCTCAGCCTCTTTGTTTACAAAGTAAACTGAATACAATTTCAATATTTAATACATTTCTTGGGTTTGATTTATATAGACGCTTACAATTAGAACCTATAGATTCTACCAATTATAATATGGATAGACCCATTATAATCCAAAGTCCAAAGGTTTACTAACATATTCTAATATATCCTTTACATGATCCATTCCTTTAAAACACCTTGTCCACAAGGTGTGCAATTAAAAAAGATCTTCCTAAATCCCATTACAATTAAATACAAGACTATTTAGACACAAATGCAGCCCAAACTAGTCTAATTAAGACACTCCATTCGGGTAGGCCCAAAACCCACGTGATTCATGCGTCTACATCGCCCAACCATCCAACTAATCAGCCCAACCCGATTCCAACTCCTCAAATGCTGACTGTTGAGCTACCAACCTAGCTGTCCTCTGCGTCGAACAAAATAGACTGACGAACCATCAATTCACTCTGCCCAAAGTATTCTGCCATATTTCCATACTTCCTCTACACGTTCCTTGAGCCTCACAATTTCATGAATACTTTGCTGATCTCAATGAAAGATATTGTACAGTGACAAGCATTACACTATTTGAGACCCACGTAGCCACCAACACTCAGTCACTCGATATTGACTTAAAACATTTCTTCCCCCATTTCCTATTCACCTTCTTCAATTTACTTCTACCGTACTACACCTTTTGCTTCATGTTTTCTGCAACTCCTCTTTTCTTTTCTATTATCTCTTGGCACTGCTTTTATCATTTCTGCAATTCACCTCTACTGCTCTACAACCAACATAGCGCATAAATAGTTCCACACACACTCTTCTTCTTACTTCCTTTCTCAAGCCCAGTATTTCGTTTTTTAAGTCTCCCCCACCATTTGATACTTCCAATGCCATCTGTGCTTCAAGACAACAACATCAACATCAACATCATCCTCATTCAAATATTGAATCTCTGCCTTGAGGAATGTCTTTAACTTCCACCTTATCTTAAAAATCCACCAATCATAATTCCAAAACATATCCCTCATTAGCTCCAATTTTTGTTCCAACATTTCATCAAACACACACTCTTCATCGTGATAAAGCCCATCACTATATTGAAAATTCTTCAAAGATATGGGGGTGAAACAAATTGAATTTGGAATTAACACACCAATTACCTTCACGACGAGCACTGGTACTGGTTTCTTGAATTTTTGTTTTGTCAGGTTGCACTCCTCCCTTAATTTTTGAAATTTTTCAGTTTTATTTACTTTCACTTTTTCTGCCTTTTTTACTTGTTCGTTTTTTGCTTTTTCACTCTCACTCCTTGCTTGTTCTAGTTGCACTTTTTGAGTGGAATTTTCGATAGCACAAAAATTGTTGTCGCGATTGCCACTTTGACTTGGATGATCGACGTTTCTGTTATTGATAGCAAACATTTCTTCAAGCTTCTTGAAGAATTCTGCTTGACTCTCCTTTAGAACTTCTTGCAGGTTTGCTCGAGTTAGCATTTTTCTTGCATTGACCTGAGAACATTTTGGATCGTCTATCATTATAGATCTCGTTCGTAAGAATCCTGGATCGAACGTCTTTGATACCACGTGTAACAGATTTATTGTAAATATGGAATTCTTGTTGTAATTTGTAAAACGTTTACGAAGAAAAAATGAAATGGTTGATTGTTGATGAATTTGAATGATACTGATGGATGATGGAAATGAGTAAAAAGATTTATATAGGTATATTAAAAATAGGCATTCGACGTGCTCAACTTCCTTGTTTATAAAGCAAACTAATACAACTTCAATACATAATCTATTTTTTTGGGTCTGATTTATATAGATCCTTACAATTAGCCCTCATAAATTCTACCAACTATAATATGGATAGACCTATTATAACCCAAAAGCCAAAGGTCCACTAACATATTCTAATATACCCATTATAGGTTCTGCGCTGAGAAAGGCAAGAGAATCTTGTCTATGAGTACGTCCCAATTTCTCGGCCATCATGGTTGTCCTTTGGTGGTGGCAGGCAGTAGACAGGGCTTTTGCGCCGACATTGTTAGGGTTCTAGATGATCTTTTATTTTTATTTTTTTATTTGAACTATGGAACACATGTTTGAGGTAGAAAAAAAGATGGGTCAATATAAGGAACAAAGTATAAACAAAAAATTAGGTTTGTTTTAAGGGAATGATACAATGCCAGTTTTATGGCTTTGAAAAAGACCCCTATTTTTATATTCCCTAGAAAACTACCATGGAAATATATATAAACCCTTATGTAATGGTTTTCAAAATTCTATGGTAATGTAAAACGGTCCAAATAGGATCAAAGATATCTCAACCAACATTAACCTTTAAAAGCACTAGTAACGTATTCTTTAAATATCACTTTCTTTCTTAAATATAGAGAGAATTTTTGAAAAGTTACGTGCAACGGACTCCCTTGATCTAGCAATTTTGTTTCCCTTACCATTATTTTATTAAAAAAAACTTATTCTTTTCTCTCTCTTTCTCCTAACATTTATTTGAAAGAATATTTAAATGATAAAGAGAAAGAATAAATAAAGTTATTGTGAAATTTATTTGAATATGGAAGCAAAAAGTATCTTAGTTCCCTAAATTTAAAGAAAATATATAAGAAGTTACTGCTAGTACTCTAACTTTACCAATAAATTTATATTCATACAAATACATTGTATAGGTACTTGAGGTTTCATAAAAAGAGAGTGTTCCTTGTATTTAATTTTCTTGAAAGTAGAGAAGAAAAAATATTGGTGTTGATGCACGGTGGACATAAACAACCTTGTCGAATCACATTAAATTCTTGTGTTTTAATTCTTACTTCTTCTTTTTCTTTGTTGATTTTTTCTTGTGCAAATGCTGCAAATTCTAATAAAAAAGAATTTTAAAAAATGTCAAATGCTTTTTTTTTTTTTTAACATTCTGGTTTTAAAACATTGATATAAAATAGTTATGTGTAGGGTAAGGGTTTCACAAGAGCTTATGTCATGGGCCCAATTTTTCACTCACAAATCAGCACCGTTATGGCCCTAGGCAAACCACCAAGTAGTCCTAGGCAGCCCCAACAAGCTTACTGAACACAGTGTATACCGATCCAGCAAGTTCTCTCCTCGACCGAGGTTAGGGAAACACAAATACAAGGCACCAACCAACACAACACAGCAAGTATTTTACGGGAGCAACACCTCCCAACCTTTACACTCACTCAATACAGTACAAAGGAATAGCTAGAGTCCACAACACTTTAGATCTCTTAGCTCTCATACACAGCCATCAAGGCTTACAAGAAAATATACAATGAACAACTAGCCACGAAGGCTTTACAAGGAAACTCACCCTTTTGTTGCTCACAGCTCTCTTTCCCCTACAATGGCTAGCCCTCTTTCAGCACACTGTTCTTGGCTTCACACTAGCAGCAGCACAGCTTTTAGCCCTCTGAGTTTGTATCACCACACAACCAATTTCTCTCTTTGGAAATGCAGCAATGACTAACCTGTTTCGAAATTGGTCTCAACCCCTTTGTATATCACCAAAGGCACTTTAGCAATGGGCAACCACCTGGCTCCTGCCCATTGCCTATCTCAAGCAGCACATCACTCAGCTGCATGTGCATGCTACAGTGCGCTATAGTGCACCCCACTAGCAGCATCCTGCCACTCCACCTGCCATGTGTAACAGCAGTCAATGGCTTGTTCAAACTCCTCAATCAGCATGTTTGCCTCCTAAAGCATTGTCTAACATGCAGGAACAAGGTTAGCCACGTCCAACCTGCCCACAAGGTCATTTTGAACTCACCAGCAGTGTTTTATGCACACTGCCACAAACCAACAAGCCAGCTTCCACTTGGACATGACTTAGGCACAATTTGAATCCCTCCAATGAGCCCTCCTACAACTCAGGCAGCATTCAAGCAGCCATCCATGTGTCATAGGCACCTTGGGCCATTTTTGAATTCCTCATGATCCCTTCTGCACATCCAGTAAGCTCAGCAAACCAGCATGGGTGTGGGGCAATCATTCCCCCACACCATCAGCATATCACTTGGGCAAGGCAGTGGCACCACATGTCCACTGCCTGCAAGCATCCAGTAGCATCCTCAAGACCGGCAGAGGCTTCCATGTGGCCCCTTTCAGCAGCATCCAGCAACAATGAAGAATCCAGCAAGCCACACAAAGGCTGGGCCACGCCCCAGCCCACAACCAGCAATACTAACAAAGCCATCAACTCCAACAGTACTTGGGCCACAACAGCAAAGGCCATGCATTCACAAAACACATGGGCCACAACAACCAATCCATCATGCCGCACTAATCCATCTCCAAGCAATCCACCAAGCCTTGTCAACATAGTTGGGCAGCACCACCCATAGCTTCAACCATTCTCAGCTCAAGACATTCTCTGGTCATGCCTTGGCATGGTGGTCAGCAAGGATGCAAGGCACATCCAAGTTGCCACCATGACTCCCAATGTCACGGCTGTGACAGCTTATAACAAATGATTTTTTATTAGATTAGTTTAATTTTACATATATGTAACTAAAATGCGTGGTTTGACATCATGGATACCACACGATCACAACACTTCTCTAATTGGTTTTAATACATTGTTCTAGTATATTGCTTGGTTTTAGGGCATCAAATTACAAGGATTTTTCTAATTGGGTCATAGACTCATAATGTTAGGAGAACACAATGTTCCATGTGTAAATTAACACCTTGATCGACAAATTAACAAATTAACAAAATTGGGTTTGTTTAAGGGAATGATTCAATGCCGATTTTATGGCTTTGAAAAATACCCCTATTTTCATCGCATCCGGATCCTCAAAATTGCCACGTATTGTATCCGGAGGATAGAAGGGGCTCTCAAAAAAGTAAAAGTAAAACAAAATATAAAACCAACTTCTCTCTCTCTCTCCACTCCATCTTCCTCACCATAGCTCTCTCCCTCTCTTCGCTCTCTCTCTCTCTCTCTAGGTGGACAACTCTAGCTATAATGGCAGCTTTGAAAGAGACAAGTTAATGCATTACTGAGTTATTAAATAGCATCTACCATTTTTTTTATTAATATTTATATTTATTTGGTATTTAATTCCCATTTTTAATTTACCAAGATCTGAATGAGTTTGCATTTATATCCAGTAGCAACTAATATTACACTTTTATTAAAACAACCGATGAGAGTAATTGACTAATATTACACTCTTTTATTAATATTTATATTTATTTGTGATATTACACTTTTCAAGAAGTTCGATCTGCGAGATCTGAATGAGTTTGCATTTATATCCAGTAGCAACTAATATTACACTCTTATTAAAACAACCGATCATAGTAATTGACTAATATTACACGCTTTTATTAATATTTATAATTATTTGTAATACTACACTCTTATTAACTAATATTATACTCTTCAAGAAGTTCAAACTGCGATATCTGAATGAGTTTGCCTTTATATCCAGTAGCAATTAATATTACACTCTTATTAAAACAGCCGATGATAGTAATTGACTAATATTACACTATATTATTAATATTCATATTTATTTGTAATGTTATACTCTTATTAACTAATATTACACTCTTCAAAAAGTTGGTTTTAGGGCATCAAACTACAAGGATTTTACTAATTGGGTTATAGACTCATAATGTTAAAAGAACACAATATTCCATGTATAAATTAACACCTTGATAGACAAATTAACAAAATTGGGTTTGTTTAAGGGAATGATTCAATTCCAGTTTTATGGCTTTGAAAAATACCCCTATTTTTATCAGATCTAAATCCTTAAAGCTACCACGTATTGTATCCAGATGATAGAAGGAGATCTCAAAAAAGTAAAAGTAAAATATAAAACCAACCCCTCTTTCTCTCTCTCCACTCTATCTTCCTTTCAATTGCTCTCTCCCTCTCTCGGTGGAGAACTTTGGCTACAATGGCAGCTTTGAAAGAGGTAAGTTAATACATTACTAAGGTTTTTTTTTTTTTAATGAGTGAAAAGGAAATTAAGAAGATAACATTACTAAGTTATTAAATAGCACCTATTTAATGTTGATCCAAAATCATAATGAAAACCCTAAGTCCTTCTTCTTGCTTGGGAGTGCCCCTTGGGAGTGCAAGGGGCGCAGAAGTCTTCTCGGACAGATCATAAAAGGGCTACCAATAGGTAGAGAAAGCTCATTCATACGACTTCTCTTCTGAGAAGCTTTTGAGTTATTCGCTGCTTCCTAACTCTGATTCTGACTCTGGTTAGCCAAAAGGCAAATACGATGTCAGAGCGCCAAAAGGTCTGGCTTTCATTGGTTTTATCATGTTCGACCATGAGGGATTTACCATTTTAGACATGCCAAACAATGCAAAAGTGCGCAATTTAATGTTGATCCTCAAGATCCAAAGTATCATATGCTTTTGCATAGGGTAGTTTGTGAAGTTGAGGCACACGCCATACGGGATGCAATAAGCAGCCGTACTTGAATAAGCAAATGAACCTCACCAGGGCGAAAGGTTTGGCTTTCATTGGTTTTATAATGTTCAACCATCGAGGGATTTACTGTTTTAGACATGCCAAACAATGCAAAAAGTGTGCAATTTAATGTTGATCCTCAAGATCCAAAATATCATATGCTTTTGCATAGGGCGGTCTGTGAAGTTGAAGCACGAGCCATGCAGGAAGCACTTCGCCACGTGGTGAATCAAAATGGCCTCCCTACGGAGATTGAAACGGACAATCTGAAGGTCAGTTTAGCAATGAATGGTCAATCAGATGAAGAAGATTTGAATTCACCTTTATGGGAAATCATAAAAGAGTGCTTAGAGTTGATTGGGAATAAAAACATAAAAGTGACATGGATTTCTAAGCAATTGAACCGAGTTGTTAACCATCTACTCAACACTGTGAGAAGGTCAACTAATGGAGATCTTCATATAAAGAAAGGATGGGATGAGTTGGAGCAAACAATTACGGACCAAACTTGGGAGGCAATCTATGGTGCCTCCCATGTGATTATTAGGGAAGAAGGAGCAGAAAAAGAAAAGATAGAAAATGTGAAGGAAGCATGTTATATATTCTCACAATCTAACAATGATGCTCAGACTATCAAAAACTGGATATATACAGGTACAATACGTTATCTTTCTTTTTAAGTCGGTACTATTTTTAGTTTATGTTAATTTGATTTGAAAAAACATGGTATAAAATCTTTTTTTTCTAAAAATCAATTGAATTATTTTTTTTTAATCTTTTCACAGTGCTGCAGAATGCAAATTGGAATGAGATCCCTAGTAAAATCTGTTCCAAATTTTTAAACTGGGGACATCCTTGTGGGAACAATGTACTAGTACGCAATACCTTATCAATAATCATTCTTTCTTTTTTTTTGGGCTCTAATTAGTTCTTTTTTACTAGTGAACGAGTGATTCAATTTAATCTCTACTTTTATCTTGATGCAGTGTCCATAGATCAAGCAATACCCGACACTAAGACATATATTTCCGAAGATCAAGTCCTTTGTACTAACGCAATACCTTTGATATTTTGGGTCTAGATATATTTTTTATTTGGTATTTAATTCCCATTTTTAATTTTCCAAGATCCGAATGAGTTTGCATTTATATCCAGTAGCAACTAATATTACACTTTTTTATTAATATTTATATTTATTTGTAATATTACACTCTTCAAGAAGTTCGATCTGCGAGATCTTAATGTGTTTGCATTTATATCCAGTAACTAATATTACACTCTTACTAAAATAGCCGATGATAGCAATTGACTAATATTACATGCTTTTATTAATATTTATATTTATTTATAATAGTACACTCTTATTAACTAATATTACACTCTTCAAGAAGTTCTATTTGCGAGATCTTAATGAGTTTGCATTTATATTCAGTAGCAACTAATATTACACTTTTATTAAAACAACCGATGATAGTAATTAACTAGTATTACACTCTTTTATTAATATTTATATTTATTTGTAATGTGACACTCTTATTAACTAATATTACATTCTTCAAAAAGTTGGATTTACGGTATCAAACTATAAGGATTTTACTAATTGGGTCATAGACTCATAATGTTAGGAGAACATAATATTTCATGTGTAAATTAACACCTTGATAGACAAATTAACAAAATTGGGTTTGTTTAAGGGAATGTTTCAATGCCAGTTAATGGCTTTGAAAAATTCCCCTATTTTTATCGAATTCGAATCCTCAAAGCTGCCACGTATTGTATCCGGAGGATAGAAGGGGCTCTCAAAAAAGTAAAAGTAAAAGTAAAACAAAATGTAAAACCAACATTTCTCTCTCTCCACTCCATCTTCCTCACCATCACTCTCTCCCCCTCTCAATGGACAACTATGGCTACAATGGCAGCTTTGAAAGAGGCAAATTAATACATTACTGAGTTATTAAATAGCATCTATCAATTTTTATTTATTATATTTTATTTATTTGGTATTTAAATTGTCATTTTTAATTTTCCAAGATCTGAATGAGTTTGCATTTATATCCAGTAGCAACTAATATTACACTTATTAAAACAACCGACGATAGTAATTGACTAATATTACACTCTTTTATTAATATTTATATTTATTTGTAATGTTACATTCTTATTAACTAATATTACACTCTTCAAGAAGTTGGTTTTAGGACATCAAACAACAAGGATTTTACTAATTGGGTTATAGACTCATAATGTTAGGAGAACACAATATTCAATGTGTAAATTAACACCTTGATAGACAAATTAACAAATTAACAAAATTGGGTTTGTTTAAGGGAATGATTCAATGTCGATTTTATGGCTTTGAAAAATACCCCTATTTTTAGCAGATTTGGATCCTCAAAGCTGCCACATATTGTATCTGGAGGATAGAAGGAGCTCTAAAAAAAGTAATACAAAATGTAAAACCAACCTCTCTCTCTCTCCACTATATCTTCCTCACTATCACTCTCTCCCTCTCTCGGTGGACAATTCTAGCTACAATGGCAGCTTTGAAAGAGGCAAGTCAGTGGCGGAGCCAGGAAGTTACCTTTGGAGGGGCCAAAAAAAAAATTTTCCCTCTTCTGCACAGAAAGAAATTTTTTATCCAATTTCCTATTTTGCACCCATTTTTCTAAGTCCTAATCCTCACTAACAAGACAAAAGAGCCTTGTATTGTATGGATACAATTCACACCAAGACCAACTGACCAAGAGAATGGAAAGAATTCTTTAGTCTTTAGTTTCTATCATCTCCCATCCTAAAAAAAAAAAAAAAATGCCACGGTCCATACTGGTCTCCATGACCTCAAAGGTAATTGGAGACAATAAACTCCTAAAGGGATACAATACACGTCTTTCAATGCTAAATCTCAACAAATATTAGCAATATGTTCAATACAATATAAATAAATACCAACAAATCGGTTTATATAAACAAAATAGAGCAAATATCAACAAATCTCACAATATCAGCAAATATCATCAAGACAGTGCATAAATCAACACACCTGAAACTCATAAAATCATCAACCCATTCAGTTGATTCAAAACAGAACAACAACAGCCCCTGAACCATTCGGTTTCTTCATCAAAACAGCAAAACAAAATCCTAAACTACAATCATATACCCATACTCGACACTCTCAACACACACATAAATTCGGTCCTCTCTATCAAAATCCCCAAGTAAAAATTGTAAAATCAACCCAAAATCGTGATTCAAAGGACTAAGGAAGATGGATTACCTTTGATGAACACTTGCTCCAACCGGCTGAATCCCTCTCTATATCTCTGGAAGACTGGATCCATCTCTCTCTAACTTGTTCTCTCTCTGACTTTCGGTCTCCTCTGGATCTCTCTCTCTTTCTCCATCTGCTGAGTGTTGCTCATGGACTGATGAGCTAGTTGCTGCTGGTCTAGAGTGACTCACGGTCATCAGCAGGAGAAATGAAGAGACAAGGAAAGGAAGATAAAAAATAAAAAACATGTAGGGGCCGCGATAAAAAAAATGCTTAAACATATGCTGAATTTCCCTACAAAGTCAGTTTTTTACAAAAACTTTGTAGGGGCCGTGGCCCATACCAGTCTCCACGACGGTTCACCACTGAGGCAAGTTAATACATTACTGAGTTATTAAATAGCATCTACCATTTTTTATTTATTAATATTTATATTTATTTGGTATTTAATTCTCATTTTTAATTTTTCAAGATCTGAACAAGTTTGCATTTATATCCAATAGCAATTAGTATTACACTCTTATCAAAACAGCCGATGATAGTAATTGACTAATATTACACTCTTTTATTAATATTTAATATTACAATTTTCAAGAAGTTCGATTTGCGAGATCTGAATGAGTTTGCATTTATATCCAATAGCAACTAATATTACGCTCTTATTAAAACAGCCGATAATAGTAATTGGCTAATATTACACGCTTTTATTAATATTTATATTTATTTCTAATACTACACTCTTATTAACTAATATTACATTCTTTAAGAAGTTCGATCAGTGAGATCTTAATGAGTTTACATTTATATCCAATAACAACTAATATTACACTCTTATTAAAACAATTAATGATATTAATTGACTAATATTACACTCTTCAAAAAATTTGATATGCGAGTATCTATTTCCAGCTCAAGATGTGTCCAATTACAGTAATGCTGATTTCCTCGTCCTTGAATTCTTCCAATAGTCTCTCAATCTCATCAAGGACCTGAATAACAATAATAGGAACAAATAACATTTTGGTTGTTAGGTTTCTGTTCAAAATTCATGGATCAGTTTTAATTATCTACCCTATCACATTTTATCAATAATCCTCCTAATTAAAATTATGGTAGAACTCACCCCTTGAAAACAATAAGATGTAACATTGAGTCCTCTATCCCCTATCATGGGTTGAATCTAATTTGTAATTTTACGACTAGAGATTTTGACCAAATATCCAAGATGACATGGAGAAGAAAATGAATTAATTACTCGTTGACGGTGTTATATTTATTTGGGAGTCCTAGCTAAAATCAAGATTACATAGACTTATTTTTGTTATCTTGAAACAGATAATCTGCTTCACAGAGAAAGTATTTGCCACAACATGCAAGGTACGAAAATTGGTTCCAAAGGTATTCTTCTATAATTTCCTGTGTTTGGTAATAAATGTATGACTGTGTTTGATAATAATATCACGTGCACTAGAAAATGCTAAAACATGTTACACAAGCTTACCCTAGAAGTTGCCTTTATATGATTCACGTGCTTGAGCTGCAACTTAAAGTTGAACAATTGCATTTTAGATAACAGAAAATTTTACATTCACAAAATAAAATCTAAAAGTTTGACACAACTTGGAATAGATGTGTTTTTGTTTGTGTTAGTCCAGACAGTCAACAATTTACTGCTTCACCATAGGTTTACTTCTTTTTGTTTTTATCTTTTTCCTTTTCCTGGGGGGTTGGTTTGATAGTCCTATTGGGTGCTTTACATCCTCCGGACTCAATAATGTGGAAAATAAAACATTGTGGATTTTGATTCTCCGCATAACTTACTGGTGTACGGAGAAGTGGAGGTTTTAATCATATACCTTAGGGAAGTGGCATATTCGAGGATTTTTTTTTTCATCATAGAGCTTCTTAATCCTCACTTCTTAGGTGTAATAGTGTCATCCAATGCATGCATGATCAAAGGGGTTTTCAATTTTTTTTTTCTAGGTGGGTGGGTGCGTATGTGTGTGTGTGTGGGATTCAATGTATATGTTTGGAAAATAGCTTAGAACGTGTATGACAAGTAGTTTGCCATCTCTTTTTTATTAGTTGCTCATCTTTAAATCTTTAATTTTACAATTCATATGAAGCTTTTCACTAGTGCATAGAACAAATGACAAGTACAAGCATCAAATAGAGAAATTTCAGTGAGTGCCTTTAGCCATAGTATTTCGTGTTATAGCTAATAATCCCATGAGAATATAACTCACATCCAGTATTTTGTCAACCTCATTTTGTATTCTCCACTGTAAGCAATCAACCAACTGGAACAGATTTGCATGGTCAGTAAAAGCAGTAACAAAGGTAAATAAAACTTCCTTTTTTAAAATAAGCAAGCAACATATATCATTAAAAGCGTACGGCGTCATAGAAGAATATAAAATTTTGGTTAGTAAAAGAAGTAACCAACTGGAATAGATGCAAATTCGGTTACTAACCACTTCCATTGGCCGTGTAGCAACAAATTTCTTTGCTTAATATGTTCAACTTTCATGGCAACTTCTAACACAAAGTCATTCGCTACCGTTTCTGCAATAGAACTACACTGGAAATACCAGGTGAATGGATTAATTGTCTTGAGATGGCACTTAAAAAACTGATGATATTGACCCTCATATCATGATTTATAAAGGCCTCCATATTAACAACTTTAAAGAAAAAAATAGCAAAAAAAAAACCTGGATTCTGAAAAATAAAGCACATTCCCCCTTGTAGACCACAGATTTTTTACGAGAAATTTCCAAATAGAACAATGCCTTCTAACAAGCCCACATAAGACCATATAGCTTGCAAAAAAGACCAAATTCTTCATGACCAAGCCACTTGGCGATAGATAATTGATGCAGCCAAAAAACAAAAGTGTAGCTGCTATCAACAGTTTCATTATCTTGGTTTTATTGTTACTTATATGCACAACCTTCTAATTAAATCCTATGCAAAAATACACTCATAGTTTATTAAAGCTTGGCTATAAATTCTCTAGGAAGATTCAAGAGTTAGGAGTGGTATCCTGTTTTAACCTTGTTTGTTGGTCTTCATTACGAAGTCTGTCCAAAATTGAGTTCCTAAGAATCCTAGTCCTATTGATGATAAGGAAAAATTACAAATCTATAAATAAGCTTTGGCATACTTGAAGAAATGGATGAAATTTTGGCTCTTTAATTCGTAAAGCATGTTTGCCTAGCATGCTCTTTCCCTCTCTCTCACCCCTCTCACTTTCAACCTTTCTACTAAGCCAAATCTTTTCCATTCACCCATCAATCCCTAATCTAGACCATAAAACAGGCATATCCAACATCTAGACCTTAAAACACAAACGTTACCATATCAAAGAATGTGTAAATAGGGTAAATCTAGTGAATAAATAAAAAAAAAAAAGGTAAATCTAGTAAAACGCACACAATGGACTCAAAATATGGATCCAGAACCAAAACAGGGTAGATCTAGCGGTTACAGTCAGAGATTGAAACAATCTATAACAAAAAAAGTTGGAGATTGAAACACAAAAACAATCGACTCAGAATATGAATTGGGCCTTTTTTAAGGATGTGCAAATTTTGTGATAGGATGTTATGATGGTTGAATTGGGTGATAGTTGTGTTGAAAAATACATTTATCGGATCGATTATGTCTGATGCTGTGGATTCGGATCCCCTCATATTCTCAGAAATATGAGAATCTCATATTTCAAAATCTCAGCCTTTCATCTAATCTAACGGGCTAAAATCATGTCAGCTATTTGTACCAAAAAAACAAGGGTTCTGGTGCGTTAAAAGACAAAACATTTCTCCAAAAATTTTCAAACTCAGCCAAGCCGTACAGTACAGTGTTCTTCTTCCTCAGACGGTTTTTTTTTTTTTTTTTTTTTTTTTTAATTTTTTTTTAACAAACGAAATGCACAGATAAAATCGGTACAGTATTCTTCCCCTTCTAATTCGGTTTTCTCAGATTTTTTTTTTTTACCCAGTAGACTATCCAAAACCAGTTATAGATTTTGTAGTTTTCAAATTTGTCATGACCTCACTTCTATATCCTGATTTTGTTGGTAGTCTTTGGTCAATTTACTATTCGTTTTGCAATTGTTAGAGAATTATTATAAATCTTTAAGCCCTAATGTAAAGATAATGTATTGCCTGACTTTTGAGGCTCTGGTCTCCATGATATTGGGTTGGTGACTTTTGAAGCAATAATGTAAATGTATTGCCTGGCTTTTGAGGCTCTGGTCTCCTTTTTTTTTCTTTTTCTTTTTTTTTTTCCAGCTTTTTTACGTTCAATGATTTTGTTTTACACTTAATGATTTTTTTTTAACAAACAAAATGAAAGCTTGGCATTCCACTCTCTTATTGAACCATAAATCTGTCTATGGTGCTGTTTAGTCTATAGAACATTAGAATGTACACAACAGAGCAAAACCTAATATTTGTCATGGAATTACTTGATTTGTTTAATTTGTCAGTTGCATTTAAATTAACATGTTGCATTCTGAGATATTAATAAGCCAAAACCAGTTCAATTTACACTACTAGACAAATATATTGCATTCTGATTTTTTTTGTTACTTTTTTTTTTTATTCTCCTAGTATTGCATTTTGTGACCCGGGTTATGTGCATCAGTGTCTGTTGCATTTTTTTTTTCCTGATCTTCCAGGTTTTTTTTTCATGGTCTTTGCTGTTTTATTAGCTTTTTTTATCTTCATGGTCCTTGATCTCCACAGTTGCTTTGTAGTGAATAGTTCTACCTTGAAATTACTGATACTCATATTCGTTTTCTTTTTAAACATATTGAAATTCCAAAAGAATTGAAGGCAAAATTGTTTCCAAGTTGTTTTGAAGGCTTTGCTGTTTTATTAGTTATTTTATCTTCACATCACTAATGATCTATATATATGATAATAGCTGAATCATACATCAAAGTGCTTAGAATTGCGACACGTGGCGTGAACCCATAATTTTTAAGCAAAAAACCGGTTTTTTAACTCATAATTTTAAACACTGAACCAATCAATAAGTAGAACCGGTTCAATTGAAACGGTTTTTTTTTTTTTTTTCACTTCACTTATTTTTTTCTCCACGTCTAACCCTCTCTCAATTTTTATCTCTCCCACGTCTCTCTCTTTTTTCTTTTTTTTTTTTTTCACTTTCTCTCCTTCTCCACATCTAACTCTCTTCTCTCTCTCTTTCTTTTTCTTTTTTATGTGTTTTTTTTTTTATTATTATTATTTTTTTTTCCATTTGTATGGCTTGCTTAGATTTTCACGCATTTTTTAGAAGTGCTTTTTGTGATTTTGAAAGCAAAAGAAGGCAAAAATTTATTTATTAAAGATTCATGCTAATTTTCTATTGATGGTTTGATAATCAGAATGTAGGTTTTAATTCTTGCTTTTTTTTTTTTCTTTATACTTCTTTTCATTTTAAACTACTCCCGTGGGAACAAAAATTTTAAAATGATTCAATTTATATGGATTAAACGAAAATCAAAATATCATATGTTTTAATTCATTTAAATATTTAATGAGATTTATTTTTTCGTTTGTAAGACTTATCTGGATTTTCAGTAATTTTTTGAAAGCATTTTTCTGCTTTTGAAAGCAAAATGAGACAAAAATTTATTTAATTGTTATGCAAAAAATGAACAGAAACGCTTTCGAAAGATAATTAAGCATGAAACTTGATATAGATTATACTGTATTTTTGTTTGACTTTTGTGTTTTATATTGTTAATCTGTATTAGTAATACTCATACTATATGTCATTTATTACAATATATATATTATATTTTTTAGCTATCAATATATAGATATGAAATTATTGTTTTGTGCATTTGATAAGAATAACACAACCCATTCCAAAAAATTGTGATTGTGTATTAATTGTATTTGCAGGTCGTTTATTTTTTCAATTTATACTCTATTTATATGTTTCTTCTTTGATAAAAATTATAACTTCAAAATTAAGATAATAAATTGTATGAATTTTTAGTAGACTCATGGAGGATTATAGTTTTTTTATTTGATTGTTGAGCAGCAAAATGAACATAAACTCTTTCGAAACACCAAAAAGATAATTAAACATTGAACTTTGAGTGAAAGATTTTATTTTAATTGTATTCATAAAATACTTCTTTTCATTTTAAAGTACTCATATGANTAATTTTGAAAGCAAAAGAAAGCAAAAATTTATGTATCTAAGATTCCTGCTAATTTTCTATTGATGGTTTGATAATCAGAATCTAAGTTTTAATCTTGCTTCTTTTTTTTTCCCCTTTTTATTTTATTTCATTTTAAACTACTCTCGTGGAAACAAAAATTTTAACATAATTTAATTTATATTGATTAAACGAAAATCAAGTCTCTTATGTTTTAATTCATTTGAATGTTTTGTGAGATTCCTTTTTTCGTTTGTGAAACTTATCTGGATTGTCAGCCATTTTTTAAAAGTGTTTTTTTCCGTTTTTAAAAACAAAAGGAGACAAAAATTAATTTGATTGTTATGCAAAAAAAGAACAGAAATGCTTTCGTACGATAATTAAGCATTAAACTTGATATAAAAATATTTATTTAATTATTATGATAAATCCCGCGCATAGTGCGGGTTATAAGCTAGTTATGCTAATAGCAGAACGTTGACATTGGGGTACTTGTTGTAATGTTCAATTCTCCTCCATGATTTGTCGTTTCATTAACATTTGAAAGCAGCACTATATTTAGTGCTTGTCAAAACTACTTGGATACCAAAAATTTTCTGATATCAATATTATTAATTTATTATCAGTTTTTTTTTTCCTGTAATATCTAGTGAAATACTTTCTCTCGTAACATATTTTGCTGCTTATGAGGTAAGAAATTACACTTTGTATCCTTTCACATGAGTGCATTAACCCCAAATAGAATGGTTTAATGGCTAGCCGAACATTAAGATAGC
Organism: Betula pendula; assembly: GCA_900184695.1. Classification (NCBI taxonomy): domain Eukaryota; kingdom Viridiplantae; phylum Streptophyta; class Magnoliopsida; order Fagales; family Betulaceae; genus Betula; species Betula pendula. Next base: position 107,019 of record FXXK01000390.1, read on the forward strand.
AGTTGATAGTAAATGTATGAACCAACTCCTTAAATCAAAACTTTGGCTTCCAATCATTGTCGTTCATATTACAATATGCCAAATGATTAATAGTTCTAGGTATCCCTCAGTAGGGAGAGAATAAAGGTGGATTAGGCAGTGTGCCAAATGATTAATTGTTTTTTAGTATGTGCCAAATGATCAATTGCACCATGTATCCAAAAGAGAAAATTGTTGTTAGGAAGGCGAAAGGCAAAATATTAATAATAAAATAAGTTGTATACCCTAGCTGAAAGGCTAGTATATAATTCATGAAAGTTTGGACAATATGGTAGTGAGTTACAATGCCAAGAATAGTTCCAAAAATCTTGGGGTAGGACACCTCATAAACGCATCAATAACATCCACAAATTCAAATATTGGGTGAAGGCCCCTTTGCCTTATCAAACTATACGTTTTATATATTTGATGAGAATGATCAGCAATAAGAAAGACATCTTCTGGTGCTTAGTCTTGCATCCCATGAGGTTCTCCCACTGCAAACCTAAATCACAACCCTACATTGGTAACCAGCCTTAACAATTATTTATTCTGCACCCTGTCAATAGAAAATCAATAACAACCTACTAGACAAAAAATTTAAAATTTAAAAAATAAAAAATAAAAAAAAGGCTATAAACATCGAAAAATAACATAAGCCCAACAAAATCAATGAGGCAAACCAAAACCTCCCAAAAGCAAGCTTTGCAATTGCAGTTAAATACTAGCTCATATCACCTTACCATAAACAGTCTGTAACTTACTCTTAATAGACATGACACAACTCTTAGTCACCATGTACTGTCTAATACCAAATCAATACCAAAGTTCAAGACTTCCAACATAATCACTTAATTTCTATCACCATGTGTTTTCATTCGTAACAAATCTAGCAACCAACTCAAACATTTGACTCAACAGAAGCAAACCAATCTTTAATATCATCCAAAAAGAAAAACTAATTTTTTAATAACCATCTCAATCCCCAAGGAAACAAAATAAATAGAACATCTATGAAAAAAAAAAAAAAAACAAATACCAGGAGCAATATCGTATACACATGAGGAAAAAAAATCATTAGTTGAAAAAACAAAACTTACCAGTAATTGCTCTGCTGTGTACATTCTAATATTCTTTACACTAAACAATAAATGAATAGACAGATTTATGGTTCAATAAGAGAGTGGAATGCCAAGCTTTCAAGAGTCCTAGTAAGGAGAGGAATTAGCATCTGATAAACTCTATCCAAGCCAAAAAAAAAAAAATCAGATTAAAGCAGTAGTGTAAACAAATCATTACGTGCATTACCTGCTCAGTTCCGTCAGCCTGCATCCGGCTGATTTCCGTTGGCTATGGAGGAAGAGCAAGAGAGAGAGAGAGATAGACAGCTTTGGAGGAAGAGCAGAGAGAGGGAGATGGATCTGTGACTGTGAGCAAGAGAGAGAGATGAATCTGCAACCGGATGGAAGAAGAGCAAGAGAGAGACTGGTGCGGAAGAGCAAGAGATAGATTTTGAAAAATTTTGGAGAAATGTTTTGTCTTAACGCGCTAGAACCCTTGTTTTTTGGTACAAATAGTTGGCACGATTTTAGCTCGTTAGATTAGATGAAAGGCTGAGATTTTGAAATATTAGATTCTCATATTTCTAAGAATATGAGGGGATCCGGATCCGTGATGCTGTGTAGATTTGGCAAAAACTTTTCGGATTTCTCTTCCCCCTATTTACTGTTCACTATTTTCTCCTCTTTTGATTTTCAAAACTCGTACACAAGTTACAATGGCTTATCAGACTACCTGATTAGACTTTGTCCCAGTAACTTTCTTACCCAAAAGGTCAAAATGGAAAAATTACCCCAAAAACAGGTTGCCAAACGTACCCCAAGTTTCTTGTAAGTTCTGCAAAATAAATTTTGATAGCAACCAAACACTTAAAAACTTTTTCCGCCTCATTTTAGGGTTACAACTAAAAAATGGAAAATCAATTATTTTATTTGAAAATATCTTTGACCAGAAATATTCCCCTTCAGAAAACATTTTACATTGAAACAAGTGCAAAGTTACATGCTTCTCCAAAGGAAAGAAAAACGCAACCCAATTAGGGCTGAGCACTGGCCCCTACGGGCGGAGACACACTGCCACCGGAACTGCCCCCAGCCGGAGATGGCAGTTTTGAGCAACTGTCAGCCTGTCCACTACGGGTGGAATCCACCATAACAACCCATGGGCGGGCAGTTATTTTTGAACAACCACCTAGAATATCCACTGGGCATGGCCCCTCTCCTTGCCAAGCTAAGAGATTGCTCAAGAGTCAAGACTGAAGCACCCACCACTGCGCAGGTCTGCTGAGCTGCACAAGCTCCTGGGCGCATCACTTGGCCAAAACCCCTACTCTCCCCATCAGCACCCTTTTGAGATCACTTGAGAGCTTTGGAGCTTAGTTGAGCTTTAGAAAAGCCAGACTAGAACAAGCGAAGAAATGAGATTCAAGAGAAGAAATGAGGTTCAGAGAATGTGAGAGAGCACAAGACAAACCTAGCAAACGAGACTCAAAAGAAGAAGAAAGAGTTTCAGAGATGAGAGAACAATTATGGAAAGAGAATGGTTCAACGGAGATTCAAGAGCAACGCGAGAGAGAAGAAAAGAGTGGGAGAGAGTGTGAAATGGCAAGGAAAGGGTTTCTATTCAATGCCAAAATGACGTCATTCTGACAACATATATAATTTTCTTTATTATATACTATACGTAATATAAATATATGGCTAATACTTGTTTAGGAATAACTCAAAACAGCCTAACACGACTGAAGATAGAACTCCATAAGGAACAATATCCTCTAACAAGCCTCCATAAGACCATATAGCTTGCAAAAAGGACCACATTCTTCCTGACCAAGCTACTGACCATTTTGATTTGGCAAAAGATAATTGATGCAACCAAGGTACAAAATTGTACCTGCTATTCCATAAATATACTTCGGCATACTTGAGGAAATGGATGAAATTCCGACTCTTTAGTTCTTACAACATGTATTCCTAGCATGCTCTCTCCCTCTCTCTCTCTCACCCCTCACTTTTAATATTTCTATTAAGCCAAATCTTTTCTGTTCACCCGTCAATCCCTAATCTAGACTTAAAACAGGCAGGTCCAACATCTAGACCTTAAAAAATACAAACATTACTATATCAAAGTATGTGTAAATAGGGTAGATCTGGTAAAACGCACATAATCAACTCAAAATATGGATCAAGAACCAATCAAGAGATTTTTAGAAGTTATACTTGGAGATTGAAACAAAAAAACAATCAACTCAAAATATGAAACAACCACACCTAATAAAATTGTCTTGACTAGGTTGTTTCCTCGCTCAGCCCCTTGGCCTGAGTAGTATCATGTGATTTAACCTAGTTTGTTGTCCTTCATTAGAAAGTCTGTCCAAAATTGAGGTCCTACAAATCCTAGTCCCATTAATGAAAAGGAAAAATTACAAATATATAAATATGCTTCGGCATGCTTGAAGAAATGGTCGAAATTTTGACTCTTTGGTTCCTAAAGCCTCTTTGCCTAACATGCTCTCTTCCTCTCTCTCACCCCTCTCACTATTAATCTTTCTATTAATCCAAATCTTTTTTGTTCACCCATCAATCCCTAATCTAGACCATAAAACAGGCAGATCCAACATCTAGACCTTAATGTACAAACATTAACACATAAAGCATGTGTTAATAGGGTAGTTCTAGTAAAACACACACAATGAATCAAGAACCAAAACAGGGTAGATTTAGTCAAACTGATGTACAAACATTACCACATAAAACATGTGTTAATAGGGTCGATCTAGTAAAACACACACAATGGATCAAGAATCAAAACAGGGTAGATCTAGTCAAACGTGCGTATCAACTCAAAACATGGATCATGAACCAAAACAGGGTAGATCCAGCAGTTATACTTGAAGATTTAAACAAAAAAACATCAACTCAAAATATGAATCAAGAACGCTGGATAAAATTGTCTTGAATCCGTGGTTCCTAGCTCGGCCCCTTGGCCTGAATATGACAAAGAAAAAAAGAAGAAGAAGAGAAACTAGCTTTTGACCACCACAACAGACTAGATCTAGTCTTTAACTTTAGCTTTGACCAACAAAAACAGGGCAGATTTAGTTTTAAGACTTAGAATTAAAGTACAAACACAACCAAACTATAATAAGGATTAATTTTTAAAAAAAAAAAATTACTGTGACCCAACCGGAGCCTTATTTTCAAAAAGACAGAGACTATAAGCCACCAAGTCCAATGGCTAAAATATAGCCACGTCACATAGTCTCGGTCATATACAGCAAAATCCTTCCACCAACATGAGTTTACGAGTCTTCCACCTAATTGTGAAGGGGAGGAAGCCAAATGACAAGGTCAAAAACTGCAAGGGAAATACAAAGAACCAGTGCCACATAATTCTTTTATTTTTTCCCCTTCTTACTAGCAGAAATTGAGATCCTTGCTCAAGTTTCACATTTCCAAATCAGAAGAACCATCCATTTTTCTCATTTACAGTTTCATCTCTCTATAATTTTTCCAAGTAAAATTTTTCTAATGAGATTGGAATATTACTTATCAAAAAAAACTTTCCAAGTAAAATTCTTTAAACTGCAAATGCAAACCACACACATAACAAACACATGTAAATCCAAAGTCAAAGTTCAAATCTGGGATGAACTGCTACTGCGCACGTGATGGTGATTGGGGGAGGAAGCGAGCAAGAGAAGATGAAGATAAAGAAGAAAATCACAGATTTGAGAGTAAGGAAAAGCTTAACTGAATTTTGGGTTTGGGCGACAAACTGTGTGATTTTCTTTTTTCCTTTTTTTGTTTTCTTAGGGGTTCAAATTAAAATGTATAGGAATTTCTTTGGTTAATTAAAAAATGCAATTGCATCTCTACCATTAGATCCTCTTTTATCATGTTGTAATTATCGAATGTTAGCAAACTTCTCTTGATTTACTCTCTTTGGCTTCATTATGTTCTTTTAATGGTATAATATACATTGGTGCGGTTGATTAATATGGTTATCAGCACAAACAATAAAAATTACAAATGCTTGCTATTGATTTTAGATAGAACAATGTTATATACTACACCCCAATTTCATTGGGCTGACATGAAAGTGTTCATCAGCCCTTGTTAAAAAAAAATAAAAAATCAATGGATTGGGTGAAATGGGAGTGTAATATTTAGCATTTTTCTTTTAGATAATATGGTACAAGTATGGAGTTTCCTATGTTAGACTGACAATAACATTTTAGACCTTTTTTGTGTATCAAGATTTTTGCCAGGAATTTGTTTTCTTTCTACTGGTCCAAAAAGAAAAATGTGTGTATATATATATATATATGGAAAATGACAAATAGATTGTACTGATGATTCATTCTATATTTTGCAGGTTTAAAGGTGAAATTCGTCAAGTGGTCACCTCCTAGAGAGGTGACTAAAGCTAAAGTCAACACAGATGCTAGTATTTCGGTGAAAGGCGAGGAACCATAAAAAATATATATAGTAAAAACTAACTTAGGAAATGTAAAATTACATATATGATCAAAGTAGAAAAATACTACAAGCTACCTTATAAATAGATCATTAGCTAGATTTTTTCCGTTTCTTCTTTGACTTGAATTTGGAGTTTTTACTAGAACCGACTTTTTCCAACTTTGTAAGTGTAAATAAGCTTCATGTTAGATAAAAGACACATCCAGGAAAAATCAAAGAAAAGAATTACCCGTTGCCATTGTACTATATAAATGTCCAGTTTATGTTGGGTTCTCGCTGCTCAAGTGTTCCGCCAATACGAAACGCCTCAAATATCACTAAATACACTCAAACAATATAAGTTATTTCTTTTATTAACAAATTCTTGAATAATATTCTTTGTTTAGTTTGATCCACTTACATTCTAGTTTCCCCTGAAAACTAAAAGAACAGAATATTACATTAACAACTAAGCAATTCTATCCTCTTTCAACAAAGACAGTAACTAAGAATGACCAAAAAAATCATTTAAATAGCAGGTTCAACTTCACCAATGATTTGAACTTTGTGTTGGTTAGGACATCAATAGCACTGAAATATTCTATTTCTTCGTTCTTAAGTCATTACATCACTTCGTCTAATCACAAATATTTCAAAAATTTACCATTAATTTAATTTTTTCTAATACTTTCAAGCTCATATTTTGAATAGAAAATTTAATTGAACCAAATGAATTATTTGACACTTTACCCTCGGATATTTTTCATTTGATCCACAAAAAGTTTTGGATCGCAAAAACTCTCCAACTACGATGATATGAACATAATCATTAATTAACATAAGCAATGGGTAACTTTTGAATTTATTATTATTATTTTTTTGCTTTGTCTTTCAAGTTTTTATCTTACCTATTGCAAACCCATCTACCTTCACCACTCCCAAAAAAATCGTCAGAGGTTTAAGATTAGAAGAAGTCTTGATCTCTTCAAATGAACACTCGCTATATGGTTGATTTGCAAATGACTACAAGAAACACAATTTGATGTCGAATCAATAACAATAGAAAGCCTATCTAATTTCAAGCTGGAAAAAATGATGATACATCATTTGTGCATACCTTCTTATCTTTATACTCCAGGTAGAGTGATATGGTTCTCTATGTGTATTAAACATTAAAGTTAAAGAGGACCTAAACTTTGATAATAAATAACCAAAGTATATTGGCAACAAATTTTAAAGCTTACTGTGGGAGGAAGGCCTTTTAACTATTGCAAAATACCAATCATAGTACAAAGGACTTGATCTTCGGAAACATATGTCTTAGTATCGGGTATTGCTCGATCTATAGACACTGCATCAAGATAAAAGTAGAGATTAAATTGAATCACTCGTTCACTAGTAAAAAAGAACTAATTAGGCCCAAAAAAAAAAAATAGAAAATGATTATTGATAAGGTATTGTGTTAGTACAAAGGACTTGATCTTCGGAAACATATGTCTTAGTGTCGGGTATTGCTTGATCTACGGACACTACATCAAGATAAAAGTAGAGATTAAATTGAATCACTCATTCACGGGTAAAAAAGAACTAATTAGGCCCCCCAAAAAAAGAGAGAATGATTATTGATAAGATATTGCGTACTAGTACATTGTTCCCACAAGGATGTTCCCACAAGGATGTTCCCAATTCAAAAATTTGGAATAGATTTTACTAGGGATCTCATTCCAATTTGCATTTTGCATCACTATGAAAATATATAAAAAAATAATTCAATTGATTTTTAGAAAAAAAGATTTTATACCATGTTTTTTCAAATCAAATTAACATAAACTAAAAACAGTACCGACTTAAAAAGAAAGTTAACGTATTGTACCTATATATATCCAGTTTTTTGATAGTCTGAGCATCATTGTTAGATTGTGAGAATATATAACATGCATCCTTCACATTTTCTATCTTTTCTTTTTCTGCTCCTTATTCTTCCCTAATAATCACATGGGAGGCACCATAGATTGCCTCCCAAGTTTGGTCTGTAATTGTTTTCTCCAACTCATCCCATCCTTACTTTATATGAAGATCTCCATTAGTTGACCGTCTCACAGTGTTGAATAGATGGTTAGCAACTCGGTTCAGTTGCCTGAAATCCATGTCACTTTTATGTTTTTATTCCCAATTAACTCTAAGCACTCTTTTATGATTTCCCATAAAGGTAGATTCAAATCCTCTTCATTTGATTGACTATTCATTGCTAAACTAACCTTCAAATTGTCCGTTTCAATCTCAGTAGGGAGGCCATTTTGATTCACCACGTGGGCGAATTGCCTCCGGTATGGCTCGTGCTTCAACTTCACATACCACCCTATGCAAAAGCATATGATAAATTGGATCTCGAGTATCAACATTAAATTGCACACTTTTGCATTGTTTGGCATGTCTAAAACGGTAAATCCCTCGATGGTCGAACATGATAAAACCAATGAAAGCTAGACCTTTTGACGCTCCGACATCGTATTCGCCTTTTGGCTAACCAGAGTCAGAATCAAAGTTAGGAAGCAGCGAATAACTCAAAAGCTTTTCAGAAGAGAAGTCGCATGAATGAGCTTCCACTACCTAATGGTAGCCCTTTTATGATCTGTCCAAGAAGACTTATGCG
>FXXK01000390.1:116534-321311 GCA_900184695.1 Betula pendula
GGGGGGGCCTAATTAGTTCTTTTTTACTAGTGAACGAGTGATTCAATTTAATCTCTACTTTTATCTTGATGCAGTGTCCATAGATCAAGAAATACCCGACACTAAGACATATGTTTCCGAAGATCAAGTCCTTTGTAATAACGCAATACCTTATCAATAATCATTCTCTAATTTTTTTGGGGCCTAATTAGTTCTTTTTTACTAGTGAACAAGTGATTCAATTTAATCTCTACTTTTATCTTGATCCAGTGTCTATAGATCGAGCAATACCCAACACTAAGACATATGTTTCCGAAGATCAAGTCCTTTGTACTATGATTGGTATTTTGCAATAGTTAAAAGGCCTTCATCCCACAGTAAGCTTGAAAATTTGTTGCCAATATACTTTGGTTATTTATTATCAAAGTTTAGGTCCTCTTTAACTTTAATGTTTAATACACATAGAGAACCATATCACTCTACCTGGAGTATAAAGATAAGAAGGTATGCACAAATGATGAATCATCATTTTTTCCTGCTTGAAATTAGATAGGCTTTCTATTGTTATTGATTTGACATCAAATTGTGTTTCTTGTAGTCATTTGCAAATCAACTATATAGCGAGTGTTCATTTGAAGAGATCAAGACTTCTTCTAATCTTAAACCTCTGACGATTTTTTTGAGAGTGGTGAAGGTAGATGGGTTTGCAATAGCAGTTAAGGTAAGATAAAAACTTGAAAGACAAAGCAAAAAATAATAATAATAAATTCAAAAGTTACCTATTGGTTATGTTAATTAATGATTATGTCCATATCATTGCAGTTGGAGAGTTTTTGCGATCCAAAACTTTTTGTGGATCAAATGGAAAATATCCGAGGGTAAAGTGTCAAATAATTTATTTCATTCATTTGGTTCAGTTAAATTTTCCATTCAAAATATGAGCTTGAAAATATTAGAAAAAATTAAATTAATGGTAAATTTTTGAAATATTTGTGATTAGACTAAAGACGAAGTGATGCAATGGCTTAAGGACGAAGAAATAGAATATTTCAGTGCTATTGATGTCCTAACCAACGCAAAGTTCAAATCATTGGTAAAGTTGAACCTACTATTTAATGAATTTTTTGGTCATTCTTAGTTACTTTCTTTGTTGACAGAGGATACAATTGTTTAGTTGTTAATGTAATATTCTGTTCTTTTGGTTTTCAGGGGAAACTAGAATGTAAGTGGATCAAACTAAACAAAGAATATTATTCAAGAATTTGTTAATAAAAGAAATAACTTATATTGTTTGAGTGTATTCAGTGATATTAGAGGAGCTTCTTATTGGCGGTACACTTGAGCAATGAGAACCTGACCTTTATAGAGTACAATGGCAACAGGTAATTCTTTTCTTTGATTTTTCCTGGATGTTCATATACTTGTCTTTTATCTAACATAAAGTTTATTTTTACTTACGAAGTTGGAAAAAGTCGGTTCAAGTAAAAACTCGAAATTCAAGTCAAAGAAGAAACGGAAAAAATCTAGCAAAGGATCTATTTATAAGGTAGCTTGTGGTATTTTTCTACTTTTATCATAAATGTAATATTACATTTCCTAAGTTAGTTTTTACTATATTTTTTTATGGCTCACTCCTTTTGGCAGGTTGTTAATCCAATTACACAAGACAATATTAGTGGCAAGAAAGACGATAAAAATGAGAGATCAAAGTGAAAGGTACAAGATATTCAAGAAAAGTTCACTTTAAAATCCAGAGACATGTGGAGAGAGAATTTGAAGTATCAGTCCCCTAAATTCTCGTTCTTCTTTTCTTTTCAAAAGTTTATTTTATTTTTTCTTTTCTTCCTCTCCCATCAGCTACTCTTTTTTCGTGAATTTATATCTTATGAGTAAGAGAATGGACTTTATTCCTTTTTTGAATACCATTTCACTATTAAAGCGGTTAGTTTATATATATACAATGTGGCTCAGCTGTAGATGGTGCTTCACATTTATCATAGAGATTTTATTTTACTCGAATATACCTAGAGTCCGAGAAATAATGCCAGTCTATCAATGAATAATTTATCCCAATGTGATGCGAAATAAATGAAATGCAAATAATAACCTTTACACAAAACAACAAGTGAAACAAAGGCATAGTATATGTGACGTGGCAAATTGTAATCGCTAAAGAAGAGGTTCATTGGACAACATTTACACACTACTACACTAGCATACCAAGAGACAACCTCCTCGAGCTTGAAGTTGCGTGCACTTAAGTTCCATTCTATTTTGATACTTCAGTGACGCCTTTTTTTTGTTTACATGGAATATTTTCATTTTTTGAATGTTTGGTGCGATATAATATATTAGTTTTTTCATGATTTTCTTGTTCTTTTGCCTCTACTTGTTTGGTGGCTTCTTTTGTATACTTCTTATGTACATTCGAGCACCTTAATATTTCGATTACTTATTAAAAAAAATATATATTGGTCAACCCAAAAATGTTTTCTGCTGACCAAGAAAAATAAGATTCACTAGGCATAAATTGGCTTACGCTACTCATTTCCATAAACCCTTTTTTGCCGCTCGCCCAATCTCCCTCGCCCCACACCTATCTTCTCATTGTCGCACACTCTCTATCTCCTCCGCACAGCTCCATTCGCCTTATGATTCTCATACACTCCCTTTGTCTCTTCCTTCATAGCTCCTCCTCGCTGTTGTCATTGGGGTTCTCGCATTCCCAAAGACAAAAAACGAGTGACTTTGAGAAACACCAAGCAGTCCAGCCCATTCCCCCTTGAAGACCAAACTATTTTTTTTGAGAAATTTCCAATGTGATCCAGAGTCCACTGCTTGCTGAGACCCTAGCCTAGAACTTTTTTTTTTTTTTTTTTTTTTTTTTTTTTGATAAGTAAGAAAACCCTAGCCTAGAACTTGCCGACGGCTTCTCAAGTTCCAGCAATCGCAAGTGCTTCTATTCAAAAAACCCCTCCAGCGGAGCTTTCTCAAGCCGAGTTCCCCAGTTGTGGCCCATCCTCAGCCTCCTCTAGTAGTGCTGGGCTTGGATTGCTCCCAGGTCTCGCTAGATATTCAGACTCCTAAGGTAGCTGACAAGGGAGATAGGGAGGCGGCAGGATTGGTTCAATCCCAGAAGTGGGTAGTTGGTTTTGGTCCATCTTCGGAGTTGGTGGTGAGGGATCCGGGAGGCAATATGTGGGAGGGGGAGGATGGAGATTTTCCCTACCCCCTGAGTTTTTTTCCTCTAGTTACTCCCTTGGATTGGGCTTTAGTGGGGGACTCGTGTGTTACGTGCTTACGTAACGTGTGATGAGAACTTAAAAAGAAAGATAGATTGGTAAAATTTTTGAGGAATCCTAAACCTCCTATGAGCAATTAGAAGTGCTCTCAACTCTTATAAACTCAAGGTTTGAATATTTTTCTTGATTGATTTTCTTAATTGATGAATATTGTTGTATTTAAAGACATTACAATAAAAAAGAGTATTCCATGTGAAGTGAACCTTTATACCGACACTCAAACTTTACTACTACTAATATAAAATAAGTCTATCTTTATTCAAGATAAATAGAATGGAGCTTCTGAACTTAGAATGTTTCATTAACTATAAAAATACGGGGGTGTCCTCTAGGTGTGGGAAAGCCAAGACTCACGTTGTTTATCATTGAGTGCTTTGTGTGGGTTTCGGGCTAGAAGGCTTTTGGTGTTTTGTGGGTTTTGGGTTTGCGGGCTTCTTGAGTCAAAGGGCTTTTCAGGTTTTGTGGGCTTTTCTTGTTGTTTTGTTTAGGTTTTTCTTTTGCTCGTTCTAGTTAAGTGATTTCTGTGTATACTGTCTACTTAGGAACACCTTGCGCTTTTTATAAATTTTCCATTTCTCAAAAAAAAAAAAAAATCCCTAATTTATATAAAATAGCACACAACAAACAATGCACTTCACATAAGAGAACCTGATTTCCCAATGAAAAGAGAAATTATATTTCATTTCTCACCGATCTCTACCCACTACCTCACATCGTGTCACTTCTAACTACCAAAATTTCCAAATTTAGCACAAATCCTACCAAGAATAAGATATGTGTCCCCTTTCCTAACGACAAAAACAAGTGACTTTGAGAAACACCAAGCAGTCCACCCAATTTCCCCTTGGAGACCACACTTATTTTTTACGAGAAATTTCGAAATAGAACTATATCCTCTAACAAGCCTCCATAAGACCATATAGCTTGCAAAAAGGATTTCATTCTTCATGACCAAGCTACTGACCATTTTGATTTGGCAAAAGATAATTGATGCAACCAAAAAACGAAATTATAGCTGCTACCAAACAGTTTCTTTATCTTGGTTTAATTTTAACTTATATTGACAGCCTTCTAATTTCTTAAAGTGCAGCACAAAAATACACTTATAGTTTATTAAAGCTTGGTTATGGATTTTCTAGGAATATTCAAGAGTTAGGAGTGGTATCCTGTGTTATGACCTAGTTTGTTGGCCTTCATTACGCAGTCTATCCAAAATTGAGGTCCTACAAATCCTAGGTCGATTTAAGATAAGGAAAGTTTACAAATCCATAAATACGCTTTGGCATACTTGAACAAACGGATGAAATTTTGGCTCTTTAGTTTGTATAGAGCATGTATGCCTAGCATGCTCTCTCACTTTTAATATTCTATTAAGCCAAATCTTTTAGGTTCACCCATCAATCCCTAATCTAAACCTTAAAGCAGGCAGGTCCAACATCTAGACCTTAAAAAGTACAAACATTACCCTATCAAAGTATGTGTAAATATAGGGTAGATCTAGTAAAGTGCACCCAATCAACTCAAAATATGGATCAAGAAACAAAACAGGGTAGATCTAGCAGTTAAACTTGGAGAATCAAACACAAAAATAATCAACTCAAAAGATGAATCAAGGACACCTGATAAAATTGTCTCCAATCCCCCGTTCCTCGCTCAGCCCCTTGGCCTGAATCTGAAAAAGAAAAAAACGAGAGGAATTAGCTTTGACCACCCTTAGCTTTAGCTTAAGGGGTAGACTTAGAATTAAACTACAAACACAACCAAACCAAACTACGGGTTAAAAAGAAAATTGATAAAAATTGCTGTGACCTGAATCTTTCTTTTTTTTAAAAAGAGAGAGAGATTAGCTTTGACGTAGATCTAGCACATAAATAAATCAAAATAACAATGTCAAAAATTCGTTCATGATGCCTGGTCTTCATAGCCAACCGTTTCAGTGTGAGCTTTATTTGGGTAAAGATATAAGCTTTGGGTATCAACACAGTTAGATCCGACAGCTATCCCATGAAATACAATACAAACATAGAGATAGGGTAAGATTTACCTTCGGAGGAAGATAGATGGCCAAAGAGAAGTAGAGCCGGGAGCATTGGAGCCCCGTCAGATCCGGAGGCCCGATTTTTCTTTGTTTTCTGATTTCTCTGGGTCAAAGAGTAGATGTATAAAGGAATGGACTAGTATTCATCGGATCCGGATCCCCTCATATTCTCAGAAATATGAGAATCTCATATTGCAAAATCTCAGCCTTTCATGCAGGCCGACGGAACCGAGCCGGTTGGACGCGACTAACGGAAATCAGTCGGTTGCATCTAACGGGCCAAATCCTGCCAGCTATTTGTACCAAAAGAAGCAAAAATTTCATTTCAAATCCGAAGCTTCTCTCCCTCTTTTTTCCTCATGTATATACGATATTGCTCCTGGTATTTTTTATTTTTTTTTCATACATGTTCTATTTATTTTGTTTCCCTGGGGATTGAGAGGGTTATTAAAATTAGTTTTTCTTTTTGGATGATATTAAGATTGGTTTGCTTCTGTTAAGTCAAATGTTTGAGTTCGATGCCTTTGGGAGGTTTTGGTTTGCCTCATTGATTTTGTTGGGCTTATGTTATTTTTCGGTGTTTATAGCCTTTTTTTTTTTAATTTTTAATTTTTGTCTAATAGTTTGTTATTGGTTTTCTATTGGCAGGGTGCAGAATAAATAATTGTTAAGGCTGGTTACCAATGTAGGGTTGCGATTCAGGTTTGCAGTGGGAAAACCTTGTGAGATGCAAGATTAGGCACCAGAAAATGTCTTTCTTATTGCTGATCATTCTCATCAAATACCTTATATATTTGAACTTATGTATAGTTTGATAAGACAGAGGGGTCCTAACCCAATATTTGAATTTGTGGATGTTATTGATGCGTTTATGAGGTGTCCTACCCCAAGATTTTTGGAACTATTCTTGGCATTGTAACTTACTGCCATATTGTCCAAATTTCCATGAATTATATACTGGCCTTTCAATTAGGGTATACACCTTGTTTTATTACTAATATTTTTCCTTTCACCTTCCTAACAACAATTTTCTCTTTTGAATACATGATTTAATTGATCATTTGGCACATAGTAAAAAATAATTAATCATTTGGCACACTGCATAATCCACCTTTATTCTCTCTATGTTGAGGGATACCTAGAACTAATCATCATTTGGCACATTGTAATATGAACGACAATAATTGGAAGCCAAAGTTTTGATTAAGGAGTTGGCTCATACATTTACTATCAGCTGCTACATTAATGTTTGGCTAGCCATTAAACCATTCTATTTGGGGTTAATGCAATAATGTAAAAGGACACAAAGTGTAATGTCTTACCTCATAAGCAGCAAAATATGTTACAAGAGAAAGTAATTCACTAGATATTACAGGAAAAAAAAATAAAAACTGATAATAAATTAATAATATTGATATCAGAAAATTTTTGGTATCCAAGTAGTTTTGGCAGGCACTAAATATAGTGCTGCTTTCAAATGTTAATGAAACTACAAATCATGGAGGAGAATTGAACATTACATGTACCCCAATATCAACATTCTGATACTAGCATAATCATTAGTGATGCGAAGATAAAATAACTAATAAAACAGCAAAGCCTTCAAAGAGCAAAGCCCTTCCAGAATCCAACATGTAAAAAATCAGGAAAACAACAAAGACCATGAAAAATCAAACCTGGGAGATCAGGAAAAAAAATGCAACATACACTAATACACATAACCCCGATCACAAAATGCAATACTAGGAGAATAAAAAAAAAAATGCAATATATTTGTCTAGTAGTGTAAATTGAACTGCTTTTGGCTTATTAATATCTCAGAATGCAACATGTTAATTTAAGAGGAGTGCTAGAACATCTACTAGGAATCCTTCTAGGGGATCAACTAGTATTTTTTTATTTTTAAAATCAAGTGGGGCCCATCTCTTCATTTGAAGAGGTGGACCCCATTTGATTTAAAATAATAAAAGAAAAATACTAGTTGATCCCCTAGAAGAATTTCTAGTAGATGTTTAAGCATTTTCCTTAATTTAAATGCAACTGACAAATTAAACAAATCAAGTAATTCCATGACAAATATTAGGTTTTGCTCTGTTGTGTACATTCTAATGTTCTTTAGACTAAACAGCACCATAGACCAGAGCCTCAAAAGTCAGGCAATACATTATTGCTTTAACAAATAACAATGATGTAAAACAATATAATAGGCAATACATTATCTTTACATTAGGGCATAAAGATTTATAATAATTCTCTAACAATTGCAAAACGAATAGTAAATTGACCAAAGACTACCAACAGAATCAGGATATAGTGAAGTGAAGTCATGACAAATATGAAAACTGCACAAATCTATAACACTGGTTTTGGATAGTCTACTGGGTAAATCTAAGAAAACCGAATCAGAAGGGGAAGAACACTGTACCGATTTGTTCTGTGCATTTCGTTTGTAAAAATAAATAAATAAATATAAGAAGAAAAAAAAACCTTCTTAGGAAGAACACTGTACTGTACGGCTTGGCTGAGTTCTGTCGGTCTGCAACCGACTGATTTTCGTCAATCGCATCGAACCGGCTCAGTTCCGTCAGCCTGCATCCGGCTGATTTCCATCGTCTATGGATGAAGAGCAAGAGAGAGAGAGAGAGACGGCTATAGAGGAAGGGCAGAGAGAGGGAGATGGATCTGTGACTGAGCAAGAGAGGGAGATGGATCTGCAACCTGATGGAGTAAGAGCAAGAGAGAGAGACTGGTGCGGAAGAGCGAGAGAGAGACTTTGAAAATTTTTGGGGAAATGTTTTGTCTTAACATGCCAGAACCTTTTTTTTTTTTTTTTTTGGTACAAATAGCTGGCATGATTTTGGCCCGTTAGATTAGATGAAAGGCTGAGATTTTGCAATATGAAATTCTCATATTTATGAGAATATGAGATCATGGCCCGTTAGATTTGATGAAAGGCTGAGATTTTGCAAAATGAAATTTTCATATTTATGAGAATACGAGGGGATCGAAATCCACCACGGATCGAAATGAAATACATACATGAGGGGGTGTTTGGCAAATGGTTGGATCGAAGTCAGAGGATTGTTGATTTTTTATGTGATAGAAAGTAGAAAAAAATGTTGTAAATTTTTTATATAGAAAAGTAAAAATTTTTATTTTTTCGTGAATATTTTATTTGAATAATAATAAAACGTGTTTGTTGATTTTTGATGTGATATAAAGTAGAAAAAAATGTTGTAAATTTTTTATATAGAAAAGTAAAAATTTTTATTTTTTCGTGAGTATTTTATTTGAATAATAATAAAACGTGTTTGATATAATATAAAAAGTAAAAAAATTTATTAAAAAATAATTTATGTGATATAAAAAGTAAAAATAATTTAAAAAAAAAAAAAAAAAGTCTATAAACAGTACAGTCCTATCTCTTACCAAACATTCCAGGGATATGGGGCGTATGGCAAAGGATTTGGATTGGAATTAGGAGATTGTTGACTTTTGATGTGATATAAAGTATAAATAATGCTATAAATTTTTTTGTATGAAAAAGTAAAAATTTTTATTTTTTAGTAAATATTTTATTTGATTAATAATAAAAAATGTTTGATGTGATATAAAAAATTCAAAAAATAAATTGTTAAAAAGTAGTTGCGATAATATAAAAAATATGAATTTTTTTTTTGATAAAATCAAAATCTCCTAATAGTAAAGTTGAGTTTCTTGCCAAACATTTCCGAGGGTGTTTGACAAATCATTTTAAGGTTTTTTTTTACTGTGCATCATCAGTACGGTGTACAGTAAAAAGACCTAAAAATTTGGCTTTTTAAAAAAATCTTAGGAAGTTGAATTTTTTGAGTAAAAAATGCCCCTGCCTGGTATTGATTGTATTGCCTTAATTTTTTGGTTAAAAAAAAAAAATCAGACTCGGACTAAATAGGCAGGGGCATTTTTTACCAAAAAAAATCAGCTTTCAAGATTTTTCAAAAAAACTACATTTTCAGGTCTTTTACTTTATACCTTCAGGTCTTTTCAAACCCATCCCCATGGGTAAAGATTTACCTTCCTTCACCTATCTTCAATTATTACGGATACCGATAAAGATAGATGGCGATAGAGAAGCAGAGAAGGGCATGGCACTGGTCCAGCTTATAAGGACGGCTGAAGGTCCTGACATGGTCAACGTAAGTGGCAGGCGTTTAAGCAGGCCTTGATCAGAGTGTGTTTTAATGCATGGCAGTGGAGCAGCTGGAATTAGTTTCGTAATGTTCACAACGGTCGAAAATGAGTCCTTAATTTGGTCGGAAATTTTTGGTTACTGACCAGTTACCAACAATAACAAGTTAACTCACCAAAACAATTAAAAAAATATATATCATTAAAAGTATTTTGTCTTCATTTTCTATTTCCTCTCATTTTTTGATAAAAAAATCATTAAATTATTTATATTAAAATATATGACCGTTAAAAAGAATAATAATGATAAGAATATGACAATGAGGATAAGACAAATTTTTAAAAAATATAACTATTAGAATAAGATAAATATTTAAAAATATAATCAATAAAAAAATACAACTTTCAAAAATATAAATGTTAAAGAAAAATAATGAATATTTGAAAATGAATATTTAAATAGAATAACGAAAATAAATAGTTAAAATAATGAAACTGTTGAAGTGTTTTAAAAAAGTAAATAGCTAAATAGAGAAAAATAATTTTTAGTTATGTTGGCTAGTAAAATCTGGTGAGAACATTGAATAACTACAATGCTACCTGATGTAATTGATAACTACAGTGCTTTTCAATGCATTGGAAAGCATCGTAGCTACCACTAGTTTAGGAAAAATATAAGAAACCTGATGTTGATATTTTTTGTGATTTTTTTTTATATATAGGAAAGTGAATGAACAATTGCATGTCTATTACTAATGCTCTAAAAACCATTCCTTAAAACTCATTCACTTTTTTATATGTAGAACAAATTGTTAAAAAACACATGCAACTATTTACCTTAATGTTCTATAAACTAAGAAAATATTAAGTGAACTAAAAATGGTTTCTTTAATATTATTTTAATATTAAAAAAAAAAACCTCTCTCCTCTCATTCATTTGACATTTGTTTGAAATAATATTTAAATGATTTATTTTTTTCCTACCATTTAATTTAAATAATATTTAAATAAGGAAGATGTTGTGGAGTTTATTTAAATATAAAAGCAAAAAGTAGTTTGGTTCGCTACATTGAGAAAAATCTAAGAAAAGTTGTTGCTATTGCTTTAAAGACTTGGTTTTTGTGTTTTTTTTTTTTTAATAAAATATATATATATATATTGGGGTATTGTTGTCTTATTGAAAAAAAATTTATAGTCTTGTTTTTTTTTTAATCTTTTTGCTAATTTGGAAGTAGGGCTAGGTATTGGTTAAAACGGTGTCGGTAGAGCTAGTTTCGATTACCGAACCAAATTTTTTGGTTAATTAACCGATTTTGTACTAATAAGAATAAATTTCGAAATTAACAGTTAAGCGGTTAATTATTAATCGAAACCGTGCTGAGAGAGAGAGATTATGACTTTGTGAGAGACTTTGAAATTGAGAGATAGACTGTGATTGTGAGAGACTGAGACAATGAAATTGAAAGAGAGAGAGTTTTGAGTCTTTGGATCTGCTGGTGTGGTGCAAGAAAATGAGGAGATTGAGAGTCTGAGACAATAAGATTTGAGATATGAATGAGTGGGTATAACTGTGTAGGGTTAAGGTTACAAAAAGTAAAAATAAAATAAAATAAAATAAAAATAGTCAAAACGATGGCGTTTTGATTAAAAATATATATATATTTCTAAACTTTCAAAACAACGTCGTTTTGATTAAAAAAAATTTTAAAAAAATATATATGTGGGTTTGCTTAATTCGGTTAACTGATAAACAAAAAAAATATATCAATTAACCGAACCAAACCAACTTCGATATAGATTTTTATACTGACTACTAAACCGACACTAGTTGGTTGCCAATTGGGGGTGGTCGGCAGACGGTTAATAGTTAATTCCCAATTAAAAATTTGAATATGATATTATTGATTGAATAGTAGTTTAAAAGGTATTTGAACTATAATAATAAAATAATAATATAATAATAATAATAATAATAATAAAACAATTTTTTTTAAAAAATCCAATAACACGTTAATAAACATATATGTTGTGATTAAAATGTTTACTAGTCTCTCGAAACCCTAGCCGAAAATTCTCCCTATGTTTGGGCAGAGGAGGGAGACCCTCCTCTCTCCTCCCCCCCTCCCCCAATCCCCTTACCTCCCTTCCTCCTTCCTTCTCCCCTTTTTTGTTGTTTTGGAGGTAATAACTGTTTCTTCTAGAGGCTTTGTCCTCCTCTTTGAAAGATTTATCCACCTTTTTGGAGGCCTTTTCCCGGCATCGCAGTTTTTGTTGACTCCATCTTCACTACTAGTTGGCCAGATTTCACCTCCTTCTGTTGTTTATGTCTCCGGATATGTTTTTTGGAGTTTTTGGTTTTGGTTTGTCATAACCAAATCTGGAAACTTTAGAAGGCTCAATTACCTCACGCGCCCCTCCATCGTGTTCCTAGGTTCCTTCGTCTATTTCTATCGCTAGCCGTGTCGTCGTTAGTCGGTGGATTTGCTGGGTGCTGTTTATTTTGTTGTTGTTTTGTTTTGTTTTCTGTTACTATTACCTTAGCCTTTTATGGTTGATTGTGAGTAGTTTCGGTGTGGGAGGCTATTTCTTATAACCGAGTTAATAAAAATTAGTGTGAAATTGGGTTATCCATGTTGTAGATCTAGTATGCTTGGAGCATATTTGTTACTTCCTCAGTGTTTTATAGGGGTAGCAAAACAGGTTGGTAGGTCGGGTTCGGGTCGACCCGCTTAATCCGCCAACCCGTTAAATTTAAACAAGAACACGACCCGTAATTTTAACGGGTTAATATGAGACGATCCGTCAATCTGTTTAGTTGACGGATTGTGTCGTGCTAACCCGACACGACTAGTTTATTCGGGTCGGGCAAACTTGACCCAACTCGAATTAAGTAAGCGTGAGGTAAAAAAATATATGAAATGACCCGACATGAATCGTTTAAGTTAGTTTTTAATTTATTTTACGTTTAAATAAAAATAAAAATATAAAAAAGGGTACATGTTTATGACCTAAACCTGATTACCATAAACTCAAATTCGTTATCTTCGTATCGAATTCGCGGGTTTTAAAAAAAATTGTCACCTATAGTATTCTACATGGATGTGCGAAAGATGATGTTATAGTTAATTTCTCTATTCTATGACTGTATAAGTTCATAGCTTTGTGCTATGGTTATTTGTGTTTTTTACTATTTATTATAATTTAAGCTCATAATCTATAAGAGTATTTTACTCCTATGTTATCAATGAATAGTAAAAAATTCGCATAAAAAAAGAAACATATATGTTATGTTTTAAAAGTTAGCCAATTTGATCTCTCTTGGAGGTTAACTACTTCGAACAGCTCACATTTCTCTCCGCTGTTATGTTTTAAAAGTTAGCCAATTTGATCTCTCCTGGAGGTTAGCTATTTCGAACAGCTCACATTTCTCTCCGCGAGAGACGGAAGCCCATCATGGGGCCTTGAAAATTGAAATAAGGCGGCTGATATTCCTCTTTCATTGGTCAAAGAGTGGAATTTATACAAAAAAAAAAAAGGAAAAAAGAAAAAGAAAAAAAAGCGGGGTTGAATAGAGGGACGGATAAAGGAGAGAACAAAAGTGACGTGGCAAGCGGCCACCACAAAGAGGAGAGGCGGTGGCCACTGCCCATGTCCGAGATTCATATTATAAATTTCATTTATACCAATACATCAACCTCCATATGAATGCGACGAGAAAATAGATAAAGAATTTATATTATAAACTTCATTTAATTTTCTCAATAATTAATATTAGTTTATTCCTTCATAGTACAACAATTGCTGCAAGGCTCCATATGAATGCGACGGGTAATTACATAAAAGAATTTATACCAAAACATCAGCCCAATTGAATGAAAAAAAAAAAAAAAAAAAAAATCAATGGACGAGGTATGTGATAGCAAGGGCCACTACTAGAAGGATGTAGGCGATGCCTTGATCTATCGCCGCGCCTGGATTAAAGAAGAAAAAGAAAAAAAAAATTAAGCATAGAAATTCATTTCTTACAGAATAAAAGTTAGATTAATATCCAAAAATAGAATAGTAGGAAAATAAGATCTAAAGAGTTGTAGCTTACCATCGCTGGATGGAGCCTCGGGTGCTGGAGAAGGAGCCAAGACCTGCGCATGACTTAGTCCCAACAGTGCCAAGAACATGAAGCCAATGATTGGGAGGGCAAAAAGTCTCATGAATTTCATCTTCAAGATCTCAATATGAAACAGAAAATTGATATGATAGATGAATTGGAGAGGATGGTAAGAATTCAGAGAGTTTTGGATGGAGAGGTTGCAGGAGGAGGCCAAATTGGGTGGAATTTATGGTGGGGGGGGGGGGGGTGTTGCAGGTGCATGTGGGGCGAGGTTGGAGGTAGTGTGAGTGGGCTGGAAGGAACGCGTCGTGGACGCGAGACTTTTGACTCGGCTGGCGGCTAATCCACGCTTCCAGGGACTGAAAGTGAGTTGTAGCCGTAGGATCGTTTGGAGGACTAGGATACTTTCCTCGTGGCGTTTAAGTTTCGTTTCTTAGAGGAATTTCTAGAAGCACTTTAGACCGAGTATTTATTAATTATTGGGGTTGGCATTTAACATTTGGATTCTTGCTTTATAGAAACATGTAGGAAGTCACGCCGTAAAAGCGTGACAAGGAGACGAAATATCAACTTAGAAATGATTTTATTATAATTGCAGCCGTTGGCAATGCAACTCTCGTTGGAACAACTTGGAAAAAGAATATAATAGTTACACCAAATATGTTGCGGAAGGGAAAGGAGATGAAATGAAAGAGTCATCAATAATAAGGTTTTTATCGGTAAGGTTTGTTTGGGCACGCCGTTTTAAAAAATACTATTATAGAATGCTGTTAAGTATTTGATAAAATTATAATTTAATATTTAAATTAACATTTAAATTTTTATTATATAGCGCTTTTAAAAATGCATCATCTCGCATGTGATTCGAAAAAAATGTATAACTTTTTTTTTATATTTTCAAACCTTTATAACGCACTTGCAAACGATACTTTTTATGATTAGGTTAAAATTGCACTTTCAAACGTGCTCTTAAAATGGGTTTTGAGTTAATTAGAGCAATGGTGATTATGAGATAAGGGCTCCCCAAAAAATGAAGGACAAGAATACCATGAGGGGGATGTGTTTCTCAGTCTGGACAAGGAAGTGCAGGTATGGGGTTGTAAATGTGAACATATTGGTCCTTGTCAAAGCGGGTAGCCCGTGCAAGTCAAATTGGAAGGTCAAAAAAAAAGACGTAGTTGATGATGCCAAGCTTTAGAAATTAGAATGGTCTAAAATGGATAGCAGCAGCTAATGTGGCTGTCGGATGCCATACTTTTCTCAACTTCAACAATACTTAGAAAAGTAGACGCTATTGTTAACGAATCCAATGTGCTTAAAAAAAATTGAGCAGTACTCAAAGCCTGCCCCACGACTGAGATGGTGCCATATGTAGCCCAAAGCGACCATTAGGACCATCACCTTGTGGAAAAAGTTGGCAAGTGTACCATGAACGAAATTGAAATCCATGAAAATTTGCTAATGTCTCTTAATTGCTGATGTTTCCATAATGAATGACGGAACCTCTATTTCAATTGGTCTTAGTCATTAAATTTACCCGGGGGCGACTTGAGCCTCGGGCATGTCAGGCCCATTTGGCCTTCGGGCCCATTTGGCCTTCCAGCTAAGCTATGTCTATAGGAAGATGAGGACCAGTGACGTCGGGTGGCCCCTTCTTGATGTAAGATAGAATTTATTCATATTTTTCATAAATTTCGAAATAAGAAAATAAACAAATAATATATTAAGAAAGTTTCATTTGAAAATATTTTTGTTCAAATTCAAACAGTAGAAGCATATAATGAAAGATTTTGTCACGATCAATACTGATTGTCAACCGTATTCGGTTGATATTAAAATCAATTGATTGATTTTCTATTTTAGGTTATAATTTTACCGTTTATTGCATTTTTTTCATCTTTAGTTTATTTTTATTGCTTTTAAGATTTAAGATTTTGTAATATTTTTCTTTTTAGGGGATTTAGTTACTTATTAGGTTTTAGTATCTGCCGTTAGAATATTATTGATTTACAATAATTGCACAATTATCTTTATTTAGATTTTCTTTTTTGAGAGCTTTGTATTTTATATTTAAAAAGCTCATTCTATGAAAAAATTGGTATTTAACTCTGATAATGAATATTTGAAAAAATACAAAAATTTCTATGTATTTTTATCTTTTAAGCTATGTGTAGTTTGTCTTATTTACGGAATTGAAGCCGCAACACCTCTTCTTTTATCCACGCTTCCTGCGTTGGGTCCCTTCTTCCCTCAGAGGTCATTGTCTAATGGTCTCTGGTCCAAAAGGTGCATTATGAGGAACTTGTATTCTTGCCAATTCAGCATTACAACAAACAGTATGATTAGAGACGGAGCCAGGAGATTATATGGGTATGGGTCAAAACAAAAAAAAACTATAAGGTAGGGCAAAATAAAAAACTTGGGTATGGCCAAAAGGTAAAAAAAAACAAAATTAGCTTATAAAAAATACAAATTAAGCTTAAATTTTTTTTTATTTTTTTTTTCTGTTTGTTGGGGGGGGGGGCCAGGGCCCCTACCGGCCCCCCCTCCCTCCGTCCCTGAGTATAATCATTTTGACAACTTCATGTGAAAAGAAATATTTCCTGGCCATTACATGTGTCACAATAACCATATCTACCACACGTCCATACATGGTAGTATATATTGACAAGATGCTGCCTAACTAAATGATACCATATAGTCCTCCCTAAACACTTCTTCACGCTTTTTTTTCAATCTCAAAATCAACACAAATTTTAATATTTCATCAATTATTTTTTAATAATTTTTTTTACTTTTTATATCACGTCACTTACTTTTTATTATTATTCAAACAAAAAAACTCACTAAAAATTTTTTTAAAAAAAATTACTTTTTCATACAAAAAATTTACAATATTCTTCTTAATGTATATATATTACATCAATCACTTCTTATTTCTATTTCAAAAACAAAAACCTCTCTCACTATTTAACAAACACAACCTAAGTTTCTAAGCTCATTTTTCTCACTTTTTTTGCTTTCCATTTC
This sequence comes from Betula pendula, assembly GCA_900184695.1. Classification (NCBI taxonomy): domain Eukaryota; kingdom Viridiplantae; phylum Streptophyta; class Magnoliopsida; order Fagales; family Betulaceae; genus Betula; species Betula pendula. Next base: position 133,162 of record FXXK01000390.1, read on the forward strand.
CCCTTCCAAGAATCCCCCACTAGTTTAGTCATTGGAGTACCCCTTGTTGGAGTATCCAACGATTTACCTCTGCCAGCTGCCTGTATTCTGTCTCTCCTCAAATTTCCTTGACTGGATTTCCAGCGTAACGGTCAATTGTACTAACATGTATAATTTCAGTTCTTTTCCTTCGCAGAAAATACATAATTGGAATCCACACGTATTAACGTGAGATCCATTAGTCGGCACTTATCCGTACAAATTTAATTGATAAAATTCATTTGTAATGCTTGAACAGTTCTGATGATATCCTTTTCATAAAATGAAGAGGATAAGGCTGATTCTTTTTCTGTTTTTGTTCTATTTTATCAAACCCATACCCATCAACACCTCCTTTTGCAGTGACTGTTGCATCATTTTAAGGTGCTTACTGAATTTCTCACGTCTAATTTACACAAAATCTGCAAGAAGTAGAAGACCAGGCCCATGACGTGGAGATGGTCTTACATCAGGAGCCCATGGGCCATGGGTTTGTTTTAGATAGGGTGGTTTCTTCTCATTGCACGCAGAAAAGAAAATGATATATTTACGAGAAGATTGTTTAAAACATTTACCATTACCTTAAAACACTTATATTCATAGTTAAAAAAAAAAAAAGACATGATATTGGATTTAATATTTTGCTATTCTCTTTTGAACTTCTTTTTTTTGACAGTTACTTTACACAATTAAGAAATCCACAAAGCGTTCAGATTCTTCTTTTTTGATAATAAAGTTTTCAGATTCTTGATTTCACTTCTTTGCTCCGTTGTCGTTTTGTAATATTTTCAAAAGCATATAAATTCTTTGAAATAAAATACCTTTTTGTTAGCTTAGTGAAAACACTCAATAGTCCCAAAAGCACGGCCTAAAGGTGACCAAGAATATGAACCATCATTTTGTGACCACTGGCTAAATTAGGAGCAATCGGTACAAAATGAAAAACATTCATTCAACTCTTTCTCAATGTACAGTGATTATAAGCAAATCTCAATCTACTCAGCCCAAGTGTCAGTAGTGATACCATTTACCAAAGGCCCATTTGAGCCTTGGCCTACGTCAGGTTTCGCTGGCACTCGGGCCCAACGAGGCCCATTTCCCCCTCAAGTTGGGTTGTGTCCGTCAACCAATAAGGACCAATATTGATGGGTTAGCCTCATCTTTCAAGAGAGTCATCAATTGACAACCTCCAACCTGTCAGATGCATTACAACAAAACCACCAATAATTGTTTATTACAACAAACAGTATGACCACTCTGACAACTATACTAAGTGGAGAAAATAATAGGTAAATTGCTAAGCCGAGACCGGCTTTATACGAGGATTCTCTCTTATCTAGTGTAATAGTCTATTCATAACAAGCTTCGCTTCACTCTCCTCTAATCTTCTAATTAACTTGCTCTCATGACTTGTTCCTATTAATTGCTTTGATCTCCTCATTCTTTCTTTTACACTTTCAAGCTTGCTTTCAAATTTTCAATTGCAAAGTCCAAGAGGACTGGAACTTTAAAACTTTTCATTCCTTCAATGCTTTAGTAACTTAAGCATTCAGAGTATTTTTTGCCGGCATCTCCAATGAATCTGCACTCCCTGTTTCCTGTCTCTTCACAAGCGTCCTTGCGGTCAACTTTACTAACGCCCAGTAACATGTTAATTAGTATAGTCTGATTTACAATAAAGTTTGTTTGGGTGCCAGAGACCAAAATCAATACTTTTACCAAATAGATGAGTGATATGTGATCTCTTTTTTTTTTTTGTTAATTAATGCTTAAACATTAATTAGAAATATTTTTAGAAGATTAATTAGCATTATTTTTTTACATTTTTTTAGCTCAAATGGGGTCCACCTCTTCAATGAAAAGGTAGGTCACATTTGATTTAAAAAATTAAAACCCATTTGATTTAAAAAATTTTAAAAAATGCTAGATAATTCCTTAAAAGAAATTTCTAATAGAATGCCAAGAATCCCTTTTTTTTTTTTATATCAGTGCGCATGTTTCTGTAAGCCGCGTGTCCCAGAACCGGCACCGCCATACGGCCATGGCCATGTGGGTAGCTGCTACCAGCCAAAAAAGAGGTGGACTTTGGTTAAGAATCTGACTAGGAAAACCATCAGCTTTATCCTCCTCTTCAAAAGTCAAGCCAAAGTTCAGCCCCCACACCCAAAATTTAATCCCCCTGTATGGAAAAACACGTGTACTCAAACCCAAATCAGCAAATACAAAGTGGCACCTTTCGCTCACGAGAGCCAGTGATGTAGTGCCAGAGAGCCATTGATACACTGGCAGGTGGCAGCATCAACTGCGTTGCAGATAACCTACGTGGCACCTTATATTCGATGAGAAGGGCCAGCCAGTGCCTAGCTTATCTAAATACGCCTTGGTTTGGACACTGGACAGGTGTACGTGTGGGAGGCTCCTCTCTCGTCACCTTGAAGCATTCACACACAAAACGCCTCGTTAAAGCTTAGGAGTTAGGAAAGCAAAAACCTTTCACAGGGGAATCAATCCAAAAGCTCTTTATGCCCAAGCTTTACTTAGTCACCTCTCCTTCCGTTTCTAATTCTTCCTTCCTACCTATATAATGTCCTCGAACACATATTCTTTTCTTTTCAAGCTCTCCTCCCACAGAAAATAAAAACAATTGTAGTAATCAGAAAAAACAGAACAGAACAGCAAAAAAATGTGTTACCCGGGTTCTGTGCCTTTGGTTGGCCTAAGGGACTTGGCGGTGCAAAGCAGATGGTTTGTTCTGCAGCGGCCCATTGGGAATATTGAAACAGTGACAAGGCTTGCATCAGCGGCGGTGGTTGGAGGGGTTGCGGAAGGTGGTGGTGGTGGTACTGTTGGTAGTGGCTCAGTAAAGCAGTGCGTGTGTTCACCAACGCGGCATCCGGGTTCATTTCGGTGTAGGCAACATCACGCTAGCGGGTATGTTTGGGGTGGTCGCATGCTAACAAATGGGTCTACCGATTAATAAGTCAAGATCATCTCTTTGTTGGGTGTCGTGTCAGAGAACAAAGAACAAAGAATAATGATATATTCATATATATATATATATATGCTTATTTATAGATTCCATGAATGAATTAGATCAAAAAGGAAATTAAAGGGCTCCTCTTACCTTATACGGCGTATTCTGTCAGTCCTTGTTTCTTTCACTCTTTTCCGGTCTGAAACGTGTTTCCTTTCATTTGATGCCCTTCTCTATAGAGTTATGGTTGTTTTGCCATTGCCTAAATATACTCGCGATTTTTCTGTGAAGAATGTGTTCTCGACCGCAAGTAATCATATGCAGCGTTTGAGGACCTATATTTATCTTTTGTTTTTGTTTTTTGGGTGTGGCAAATGTTCTACATACGAGACTACGCATATTTGAGAAGATTTTAGCCTGTAGCCATCTCCCTATCACGCAGGCATCCGAGATGAAACGTTTCCTAAACGATGAATTTCATCAAAATCTAACTGCACATCATTTGAAATGGAGAGGATCGTAAACCCTCTTCCACCGTATAGTGGGAAGAATGCGTTTGGAGGTGGCCCACTCACTAAGAAATAAGAACCAATAGCCCAAGTTAATCGACTGCTAAAGATAAATATACAGGCTATTGGTATATATATATATTTTTTTTATTACAAAAAAAGAAAGAACCAATAGGCTGTAATGTTTAGCAGTCGATAAACTTGGGCTGTATTTGTGTACATTTCAAGGGGATCCAATCCATTCGACCCCTCGAATGGGCTATCTTCTTCAATAGTAATCAAACTTAAACAGAAAAAAGAAAAACATTTACACGAAATCATCATAAATCACGTACCATAAAGGATCCCAGTTTTGCCAAGCTCCCTATGAGACTCAAAATGGACTCTGATATTGCGTTTGAGTGAGTATGCAATAATAGTTAACATGTAACATCAACTACTCTATTGGACCCAACATGAAAGGTATAACCACGGCGTCAAACAACTCACTGTCAGACACGTGCCCAACAAAATAAAAACACAAGATCAAGTATGTCCAACAAAAGAAGGAAAACATATAATTACTTCGCTGTAGTTTCTTTAACATCGTTACTTAATCTATCCACGAATAGATATTTAACGTATTACAGAGAGATTCAGAACAGGTCACACCTTATAACAAAGACAATCTGTTTTCATCCCTTTGTATATAAGGGGTGGGGAAAAAAAAGGATTTCGACAAAAGATATCTGTACCCTAAAATTAGAATGTCAAGATTCAACACCTAAACCAATGCCAATATAAACAGGCTTATGTTAAATAATTATGTACTTCACTTTGGTCCCAAGGCCTTTTCATATTTTACCTCCAGCACCCAACTCTATGTTCAGCTCCCAACTCATCATTGAAAATTTTTGCTATATACGACTGGCATCCACCCCATCACTGCAAAAATAAAAAACCGGTTCATGGATTAGCAAAGAAAATTTTGATGCTTCAGAGCACCTTTTTCTTGGTTGATTTGTGACAAAACCGGGAATAACCAGAAGAAAAAAATCAACAACATCAATTCGAGTGACAGAATTGGCACAAGTTAGGCCACCCCTCATATTCCATCTCTGCTTGCTCAGTTTCCACTCACAGTGCACAGGAAAACCACAGCATAACACAGGCAGCATATTGTGTAAATAGTACCCTTTCTTTTCGGAAAGGATGGGTGTGCCCTCCATAGAGAACCAAACCAGATGCTATGTAATATTGGAGCTGGTGGTAACCCAACTCCCTCTATACATAGAACTGGACTTATCCTGCTGACAAAATTTATAAACCAAGTATGTACTTTCAGCCAGATTACTACGTTTACTCTTAGGATATGTTTGGCACGTGGAATGACTATTTCTTGGAATAACAAAAATTAGCCTTTATTAAGAATGAAAAAAATAAAATTAAATAGCCTTAATGTTAAAGCATACATATAGTTTAATACTTGAAATACCCATGAGGGAATAGTTAGGCTAATTCATTATACTTATTCCATTTTTAATAAAGGTTATTCTAAAGAATAGTCATTCCACACGCTAAACATAACCTTAGTGAGCACCAAATTTTCAATCCCAAACCAATGGTCATGTTTAATATCATAAAACAGTTTTGTTAAGCGTGCAACTGAAGCAGCAATTCGGTTGAGTCTGCCATACAGTAAAGTAAGCAAGCTCACCTCTGTGTAGCAATCTTGGTGGACAATTGTCTGGTTGTTTGTACTTACATACACCTCGCAGGATAATCTTGCCTGATGAACGTGTTAAGAACACAGTTTAATATCGAGAAAGACAATCCATCATGTAACTTGCAGAACTAAACATGTAACAGAATGTTATGAAATTATCTGAACAAAACTAAATGTATTTCTTATATACCATATGCTAAGCCAATGAGCGCTATTGCAACTACATGCTCAGGCATAGCAAAATTCACTCAATCATATATATGTTCCTGAAGAACCAGAACAAATGCATGCTCTAAAATCTGCTGCTGAGGTTTTTTCGCTTCAGTAATCAGGTGAGTAATTCATGTTAGAAGTGAAGCAAATAATGATAGTAAATAAGAAGGTAAAACAAGTAAATCTACCAAATTATTTGCTACACATCTAAATCAATTATTCAACCTATGTACGAGCATGCCCTGCCAATTTGAGCCTGCAGCATGAGCAGATATTGTTGCGACATATTAGATTGTGGAAAACCGTATCACTTTTTTTTTTTAAAAAAAATGGTCCTCAAAATAACAAATCCAACTTGTTCGAGTTTAACCTAAGACCCACCACTCCCCCTGGCACACATGCAATTCCAAATTGACCCACCCTTTTTCCCTTTGTTTCAACACATTCAAATTGTGCCAACTTCACGTCCTCCCAGGTAGAATTTAATTTCTAACCTTTCTACACATTCACCATTATATCTGTAAGTAGTTCACATCTATGCAAAAAATTGCCTTAGAGTTTTGCAATATACAAACGATTAAACAGGCCTCTCTTTTTAAAATTGTCCTCCCCAAACCTCTTCTCTCTTCTTTCTTTTTCACCATCTTTTTCCTTTTTTCTTTCAGTTTCTCCTTTTAACAAAAAGATCCATCCTAGTCTGTTAATTAGTTAATAACATGATGCGCATGAAATTCTCAATGACCACATCAACAATTCAACCACTCACTGATTCTATGCACATCTGCCACAATATTTCCATCTTTGCATATTGCACAAACCAATTAGAGGATAGCATTAGACTCTCTGAGCTGTCATACACTGATAAATCAGAGCAGATATACCACCTTGATCTGTTGACAGCAACCAATTCCAACGTTTGTAGCTTTATCCCCACCCCAAACCTCAATCTTTCTTTCAGACCTTTCACAAACCCTGAATCCTAATATCTTTCTAGCATTTACCCACCAAATTAAGTCCTCAATGCTCACCTAAACAACTAGGGGTGGCAATTCATATTTACGTATTGGGTTCGAGTTGTGTCAATACATAAGTTAATTCTAACCCGACCAATCTAATTAAATGGGTTAAACCCTTCAACCCTAACCCGCTAATTTTGTATTGAATTTGCGGTCCTGTCAAAAATTGCCAACCCTAAAACAACCCTCTTTCTTTGCTGTTCCAGCAGCTTGTTTTCTTCAAGATCAGACCGCTTTATCTATCAAATCGTTCTACAAACTCTACAGCCTCTCCTTCACTTCAAAACTAAGATTCCCAGTTTTCCTAATTTTCCTTACCCTAGCCTACCACGTATGCGTAAGTGGACTAATGTAGTAGTTTCCAATCCCTAATTAAAGCACGATTCCTCCAATTGATCCAATTAAAAAAAAAATTCAATACCAATAATTAAAAATAAAGCCAACAAAAAAAGTACACATTTTCATTTCCAATGGTTTTCATTAATATATAGTGTAATTTCAAAAGATTTACGAGCAAGATTTACCTTGAGAGGAATATTGAAGAAGAAGAAACCTAATGCTCCATTCACCTCCGTAACAGTATCAAAAGGGATCACACCCTTGGCCAAATCTTCAAGCAAGTAAAACACGTCGTGGATCACCTCGAACCCGTTGAGATCGAGCGTGGCGTTCACGTACGACGAACCTCTGGCCCTCACGCGCCCGCCATCCGAGCTCACTAACCCTAGCTCTCTCCCTCGATACCCGACCGAGATGGCCATGGACTGGTAGTCGAAGGAGAAGAGGTCCCGGTTACGGACCTTGACAATGAGCGAGAACGAGAGGTCGAGGGTGACTCCGGGGGACGATTTGACTCGGACGTGGTTCAGTCGGAGGCGGACGAGTTGGACGGTCGGGTCCGAGGGGTAGAGGAGGTAGACGGTGAGGGAGACGAGGAGGAGAGCGGAGAAGGAGGTGAGGAACTGGCGGATACGACTGCGTTCCGAAGGTGGTGGGTGGTAGATGGGGAGGACGACGACGTTTTGGGCGGCGGTGTTGGGGTTTGGAGGGAGAGGGGCGTAGACTACGTAGTCGTTCCTTGAAGTCATGCTTGTGGCTTCCGTTCCAATCCGTTACGAGCCGGAGATTTAAGAGTCATAGGACCAAGAAAAAAAAAGAAACTCCTTTAGAGCATTTCTAGTGGACTTAACAAATTTTACTAGCCAATTTAATCAAAAGTTAATTTTCTTTATTTTAATTATCAATTCTTTTAAAGCACCCCTAACAGCCTCAGCAAATTAACTATCCACTGTCACTATTCCATTTAAATATTATTTTTCAAAAATTTCTTTATTCTTTCTCAAACATTTATATTTTTTAAATGTTTGTATTTTACTAATCATCATATTTTTGAATATTTGTCTTATTCTAACGGTCATATTTTGAAAAATTTGTTTTTTTCCTAATGTTCATATTTTTGAATTGTTGTCTTATTCTAATACTCATATTTTTAAAAAATTATCTTTTTTAAAAAAATTTGTGATAAAAAACACATTTAGAATATTCTTTATATTATTATTATTATGTGAGTTTTGTCGTGAGAGAGGAAAGAAGAAGAAAAAGAAAAGGGAAAGAAAAATAAAAATAAAAAGAAGAGATAAAATATTAATTTTTTAAGATTTGGTGAATAAATAGTACTCATCAAATTTGATGAGTACTATTCACTCATCAAATTTTTTTAGTTAAAATATTAAGTCTATTAGAAGAATATTTTTCATCTTTTAGTTAAATTTATTCAACAGAATAACTTTTTAACTATTTTATTGAGTCCACTAAAAATACTCTTATAAACTTTCATATAACTTAAGTTAACGACGTAAAAGTAAAAATTACTCATAGGTTCAACGTCCCATCATTACTCTTAAGAGAAAGACCACCGCGTCATTCGTGCTTTTTTATTTATTTTTTTCTTTTATGTAATTGTTATTTGTTATTACTGAAAATTAAAATGAAATGTTCTAGACAAAAAGTAAATTTAATTCTTATTTTTTGGTATCATGTGTATCGTGATGGGACCTAAATTATAATTATTTTCAATTTTTGACTTTAAAGGCAATCCACCGATTTTTTTTTTTTTAAATTCCTCTATGTTGCACAGCTGAAGAAAATCGCATCCAAGTTTCAAATCAATTTATAAGAATTATAAAAAGTTTATAATCAAATGTTCGGACATGCATTAGTTTAGAATAAATAGTTTGTGTTGGAATCATTTTTCATGATTTTGTAGGGAAATGAATGCATTGTTATAAACCTAACCATAAAGGATATAACAATCCACTAAACACAACATCTTAAGAGTTATCAATTCATAATAAATATACAAAAAAATTTATAATTTACTTATATATGTGTGTGTTATAGTTTGTGATTGGAGCCAAGTCAATTATGAAAAGGAGGAGTGGAGCATCGTACTGCCAAGAAATCGGGGAGGATATTTGTGATTTAAGATCCTGTTTGGTAGAGCTTTTTCAAAGATGCTTTATACCATGTTTATAATTGCGTTATCAAGTATAACTTTTAAAGTAAAAAATAATTATTTTTTAAAAAAAGTTTTAATACTTAAAAAAAAAAGTTTTATTTTTAAACTTTTTTTTAAAGTGTATTTTTGTAATTTTTAGAGTGAAAAAGATAGATGTATTTTTTAAGTTATTTATCAAACATGTTAGCTTTTTATTTGACACAATTTATTAAGTATTAAAATTACTTTTTAAGCTTTATAATGTAATCTTAAACAGGCTCTTAACTTTTGAAAACACAAATTATACCAAAAATATTTTTAAGGAAAAACTTCACTTAACTCACCCTAAAGTTCATTGTTTTTGCAACAACTCATAAAGTTTAAAAACTCTTAATTTAATGTATCAAACTTTAAAAATTTATAATATCATCCATTCCATTAGAGATTGGAGTTGAAAAAACTCTTTTTCTCTCTTGCAGTTATTTTCTGAAACACAAGTCTCTTTCTGGCTCTTTCCTTATCTCTCTAGGATTCAGATAAGATTTTAAAAGATACAAATTTATTTGTAAAAATGTTGCTTATGCAAGTGAAGTGTTACAAGTGTAATATCTTTTTATTTTATTTTATTTTATTTTATGAATAACATCTCTTTCTCTTTCCTATTTTATGTCCCTTTACCACCTAATAATGGTGATAGAGAGGCCGAATCTTGGGGTCGAGTCATTTTCAGTCCTATCTTGCTTTCAAGTTTTCGTGCCGTTGGGTATTTCTTCAAACAATCCATCAACTGGATAGCTCAAAAATCGCCCTTTTCAATGACCTATTTCTAAGAAAGAAAATGCTCACAGTTCTTATTCCTACACTTTCTGACTTAGGTTTTAAAATGACCAATGCATTTCAGAAAATTATTATTATAAATATAAGGAAAATGCTTGTGCATATTCTAAAAATCCTTCTAGAGGATCAACTATGATTTTTTTTATATTTTTTTAATGAAATGGGCCCACCTCTTTATTGAAAATATGGGCCTCATTTGATTAAAAAAATATAAAATATTTCTAGTTGATCCCCTAAAAGGATTCTTAGAAGATGCACAAGCAAATCCCTAAATATAATATAAAATTTGAGTTGTGCTACAAAAGAGATCAGGATGCTTCTAATTCTCGAAGATTTTGTTTAGATTCGACTCTTAACTTTTCTTCCAATTCCTGATTATAAAAGCAGTTAATCAGAGGATCCTCCTTTGATACATAGAATTTATGCAAATTTGGTATTCTCCAATTACTATCATATGTGGGTTCACGAATCTGATCCTTATTTTTTTTTTCTCTTCTTCTACTAGCGATGTGGACTAGCATATAAGATTCTTCAAGGCGTGATTATTAATTCGTTTCGAACTGATTGATTGAGCTTTCCTTAATAAATTCGTTTGAAAGATAATTAATATTTTTATACATATAGATTTATATATAAATATGAAAGAGAAAAGAGGCGTGTGACATATATACGTAGTTTGCAAGTCAAATTTTGTTCCAGTGTCATTGTCGAGGGCCATCACCATTTTCGCTGCTGATTCACCGAAAAAAATATCGGGCTTAATTAATTTCCCGACTAAAATTCATACACCATTCAACACCCATCTCAACCATTTCATTATGAGCCAGAAAAAAATAAAATAAAAGAAATCAAAATCCACCCACAAACTATAATGCAACGAGTGCCAATAAGAACTATATCACATAACAATATACTTTTGGAGAAAAACACACAAATGTGAAGAATTTTGCAGAGAGAGAGAGACAGCGCATGTCTATTTATTTATTTTTATAACGTGGAACATCACTAAAGCAGGGCCCTTCAAACCTACTTTTGCAGAGTAAATTCCAAATAACTTTGATCACAATTAAACAAATATATAACTTAAGTCCAGACTTGAACACACCACCTCGAGATATAACACCACCGAGAGGGGACAAGACAGAGCATATTTACCCAACAATAATTGAGAATATAAGCTATATATATATATGAATTTCACATATATATATATATAAAGACGTCACAACCAATTAATTAAGCAGAAGCCCAGATAGACGATAACGTTTATTCTTATATACAAAGATGATGAGTATACCAATTACCAAACCATAAAGTATTATGTAGACTCGATTGACTTGGGAGACAGGGAAGCGACTGATGGGCTTTTGGCAGGCATGGAGTTTGATCGCTTCATCCAAGCCGTTGAACTTGACCGATGAAACTTGCAACGGAACGATCCTTGATGCGTTGTTGGTGAACACAAGCACCGCCCTTTCGGCGAGCTTGATGCCACGGCGGCAGCTTCTCCTTTGCCGCTTTTCGGGGACGTGGAAACGGTGAGGCTACCTTGGGAGGCCATGTGTATTTGCGCTGTAAAAGGGAGATGATGGAGTAACTCAAATAGCAAAGGGAATATATATATATATATATATATATATATATTCTATGTACATTTGTTTTTTTTTTTAAAATATAATTAAATGTAAAGATAAGAGATAAGAAAGAGTGGTAAACAGAATATATAAGAAAATGTATAAAAACAAAATAAAAATTCAATCAAGTGGGTGCCCTTTTGATTCGTTGTTGTTTGTCGATAGTGTGACTAAGGAGCCAAAGAAAGCTGTGTCTCCATCTCAAGTCTTCCCAAAGAGTATTCTTGTTTAGTTAGGTTCCAATTTACTAGGTGCATTTAATTAAGTAATATCTACGTATCGCCAAAAACTAATCTTTCGCAATAATTAAACACAATTACTTGATTGGAGCCCCTTGGAGGAATATTACTTGGTTGTACATATTTAATTTTTCAATCAAAGTCGATCGCTTTGAGCACTACTATTAGATGATATTTATATATCATATGCTATAGACTATAGGAAATAGATAATATCGATAACCTTAACTTTATTTATTTATTTATTTTGGTTATTGAATGAGACAAACTTGGAATTAAAACAGAAGAAACAAGCTTATATATATATCTGTGGTGCCGCGAGTGGTCGCACTAAGAGATGAGGTTTTCCATGTGGGGGGGCCTTTATCTGTTCATCATGTGTGTGGCAGCTTCTCAAACTGAATGAAAAATGTCCAAGGGACCCATTCACACACGGTTTTGCCAAAAGATTCCAGCCTTCCCATTTATATTCTTCAAACGGGGTTGTGAGTATTTGGTGCCACTCATTTGATCATGCCGAACGAGGTGATTGGATTGTTATGTCAGGAAATTGTGGATCGAGGAATAGTTTGACTTCTTTTTTTTTGTTGAAAAAAAAAAAAAAAAATTTTTTTGGGGGGATGACACTTCATTTGCATTGCATTTATCCTTAAACTATCAATTTTGACACAAAATTCTCTTTAACTACCATTTTCTTGTAGCTGACACCCCCTCATCAATGTTCTGTGTTAAAATGAATAGAAAATGCCTCATGTGACCTACTCGTATAAATTTTTTATTTGAAATATTCAAAATAATATGATTTTCCTTCAAATAAAAAAGTACAACAATTTTTCTTTTCTTAAAAAAAATTTTTTATAAAAAAAAAAAAGATGTGGGGTGGCTAGACCACTCCTTAAGTTGAAAGGGTGGTTGGCCACTGCAAAAGAGGATTTTGTTGGTGGTTAAACTACCTTCCCAGCCATAAGAAGTAGTTCTGCTACCCTCAAAACACTTTAAGGGAGGGACCAAACTATTTTCATTGATTGAGGGGATAGTTTGGCCACTCCTAAAAAAAGGACTTTGGGGTGGCTAAACCACATCTACATCCCCTAAGGAGTGGTTTGATCATCCCCAAAATTTCCATAGAGATGGCCGAATCACCTATTGGGTTGAGAAGATGGTTCAACCATCCTGAGAAATGTAAAGGATAGTTGAATTAACACTATACGCTAATGAGGTAGTTCGACCACCTTCAAAAGCTCGAACCACCTAAAATCTTTAAAAATATTGCTAAACTACCCATTGGAAGGAGGATGTGGTTTTAACTATCCCTAAAAACCTTAAGGGTAGCTCAAGCACCTTTGTGGTTGTGGAGGGTGGTTGGATCACTCTTGATATCCCTAAAGGGCCAAACCACCACACAGGCTAAGAATGTGGTTAATTTAGTCACCCAAAAAAATAATTTTCGAAGTAATTGAACTATCCAAGCTCTTTTTGTTTTTCTTTGGTTGAAAGTAAACTGGAAAATTCAAGTAAAACATTTGCGCGTGTAAGTCATTTGCACAAATTTCCGTCCATTTTAATGTCAAACACTAGTAGATGGTGTCAATTGAAATGAAATTGTAGTTTTAAGGGGGGGGGGGGGTAAGTGTCATAAATAGTAGTTTGGAGGGCTATTTGCAAATGACCTTTAAGATATGGGGGATAATTAAGAAATTTTTATAATGTTTTGTATTTTTTTGAAATTTTGTGAAAAATTTTATTTCTTTTTTGTTTTTTTGTGTTTGTATTTGTAAGAACTTTATGAAATAATTTTTTTTCTTTTAAAGCTTCTCTAGTTTCTAGTGAATTTCATAATTGCTATGATATATTCAGAGATATTTTTTAGGATGAACAATGCTACTTGTCTATCTAAATTCACTCATCTTTATTCATCTACCACTAGATGACAAAATTTATATTATTATTTTATTATATAAATTTTGTCGTATAGTAATAGATGAAAAAAATAAATAAATTTAAATGAATAAATAGAATTATTCTTTTAGGATTTGGCGGCGTCTTAAACGGCTATCCTTATCATGTAATAAAAGTAAACGACAATCCATATCATACTGTACAACTAGTCTTGTGCCTTGAAGTGCGCAATTATCACTTTGGACTGTTTCTCTTCTCAGTATACTTTTATCTTTCTTCAGCTCTATCTTCATTCTTCAGCTCTATTGTCCTAGTGATCATTACAGGACAAACATATATGGGGTGTGTCTTGCTTAATCCAACGTTAAAATACCAAAATTGAAAACAGACAACGATCGATAAGTGCTTTCCAATTATTAGAGTTGCTTCATCAGGCTCTGCAATGAAAAGTACTGGACCACCTCTTTGGAGTTGGTGAAATTTGGCAATTGGTTTTTTCTCTTTCCATTTTGCAGCCATGAGATCACCAAGTTTTCAAATCCACAGTTAGCAGCAATGCCTTTAACCAAATGGGGCATTCAAGTTTTGGCTACATGAAATTTCCCAATTAAATTACTAGTTTTCTAGCCTCTCATTTGAACCACCATCCATCCAACCTAACTGTCAAACCTTGTTTTTGTTGGTATTTATTGTCCAACGAGAAATATTAAAATATCTACTCAAATCCTTATCTTATTTTTTTAAATATTACAATCACTATTGGATCTATAAATTTATGTAGGTCCCATGTGTAGGATCCTTCATTCAATGATAATGATGATATTTAAAAAGATGAGAGAAAGATTTGAGTAGATATTTTAGCATTTCTCATTATCCAACCTTATAAGAAACGACTAGATAAACTTCATGCAAATAGTTCTTCATACGCTACCAAACAATTACTAATGCCTTACATTGGCACATGCCCTTATGTTCATGTTTTTAGCTTCAAAAAATGTTCTTGTTTGACATAAAGGTATAAACTATTTTTTTTTTTGTCTTTATGAATGTTTTGTGTTTGACTTTTTTGTCTATGTTTTTTATTTTTATAAGAAACATTGACAGAGCCGGTAGGGGCGTGATCCCTCGAAGGCTCAAACCTTTTTAAAAACTTTGGTTTATAAGGGAAACTTTGAATGTATGGGCTAATGGCCCATATTTGTCAATTTTTTTTAAGAAACTTTTAAGAGAGAGGCCCAGTTGCTCTTTTCATTCTTTCTCGTACTTGTCTTGTTTTTTACTAGGCACACACATTGGACGATTAATTTAGATTTATGAATCATGGCGGAAAAGTTAAAAACTATCGATTCTTCTTTCAAATAATAAAAAAAAAGTTGACATTAGGACGGTTGAATTTTGATGATGAAACTTTAAATTTCAAATTGTTTTCTTAAATTTCTAAGGGTTAAAGCTGTATAACTTCTTTTTAAAATTCTGGTAGTAAAATTTCAAAGGTTGAAACCGAAGAATATTTATTTTTATTTTAAATTGTCTTTATTATTTAGCCAAAAAAAAAATTGTGTTTATTATATTATTAGAGTACTACTATAAGATTCAAACCATTTTTCTTAAATTTAAGAAATAAAATTACTTTTTACTTCTTTATAAAAAAACAACTCATAACAGATTCGTGAGAAGAGAGAAAGAGAAAGGAGAAGAGAGAAAGAGAAAGATGCGTGAGGAGAGAGGGAGGTGGGAGGAGAGATAACATTTTTTAAAGATTAAAATAAGGCATTGGGCAGCACTGTAGCTACCCAACCATTTAGGAAAGAAAACCTACATTTTAAGGCATCTGCTATATGTATCTTTTTGTAACTTTTTTTAAATTTTTTTTATATTTAAAAAAGAAAACTAATTATAGGACATCTGATAATAGTGCTCTTAGTTAAGCACTCACACAAAAATAAATATCTGGCTAGTTACTGTTAAGAAGATAGTTGGGCCCTCACTCAAAATTGTGTTTATTATATTTTTATTCAACATACATTTTTTTACTTAAACGCGTCGTGTGCGTCACTAGTCCCCACGTAAAGCTTGGCGCACTTAGCGTTAGCGCAGTGTATTATTGGAACGTAACACCGAGGTAGAGTGTAACAGCATTACTTTTGTTGCAAAATACATTCTGTTGGCAACTGGCCTGTAGTACAAGGATGCTTCTCGCTTCTTCTTCTTCATTTTTTTTTATTTAAAGCAAATACAAAAAAAAAAAAAAACAAAAACAAAACAAAAACTAGGCAGGGGATTTTTCCCACTGATGATCCTAAAAGAAGAGAATAAAAGAGAGAAATTAATTGGAAAGCGGCCCACTTGGCAGTGTAACATAAAATTTGTACTCTAAATTTGCACTCCTAAAATTTTTTTAAAGCAGTACTCCAAATGGATGAAAGACCTCAGGTGGTAAATGGTAATGGATGTCGGCAATCACAGGGGAGAAGTTTCACTCAGCAAAGCTTTTGGCATTATTAAATATTAATAGCCAAAAAATAAATGATGGTCAATGAGTCACCTTCGAGAAGAAGCAGAAGAAGTAGCAAGTACGTTGTTGGACGGCAAGAAGAGGCGGTGCTGCCTCTCCCATATATGTTGTTGACGTCCAATCCAAAGAAAGGAGCTTCTAGTTACAAGGATAAGCGAGCGTGCATGTGAACACGTACGTTTCTTGCAGCTAAAAAAGATAAGATCGATGATGGAACCTTTTATTTTGAAAAAATAATCCGACCAATTTCTTCGCTAATCTTCTGGTCAAAATTTTCAAAATGTTTATGTTAGCCAAATTATATGGCTGATATTGCATAATTCAACTGATATAAACAAGAGTTTCTGTGACATCATTGTATAAATATTGGACGGAGTCACGCACGTACGGAGTCAGGGGCCATGGCTCTCAAAAAAATCTGGAAAAAAAAAAATTAAAAATTTATTAATAGATATGTGTGGTAGTAAAAATAGTAAATGGAGTACTGTATCTGTACATATTATTTCTAAAGATTTAATATGAAGATTGGTAGATTGCCTGCATATCTAATTTCTATATATATTTTCTTTTCTTCTATATATCCAAGTATTTTTATATTTTTTTTGCAAATTTATTTCTCTTGATTTCTATATCGATCTATTTATTTTGGTGTTTGAGCTTAGATATCAATATCATTAATGATGAAAACTATGGATTGGTGCCATTGTTTAAGGTGCTACAATGCTTTTAATTTGACTTTCGTTTTGAGCTTGTTTGTATTTATTTATTTATTTTTTTGTTTTTGTTTTTTCTAGAAACAACAATAAAAATATCTTGAAATGCTTCTTATCATTGGCAGACTAATATATAGTATTCACGATTGAGATATGTTTGGCGTCATTCTCCTATATATTTTTTGTCTATCTATTTTTTAAATTTATTATTAAATTTATGAGACTCACATATAAGTCATACTCGAGTAATGCTAGCTAGAGATAAGATTTAAGAAGGACCAGGTCTTCCCAAAATTGATATGATTTTTAAAATCACTATTGGATCAAAATTCAATAATCAACTATCATAAGTTTAATGATGATTTTAAAGGTCACATCAATTTTGGGAGGATCTAGGTCTTCCTTCTATCATTACTCAATCATACAGATTCAATGATAGATTTACACATCTCTTATACGGAGATGAACAAAAAATATGCCCAAAAAAAAATTAAAATAAACATTTCTCTTCTCGATTTTAATTCTTCATGATTTAACTTTAAATATATAAGATACAATATGATTTAGCCAAAAAGGGGTTCAAATAGAAGGAAAAATCTACCTAATTTAAGCTTTGATATAAACAAGGACAAACAACATATCATTTTGAATTAACAAATAAAACTATCCCCCTTTCCCTATTTATCTCATGAACAAAAAAAGAATTAACAAATAAAACAATTTCAATATGAAAAAAAATCTCATTTAATTTAATTTTTTTCTTGGTTTCGTGTAATGTTTGAATTCATTTCTAATAATATTATTTCTTTAGTTTGACATTCCCAAATAAAAAAATTCAGATTCTGCCCCCTGTCCCTACATTTCAATATGTTCCTTTCAACCAAACTCTTTATTATTATTTTACTTTATAAATAATTGATTGATAGATGCTTAAACAAAATTGTTGGTATTGATGTGTCACGTTAAAGGATGCAAAACCAGTTGTCTCAAATTCAAACGATAAGACCGCATCCACCATAATAGCACAAAATTGAACACTTTCTAGTCACAAAAAAGGAAAAAAAGAAAATACAAGGTACCGATTTGTAAAATTAGGAATCCATCACTTACTATATTATATAAAAACAAATTCAGAATAAAATACTTGGAGGGTTCCAGATTACTTCGGATGGAGTCTAGATTTTACATCTGTGCTTGGCATTATCTTATGACATTCATATGAATCCCGAATGGTATGGAGCACACATACAAGCTGCACCCATGCATTAACTAATCAAAGTTAATCTCCATTTTTCTTTCAAGAGATCTTTAAAAACTAGGGCCATGTTTGTATGTGTTTTTGTTTTTTCGTGTTTTTTTTTTTTGTTATCAAGATAAATACATTAATTAAAAAACAAAAAATTTAAAATAGTCTTTTTATGTCACATCAAAATATTATTTCAAATAGGAAACGACTTTCGAAATAGATTAATGGTCATCATCTTTTTTTTTTTTGTCTTGTTACCACAAAGTTGTTGTATCAAAATATGATTATAATCATTTTTCAATATCGCAAAGAGACGACAAAAACATGTATTGTCACTCTTCGACAATTGAAATGCAAGATTCATCAATTTCCTATGATGCATAAAACATGTAAATTAAAGTATTAGCCCCCAAAAATAGGCAGCATGATCTGCCTAGCCCATTTTCACAACAAGTATGTCAAGTATGCTTTCTTTCTTTCTTTTTTTTTTTTCTTGTTTTTTTATTTCAAAACAAAAATATTAACAAGTAATTTAAAACACAAAACACAAAACACAAAACACAAAACACTTATAATTATTTTTACTTTTATATCACATAAGAACTATTTTTCAAATATAAATCAAACATCCTAAAAAAAACATTACCAAATGAAGTCTTTCTCTATTGCAAAATGAGACATGTTACTGTTTTATTTATTTATTTATTTATTTTTTAAATTTACCATTGAGTCTTACATATTTAATATTGAATTCGAAAAAGATATTTATAAAAATAGTTAAGATAAGAGATGAAAAAATAGATAAGGGCGTCGAAAACAAGTAGAAGGCAAGGGTTAGAGAAATGAAGAGAGAGACAAAATAAGACAGCTAAAGGAAACTAACTTACCAGTCAACAAACAAACTACCATTCCCGTTCCCAAACAGCTATTGCCATTACAACCTTTACTTATTCCAGGCTTCCCACGTGTCAACATTTAGTAAGCTGATCCAAGCTTTCGTGGAAGCAACAAACACTTGAGTGCTAATAGCAATTTCCATCTCCTTTTTCTCCTACTATACACCTTTCTCAACGCTCAGATTTTTGCTTTCAAAAGCCGATAACTCCCTCTGGGTACAAGCTCTGTTTCTCCTTTGATTGGAATTTTGAAGAATTATTATCCACTGGACTGAGAATGGCGAGGACGGGCAACAAGAATGTACAAGCCAAGCTGGTGGGTATGTCTTCCCTATTATCTTAAATTCGCTCAAATGATGATGAAATGGGTTAATCCTGTTTCACTTAGATAAGATTGGTTTGCATAAGCTAGTGGAATCACTGAGCCCGTTGATCGAACCAGAGACGCTGGTGTTTGTTATTTGAGACACAAATTTGATAAATAGCATCTAATATTTGTTGTTTTGGATACCATTTGATAATAATTTGCCAAATCATATGCTTCTCTTAATATATGCCGAGGTTGGAAGCCTGGATGGAACTGTATGATTTCATGAGATTGCTTTTAGGATGCACGCCGGCGAAATTGATATCTGTGTTGGGGAGATTCTTGTTTGTTTTTCGTTGCCTTGTGGATTATATTAATGCATAAGGGAATTTGGTTTATGAAATTTTATTGTGGCATGGCCGGTGTGTGATCCCAGCTGATCCACCAAAAGAGCAAGTCTCTGGCTTGTTATTCATTAGTCAGTTGTTGTTACATGTAAGAAGTTGAAATTTGAATTTCTTATGCAATAAAATTCGGATAAAAATGTATTTGCTGTAATTGGGGATTGATTGTCAAATTTTAGTTTAGTTTTGTTTGGTTGTTTGTGAGATGAGAGTTTTAGTTTGTAAGAAGTTTGTTTTTTTTTTTTTGTCTGTTTCTGTTGTGCCGCAGAAGTGTAAAGAGTTTTGTTTGTGGTTATATAAGTTTCTCATTCATCCAAAAACAAAAAAAAATCGGACAAAAAGAACTCTTTGCCAGAGATAGTTTTGCATTGTTATGGAGTACTTACACATGAATGATTAGCAAAAGGGAAAACTATTGTTTTTTTGACATCATCAACCTTTTTCCCTAGGTACTTCTTGGGGACATGGGAGCTGGAAAAACCAGTTTGGTATTGAGATTTGTCAAAGGTCAATTTTTAGAGTACCAGGTTCGCTTTCATTTTCTTTCCTATCTATTTTCGCTCTCTTTTTCTTTCCTGGAAATTGTGATAGTGTGCAACCCTCTAACGAAAGTATAAGATGCAGGAATCAACTATTGGAGCAGCCTTCTTCACACAGGTCTTGTCATTAAATGAAGCCACTATAAAATTTGATATATGGGACACGGCAGGACAGGAGAGATACCATAGTTTGGCTCCTATGTACTACCGTGGTGCAGCTGCAGCAGTTGTGGTTTATGACATTACAAGCATGGTAGCTACTTGTCAAGCTTCCAATAGATTTATTGCTAGCTTTTCACACACATCTTCAGCTAGGATTAAATTGACTGCTAGCTTTCACATGGTCATGATTTTCATCTTGAATTAATATTATCAGTAGATGTATAATCTAATTAAGCAGATTATGGAATGTTAGCATTACGTTAATGACCACACATGGCATTTCATTCTTATTATGGTGGTAAAATGGCCCCACATGGCATTTCTTGAAGTTACCCTCCTTTTTTTTCCTTTATTCTTAGAGATTGCAAATCTGTAGCCATATATTGTTATGTTCTCAGGCACAAAGATAAAAATTAGACATTATGGCCTGATTGCATCAAAATGTGCTAAATATGTCTCAAAGTTGATAGATAATTCAATCTATTGAGTTATTAGATGATAAAGTGGAGTTATGAGATATCTTTGGGTTTTCTCCACACTAATCCATGATGATCATAGTCTTAAGATCTATCAATGAGTTTGTGAATACTTCTTTAAGAATGTGTTAGTAGTATGGGTCACAAAATTTGCATTAAGAACTTGTTACCAGTAGTATGGGTGACAAAAATATACATTAAAACTGGGAATCCATCTGACTAGTTAATTGTATTGTGCTTTGCCTTCAGGAATCGTTTGTACGAGCCAAAAAGTGGGTTCAAGAATTGCAAAGACAAGGTAACTGACAGCAATTTACCAATCCCATACAAGCTATAAGGCTAAAACTTATACTCTTAGAATCTTTGTTTTCTATTGCTTGTTGTCGCTGCATGCCCTTTAATCTTTCAATAAACTTCGCAAGCTGTGGTACTTTGAGTCAGAATCATATCACCTGCAATATAAGTCCTTACACTTAAATGTAATGGATCCATTATGTGAGGCCTCTATGAAATCGCTACTTATCACAGTTTTTACAATAAGTAGTAATTTAACAGTTACTCGGGCAATTTGTGCAATACATTGCCTAGCATATGCATCCCTCTTGATCTAATGTTGTAGGTGTTATTTTATTTATACCTTCCGTAGTTTCCTCTTGCGGACCCGTAGTCCCTACTCCAATTATTAGTTCACTGCATATTTTGCTTTCTCCAAAGTATGCAAGAATCACTTTTGCTCTAGAGATATTTCCTTAAAGATAAATTAACATTAAGCTGCTACTGTTGCCAATGAGCTATAGCTCAAATAACACTTCCTCCCCTAGCGAGTGGGGTCTTGAATTCAAGACCCAATGAAGGCGTGTGTAACTTATCAATTGAATTTTTTTTTTTTTAAAAAAAATGTCACTATTGTTGTTACCATGTGGCCTTCAATTTGACATTGACTAATTTCTGAAAGTATTTTACTAAAAACATTACCAGAATTAATGTGCAAATCAAACACAAATTCATCCATTGGCCAAGGTTATACCTCCTTCAACATGATATTACGACAATTGTTGACCATAAACATATTATTGAAGTGAATTTGGTATTAGTTCAACATCTAATATGATTTCCTATTTTACTATATCAGGAAATCCTAATTTGATAATGTTCTTGGCGGCCAACAAGGTTGACTTGGAAGCGAAGAGGAAAGTGGGATTTGAGGTAGTTACATTCCACTATTCTTGTTTGTTATTTTTATGCTGTTCATATTTAAGTGTAGTCAACGGCATATTCATAAATGTAAAGGAAATTAGAGGGAATAAAGAGAATAAACACAAAGGATTTATGTGGTTTGGTCTATGACCTACATCCACATGTTAAAGCCTTAGATGTTAAATTTTTGTCCTTATTCTTGATTATGTTTAAAATACCAATAATCCATATTTATAGGAAAAATGTGGTAGGTGAAATACAATATACATAAGTAATCAAATCATTTGATTATCAATTACAAGGATTTGATTACAATCACAATTATATGGAAATATATTCTAACAATATGCACATAGACATTTGAATGCCTAGGTGATTGCCTTGGCTAGCACGAGATCCTAGTTTGCCTTGGCCCCTGTTCTCATCTAGCAAATGACTTCAAGTAAGAGAAATTTTATCTTGTGATGTGATCAGAAAAAAAAAAAAAAACCAAAAACTTGTGTTAAATTGTAATAGCATCACCTCCTACCTCGCGAAAAAAAAAGAAAAAGAAAGGAAAACCTGGAAAAAATGAACAAAAGCATACATACACAAAAGGTATGATAGCTTTTGTATGGGTGCATTCCATATCTGTGATTTGAAGAGGAAAGGGTATTTCAATAATTCAAGCTAGATGCATGTTGCTTATGCTGATCATTATTGCAAACGAGTCCATTGTTCAATGCAATTGCTAAAGACAATTTTTCAATCCTTGTAATAATGGTTGCAGGATGGTGAGCAGTTTGCTAAAGAAAATGGCATGGTTTTTCTTGAAACATCTGCAAAAACTGCACAGAATGTGAACGAGCTCTTCTATGAAATAGGTAATGTAGCTACTTTTTTTTTTTTTTTTTTCCTGTTTAATGATACAAATTAAAGAGGGGAAGAATTCAAGTAAGGAATAATAATCCTAAAACAAAGAATGGGGCAAAGGTCATTTAAGTTATGTCTTCAGAACAAGTTCTTAATTGGATAGTCTACGTCCACTGGCTGCTTCATCTTTTGGCGACAGTGTTTTGTTGATGTGGCCCTGTCAATTATCCATGAATGCTGACATCAACCAACTGTTAAGTCCAATTCTCTGTTTTACCGAGAACTTCTTTTCCATGCTTATAGAAAAGCTTTCTTTGCAGCAAAGAAATTGGCAAAAGCTATCCCCTCACGTCAGACTGGAATGAAATTACACCGTGGATCACAAGACAGTGGAAGAAGATTGTTTTGCTGCTCTGTATGATTCTCATACTTGGCTATTCAACTGTATGTAATCCTTTCAATTTTATTTTTGACAAGTATAATCCTTTCAATTTTATGAACTTATATTATGTTATTTTTATCACTTGATTTCATCACTCAGCAGGGTGTCACCATTTTCATCTATTATTTGACAATATAAAGTCAAATGATGGTATAAACGTCCTTCATTAGTTTGATCCATTGGTGCTCTATCTACCTTACATGTGGGTGATGTAATTAGTGTTCAATATAGTTTTAGAAATCAAACAATTTTTACAGACTGGAAGAAATTTGTTTCCCTTATTTTTCCTCCCATCTTATAACAGGTTTTCCTCGATCAATCTTAAGGACATCAATCAATCAGATGGAGATTCATTGTGACTAATCAAAGTTGAAGACTGATATGCCAGCTGCACAAACATGTCGTAAGAATATTTGTTCTATGTACATTTTAAGATCTCATTAAAAAAGCATGTGACACTTTCAAACATTTCACATACTCCTCTATGTGATGTGCAAGACTATGATTTAATGGAACTCAATGAATAAATACTGCAGTAAGAAGTGTCATTGCTAAAGAATAAATATTGATCACTTAATTATATGCAATATGGCCTACAATAAGCAGTGCGAAAAAAAATGAGATGGCGATGGATATTACAATAAGCAGGAGAGGGATGTTAAACTACAGCATATGTATGTGTTGTAGTTTTTTCAACGACCTAGCTTTAATTTCATTCTCTCTCTCGCTTTCTCTCATGAAAAACTTGAAATTAAATCTGGATCGTTAAAAAAATGTGCCGTAGTTTTTTTATGCCACCTGGCATGATTTTACCTTTTTGACATGTGAGTTTCTGTAAATGAGGGATGTCTTATTCTTCCTCACCCTTAATCATATAAGGCTTCATACTAAGTTATATTGTTTTGTATCTTCTGCCCCAACAAATGCATCCTCTCGAATGTAGATGGCATTTCATTCTGGCCTTTGGTGCCTTGGCCAAAACGATTTGATTTGAAGCAAGTGTGATTAGCAACACAACCACGTTCTCTAGTTTTTTGTTTTTGTGGGGAACTTCGCTCCTTCTTGTCAAAATAAAGGTTGAACAGAAGGGCAGTGGCGGAGCCAGGATCTCATTATTGCAGGGGCGAGATTAATAATTAATATAATATTATTATATTATATTTTAATATGATTTACCAAAAAAATCAACATATATATTTTTTTTATTCGAAACACCCAAAGAAAATATTGTATGCCCAATTAATTACTTTCAATATTTATTTATCTATTAATGTATGAAATTATTTTGGAGTTATTTTTATTTATAGTAAATGAAAGTTTTATTGAATTAAAATGCACTATTAATGCAAGACATGTGTCCTGTTAAGATTTTTATAGTTTTTGAAAAAATTTATTCTTTCTGGTTTGTATGTGTATTTGTGGACTGAAAGATGATAATGGAATGGAATTGTATGGAATGGTAAATATGAATAGAAATAGGAGTTGATTTAGAACGTGAAAAATGGTTATTTGCTTTCATATACGAATTGGGCTGTTAAATAAGCCCAATCCGTATAACCAATACAACTAACTTCCAGCCCATTCAGTTAAAACTATTATATCTACATGCAAGACTTTAACATATAAAACCCTCTCAAAAAAACATATAAAATGCATTCTCAAATTCCACGAAGTGCTCCCAGCTGTATTCCATTAGACTCAAGATTGCATCAAAGTTTACCGCGTCGACCTTGTCATCTCGAGATTTACACTCCCTTTCCTTCATCACACGCATTTTTTAAATAGAACAACCGATAAACTCTCTCCATTTCTTTCATTTTCATATGCAAGCCCGTCTTCACAAAACCTCAAGCTGAACTTTATTTCCAAATTACCAACAAGAAGAAGAACGGTCAAAGCAAAAACTGTCGAAGAGGAAGGAGGAGGAGCAGGATAAAGAGGAAGAGTAGGGGCTGGAGGAAGAGAAGGAGGGGCTGGAGCTTTAAAAAAATAATAATAATACCTGTGCAATTTTTTTTTTTCAAAATGTTGGGGGGCCGGGCGCCTCTACCCCGCCCCCCTTTATCTCCGCCCCTGCAGAAGGGAGTTTATTTGATTTTATTTGATTCTTACTTTATTTTGCAGATGGCAAAATAAAGGCCATTAAAATGGCAAAAAATGAGTTAAAAAAACATTGGATTTAGCAGATGCTTTCATCAGCTTTATGTAATGGCATTCAACATAAATCTGATTAACACCGTCAATCCACCCTAATGAATTTGTTTATTAAGTAGAGAGTTTGGGATTCTTATGCGATCCTTTATCCAATTACTGGATAAGGAATTGTCTAAAGATCATGTTGGGTACCCAATTCCACCGTTGAAGGCAAGGGCCATCAATTTCCATCTAAGATTTTTTTTTTTTGTCTGAACTCTTTATGTGATCATTTACTATGCTCTATCAAAATAGGCCTTCACATCTTCAAAGGACACCGAAAAGTTTAAACGTACTACAAATTGATTAATGCAACTGAAAGCCCTTTTGTCATCCAGTCAGTACCTTAAAAGTGGGTGTACCCTTCGAAGCAATTGCCCTGAAAGCCACTAAGACATAAAACTACAAGAGCTTTATATTCCGGTTGAGAGGGCGAATGATGGGAGGAGGGTTTAAACCTTGGTTTGCCTTATTTGTTCCTTTTCCTGCTCAAATAAGTATCAGAATTTTAATGGATCTATTTTTTAGTCAGTATGGGCTATGGATTCAAGTTTTGTGATAATGTTGGCTCACCCAATGTTTTGTTGATGGTGGGTTATGAAAGTGATCAAGCTGCTTATCAATACTATGTAGCACAGTTTTGTTAATGTAGTTCATCTTTATGGCAAAAAAAAAAAAACTACGAGAGCAATCAACTTTGATACGATGGCACCCGGGAAAAAAAAAAAAAACTTCAATAGTGCCTCGTGATACGATGGCATTCCTAATTCTCCCGCTCAGCATGTTTAGCTAAAATTTAGTTTAAGGATCACTTTTTCTATTTTAGCTATAAATTTTTTTAAAACACCTACATTCGGCTCATCATTTTAAATATTCACTTTTACTATTTCTATTTAAATATTCTTTCTCCAACAATCATATTTTTGAATGTTAACTATAATTTGAAATTCCATGGTCATTAAGTTGAACATGCATAATGTATATTAAGTTAGTCTTTGTCAAATTATTTTTTGCTTGGTGTTATAATATCACTCTTATTCAAGATTGATATAATTCACGCCTACCCACAAACGGAAAAAAGAATATCCCCTTTCCCCCCTTCTTGAATAAAAAATTAAAAATTAAAAAATTAAAAAAAACGGAAACATTGCATACTATATGCAATGTTTGGTTTAACCCAGTTTTGTGGGAACAACACTGATGGTAGAATTTTTCAAACAATATCCCTTAAGAGATATACCATTCAAGAAAATTATGTTTGGATCAGTAGGATGAAATCACAAGTCGGACATGAAAACAGCCATCTACAACCTTGAGCAGAGAAGAGAGAAAGAGAGACATGAGTTTTCTATTAGAGGGGAGAGAATGAGTTTTATCCTTTTGTTAGTTAATTTGCTTAATACTGTAACGGCTAGTTATTTCTTTAGCCGGATGGAGCTATTTTTTGCTAATTTTTGCTAAGAGCTAGCCAAAAGGTTATTTTGGCTAGCTCAATGTGAATGCAATAGTTACATCCGGCTCAATAATTATTTAATTAAATAATTCTTTTTTTTTTCCCGTTTTATCTACACATTTTTTCAAAACGTCTACATCTAACTCAATATTTTAGTTATCTAATTTCACTTCACTATTTTTAATTCATTTAAAGTATTATTTATTTTTCTATTTTCACAATGTCCAAAGAGGAGAGAAATTAAGATTGATTTTTATTATTATTAATTTAACTCATGCATTGTTGAATTACAGTGCTCAGTTCCGTAACAGCTAGTCAATTTTTTAGTCAAAATGACTAGCATGATGTTAAGGTTTTTTTTTTTTTTTAGCATTTTTTGCTACAATGTACTCGCTTTTACTCAACTTTAACCAAATTTAGCTAGAAAATCCTCTTTTTTTTTTTTTTAGCTCCCCACATTCAGAAACACTCAATGTCACACTCTAAATCTTTTTCTACTCCATTTAAATATTTTTGTTTAGTTTTATTTTATTCATTCATTACAAAACCACTATGAGAAGAGAGAAAAAGGGAATTTTTTTTATTTTTTTTCGCTTTGTTGAGTGCTAATTTAGAGAGCCGAATGCAACTTCTTTTTGTCCTATTTTTTCTACCGGACTAATCAAATTAGCTGGCTGGATAATAATGCTCCGATTCATATATTAACAAATCTGCTATGAAACCGTGTCCAAAAAAAAAAAAACAAATCAGTCAGTGACTCCGTGGAGAAAGTGAAGCTTCTTGCCTTGCCTCCTGGGGCTCAGGGAAACCAACAGGACTCGTCCTTATCAATACTGGACAAAAGACCTCGCGGTTTACAGATTTTTGTTTGTTTTTAACCTTCAATGCATTGAAATCAGCGCTCGAGGTAAAAAGAAACTCAACATTAAATAAAAAAAAAAATTATCATCTATCCTTCTCTTTCTGTCCTTTACTCCCCACTCACCACAGTTCACAACTTCACATGCTCTCTGTTTCTCAAAATTCCAAAATGAAACAATTGTTTATACCTATTACTAGATAGGAATCCAACAACTATCCAAAAACACCCACACAAGCAAATCAAAACAAAATAGCAATCCTGCAACGTACGTAGAAGGGAAAGAAAAGAGTCAAGGAAAATTAGTTGGCCTTAGGCGTGGCTTGGGTGGACGAGCCATGGCCACCACGCATGCAGAGAAAAGTTCTTTACTCTTAACCTCTGCTCTGTCTTTTTCTCTGCTACAACATGCATGACCATGATGCCTCATACATCACCATGAAGGAGAAGTACAAGGAGAACCTGATGATGATGATGAACGACCATTATTGCAACTGTTAGAATCACTACCTGAAGTGCCAAACGACCTGGCATTCCTAAGGGAGACAGAGCAAGCCTCGGCCGGAAGCTTCTTCATCGGAGTCAAAGGAGGTGTGTTTGGGCTTGATGGTTGGGGAACCTCCTCGTCGTCGCCGGAAGTACTGCCCATTTCTAATCGCGAAGGCGACGTGTCAGGCGTTTCAAATGGAGTACTGTCCTCCACTCCGCTTGGCAGAGCATCGTTGTCATAAATGGGATTAGAAATGTACACAAAATGCTCCCCACAACCACTAGCTTTGTCGTTACAAGGAGTTGGTGGGGAAGAAGAAGAGACAAGTCCAATTTGGCGAGGGCTTGTGTTTGACTCTTGGGTTTGGACGTCAATAATATGCTGAAGCTGACAATGTAGCTTTTTTGTTTCTGACTCGTCTTCTATGGCGGAAACTGCAGGGAAGAGTAAGCTTCTTGGAGCTTGAATAACCCCTTGGGCGTAGAAGCTAGTACTGTGAGGGGGAGTAGATGATTCGTCTTTGGAATGTAAGGGCTGAGAAGAGGAGGAAGGGTTGGTGGCTGTGGTGGAAGTTGTCACAGTGGCTGTGGGGGTGTCGGAGTGTGTACTGTTTCTGAGCTGACGCCGGCGAAGTAAGAGAGAACAGTAGAGCTCAGCTAGCAGCACCAAGATTAGGCCTAGCACTATGGCAAGGCTCACCACCATTACCAGGGTTGCCCCCATAATCACCTTGGATGTCCCCTTCATCTCTCTCTCTCTCTTGCTCTGTGGTGGAGTACTATGGGGGGCAGTAAAATAGGGACTGTAATATATGGGCCATGGGGGAGGGTGAGAACCTTTTTGGCGGGAAACAGTTATTTACCTTTGACAAGAAAAGGAAATTGGAAGCGAATCTAGCAATGGCACTGACCTGGGGAATGTTAAAAGCTTTTCATCTGACTTCTGAGCTGCTGGGTTCTTTTTTTTTTCTTTTCTTTTTTCTGACATTCGAGGTCATATAGGTCATTGTGTTTTAGCATTATAGTACTATTTAGTACCATACAGTATACTGTCATACATGCAGACCATTATCACAATCTCTGAGCAAAAGATGACAACAAAGCTAACTTCCACCACAGCCACCAACAAAATGTTGAGGAATGTTAAGGTTTTTAAAATTTTTTACACAAAAAATTTTTATAAAGTGATATAACACAATATAATTGGATAGAAAAAAAATTTAAAATTTTAAAATATTCAATGATATAGTGCCACATTACTTTGTAAAAATTTTTTTTTATAAAATTTTTTGTAAATCTAGCATTTCTCCAAAATGTTAGGTATAAATTCTCACTTCATCATAGTCCAACCTTCTTTATCTTTCCCTTCGCCTCCGGACAAAATTGAAACTGACCACGAATAAGGATTATTGAGAAAGAAGTTCAATAAAACCAAAGTAACAACTAAAATTGTGATTAACTCTCATGAAACAACTCTTCATCTTTGACAGTGGAACTCTAGTACTTTTTTTTTTTTGGTTCAAAGAACTCCGGTAGGATATTAAGCAATCTCAACCTCGAACTTCTATCTAAACGCATAAAATCTCTACCATTTTAAGCTACATGCATGCATTACTACAACTCTTACAACCAATAGTTCTGGGTACTGGCCCAGAAAAAAAGAAAAAAAATGAAGATCTGGAACTGTATTGAAATTTAGTATATAACCCATAGGTGCCATAGTCCACGGATTACAAAGAAGAACAATGCCAGCCTTAGACACACTTAAAGCTATACTCGATTGCATTGAATGCAAGTTCAGAGCCAAGCCTATAGGGTGGTCAACCATCAGTAATGGGAGGAGTATAGGCATTCTATTTTTCTTCGAAGACAGCACCAAATCGACCCAGGGAAACAAATGCAAGAAGCTTAGATTGGTAGCAACCATGCTGATAAAGAAAAATCTGAATGCTCAATCCATTACCTTCCTCTCAGGGCTGCAAATCGTTCAGCCAAAACATCATAGTCTGGCAGCTTAGGATGCACATGCCGAGCTTGATTTGACCTATCTGGCTGAAAAGAAACAGCACGAGAAAACACTTTGGTTGCCTGTGATTGACTTGCATGTTCATGGGGTAGAGAAATTGACCGGGGCGGAGGAGGAACCATCTCTGACTTCTCATCAGGCCCATCTCTTCTATTCTGTGGGGATTCACCCGCACTAGCGCCCATGTGATCTGCATGACGGGTTTTAGATTTTCCTCTCACCGTTCCTGGTTCATAGGGTGATGGTTTCTTACTATACTTCATCAACAGTTTATCCAATTTCCTTTCCTCTTCATCATCCTGGTAGTGTTCATCATCAAATAAAACTTGTAACCCACGTCTTGAGTTATCTCTTTCCTTGCTTCTTGATTTCCTTGTAACAACTCCTGTATCTTCAAAATAGCCAGCATCATTGTTATTGTGACGTGATTTTGATCGTCTCCTTCTGATTGATCTTGGTTTTGGTGTGGAGTTACCGGTTACATCATCTTGAGAGAAATGATCTTTCTCTTGACCATGACTATTCCCTCTTGCAAGTTCAACAACCTGCCTCTCATAATCAGAGTGGTTCGATCCTAATTGGATCCTCTCCGAAGTACTACCAACATTGGCTCTCTTGAGTATTGAAGGTTCCACAAGGGCTACATTACTATCAAAACCAGCCGGTGAAGATCCTAAATTGGGTCTAGATTTGCTAGCCTTTGGTTTAACATTAGGCTTAACATAAGGAGGAGGGAGGGCATTCTTGGAGTAGGGCTTCCCCTTATGTATTATATCCTCCTCAACCTTCCCCACTAAGTTTGTAATATTATGTTGAACGGCATGATTATTACCAGCCAATGGTTCTTTACCATTGCCCTTCAACTGCAGTCCTCCACAACTAGGAGCAAATTCTGGCTTTCCATGATGTAAAGATCCTGCGTAGTCACTTTCAGGGGCAGTATTCTCTCTACAAACAAGCAACCTAGATCCATCATAAATGCATTCCAGTCCTTTTCCTTGAGATGAACTATGAGATCTAACTGACTTCTGGGTGGCATCTCCCTTCCAATTCCATGCATCATGCTTGTCATCAGCAAATTCTTGCCTTCCTTGGAATGAAATGTCATGACCATCCTTTTTCAAGACAGCTCCTTCTCTGCCATTGTGTGCCTTGTATCCCTTGTCAGAGAATTCATGTCTAGACCGAATGTCCAGTTCTTCTCTTTTTGATACAGTACCCTCCTGGCCATTGTACAATCTATGCCCATCATGAGTAAGTTCAAGTCTTTCTTTAAATGAAACATCAGGCTTCTCTCCTCTTGGGATGGTTCCCATACCACTAGATGGTTTATTTTTATCACCAGTAACATTGAAAGACCCATAAATTTTGGGTTGGTCCTGCAGTAAAGCACAGAAATTGCAGGTAAACTCAAACATGTTGAAGATATTTTAAGTAGGATACCAGTATGAATGTGCAGAAAAATCTTTAAAACTTCTTTTAGAAATTATTTGAGAAAAGAAAAAGGTAAAAAGGATGCCATTGAGTAAGTGAAAGAAGTCCAGAAATCTTAACAATCCCAGGATCTGCTCTCTATTTCTATCTGCCAGTAATATCCATAGAATGATAAAATACAGAAGGGCATACCTGTGCATATGTGGAGGGCTTAGACATTCTCTTTTCAAAAGCCCCGGAGTCCCACATTATTGTAAACTCTAGTGCTATGTCTTGCATTAACTGAACTTTCTTCTCCAGGGTAGATGCCTTTGAAGCTAAATTCTCAACAAACTATTAATGAGCAATTCAGCTGATTAGACTAGAACAGTTATGAACTCATAATTATATTATTAAGATTAAGTTCATAAAGCATTACCTTTTGATTCACAAATAATTCCAGGGAATTCCCATATCGCTGTTGAAATATTTGCCTAAGATCACGTAATTCTGGCAAATCTGAAAATCTCGCAGCAGCAAACATCAGGGATGACACAGCCTCTCTACAATCCTCAGGGCACTCCCTGTAGAGAAGATGGCCAACCAAAAGAAATGTTCAACAAAGCATATTTGAGAGAAAAGAATAGTCAAGCCAGAGGAAGTTGTATCATGACATGATTGCCCAAGTTCAAATTTAGAAAACTGTAACTCCATTTCATGCTGGCCCTACATGAAGCCTTCAGACTAGGAGTGCAGAACTCATATCGTAACATGAACTTCTTGTTGAACAGGACCCACCAGAAATTTATCTACACCAACTTCATTATGAGAAGATGCGTCCAGACAATCTGATTGGTTGACTTCTCATTATATTAAGTTAAAGGAAATTTTTTACTCTAAAATAAACATGCTGAAGTTAAATGGCTCAGTATCATATGATAGTCAATCTTTCATCGTACAGATATTTGAGGCAGGACCTATTAGCATCGTTACGTTTGCAAGAAAAAGTACAATATGGCAGGCATGTATCTATAGTATTAACATACATCTACTAACCAAAACATAATTTTACACCAGGTGATATTCCCCAACATGACCAATCAATACCCAATACCTCAATTAGGTTTCTTTAACAGCAAAGAATAAATAAATAAGATAGATCAAGTATCTCACAATTGCATATTTTAGCTTAAGAAAAAATGAAAATTGAAACAGGCATGTCAAAATTTAATATCCAACTAACAGGAAGCTGTCTAGAAGGATGCAGCCATATCTGCATTTGTCCTCACTATTTCATACGCTAACTCCAACAAAATTATATACACTAGATTTTATCTAGTCCATAAGCCTCAAAATAATAGTACATAATGCATATCTGATTTGAATGGCATTAGACGTCACCCATGCTGTCCAATACTTACATGATAAGTTGATAGTACATAATCGTTTAATACGCGCAGAAAAGATGAGCTCCATGGATTGAACAGTTACAAACTAATACTACAGAATGTATGCAGACAAGATGAGCCATAGATGAGCACTTAATAGTTAATTTCAATGGTACAAGAATGTCATATATTGTCCAGCCAGCATGGTGGACTAAAGATAAAGAGGCTATGACTTTAGAGCAGGATGAGCCAACTTATGATTATTGTATCATCTTATCTGGTGTTTTCTCCCCTTGGATATTTAATATTTTTATTCACATATGCCCGTTACACAACTATACAAATATACTAAACAAAGACTTTTTTATAGCTAGCTTATAATATTAGCTTATCATGGAATTTAGGCTGAGATTTAAAGGCCAGCAAACAGTTCCAGTGTAACTGTAACAATAAAGCAACACATACCTCTGTTTTTGCATCATTGAAAGATGGTTCAATACGAAATCGCATGACTGCTCAACGAAATCATAACATGATGAAAGCGTCAATTCGACTACAAGTCCATCAGCCTGTTTCACCACCTCGCAAGAAACAATATCACTTCTTTGAGTAAAAGGTACATGAAACCCAAATCATCAACAGTTTACAATCTAGAAGTGGTATCTTGAAGGCAGCAGGCAGCATAATATTTCCAGTATGTGTGATGTCAAACAATCACCATTTCCTACCATTGCATTATCGATCAAACTCTTTCCTCTGGAAAACCCAAGCGATGAGTTTAACTGAGAGGCAAGAGATGCTTGGATTTCTTAATGAAGATTTTCCAAAGCCTGAAAGGTATATTTCTGACTCAAATTCTGTATGTGCAGGAGACAAATTGCTTTTAGAGAATCCTGACTACAAGACCTTGGAAATGATCAGATTTCTTTTCTTTGCAAGATATGTTTTGCTCATGGTCTACAAGAGCATGGCTTATATACTACTCAACACTAACAAGTTCACTCAAAAGATGGTAAATCTATATAAAGTATCTAAAAATTTTCAAAGAAATCTCTGATGGCGTTTCTGCAATTGGACAATCCATAAGAAACGACAGAAGGTAGTAGCTCTTTTGAAAGGGGCTAGGCTCAGGCTATGAGTCCTTTGTGGCTACGATGCTTAAACCTCCAATTCCATCCTATGCAGAGATAATTCCATTCCTTCAAAGTCATGAAAATTATGAAAAGATTTCACAATCCAACTGTTCACAGCGAGGCTAATCCTCATTTGGCTTTTGCGAGCCACCGTTCTCCTTGCACTGTGACTTCTCCTCAATAAGAAGCACAGAGAACACACTCAGTTTCAACCTTCAACTACGTTAACGCTATGTTTGCTAAACTACCGAAAACAAAATAGAACATAGTTTAAGCGTAATGATTATTCTTTTTCATTTTTTTTCCCAATAAATGATTTTATGATCCAAACAATTTGCAATGTAGGATAATTTGCGCGCTTTTTTCGCTTTCTATTGTTTCTTTTATTATAATGAAGCTCAAGATTCAGCATATCGATTTCTTCTTCTCTGCCTCAACTTTTCTCAGCAGCGAATAAGATTCCAACAAAAACACTCAACTCAAAGATCTAATCGGCTAAACGCAATGAAACCGAACGAAAATCCAAAAAATACAAAGATTATTAGATTACCCTTCCATAAGCATTGATATCAAGTCCATTCGCAAGCAAATCAGCAATATCTTTCTTCAAGTACTTCTCTGTCGCCTTTCTCTTCCTCCGAATCCCATCGATCCGAGTCTTCGTCGATTTAATCAACGACTTGCTACAACCACACACAAAACAAAACATTAACACACAGAATTAGACACAAAATCCATATACATGCATATAAATAGATGGAAAACCATTTGGAGGCAAAGCCTCGGCCGAGAAGTCCGTCCAACATTGTCGATCCCAACTCAGTGAACGAGTTGACTCAGTGAAAAATAAGCCATAAACAAGTCAGGTGTCAGATAGGCCGTAAACCAAATGCTCGCAGCGATAACACAGAGCTCAAAATTTAAAAGGGCGTCAGACACTTTTCAAAAACTCTCTACTCTGTGTGAAGTCTGAGTGGAGGACGCTCGTTGGTTCTTTTCCTTTTTTTGTTTTTCGATGGATCGATAATGACGTTCACATTTGATGAACGTTAAGGGGGTATTTTGGGAAGATGTAGAGGTTGAGATGGGTTTGAGTCTTTGAGATGTGTCGTGGGCCGTGGCCGCTGGATGCGAACACTTTTTTTC
Organism: Betula pendula; assembly: GCA_900184695.1. Classification (NCBI taxonomy): domain Eukaryota; kingdom Viridiplantae; phylum Streptophyta; class Magnoliopsida; order Fagales; family Betulaceae; genus Betula; species Betula pendula. Next base: position 168,552 of record FXXK01000390.1, read on the forward strand.
TGGGATGAGTCAAAGCGGTAGACGGTAGGTCAGGGTGGGTGAGGTGCATTGGAGTTGATGGAATCTGCTGAGCTGGACCGCATATGACGATGACCATCAATATGCTTTCATGTGTTGCTTTTAGCTTAGACAAACAAACATATAATTAGCGCCCAGAGGCTCAGAGCCGTTGTGTCAGTGTATATAACGGTCATTTCGACGGTATCAATCAGGCATTTCCTCATTTGTTTAAGAAACTGTGTGATATTATACAATTTTTAGCATTGGCATATAGTAACCATCGAGGATCCTCTTACAGCATATGATAATTAATACAGAGAGTAATGTTATACTCGTATTTTTTTTTTATAATTTGTTGACATATGTGAATAATTGATTGAATTCACGTCAATCACTACATTTTTTTTAAGACTCCAATTACATGATAGCACATGCCAACAAATTATAAAGTAGTTATAAAAATGCTTCAATGCATAAAACAAACCGTACGTATTGATCTAAAATTTTAAAGTAATATTAAGCATACAACTTTTGAGTAATGTGCTTGGAGCCAAAAGTAGTAAGCATCCCTTTCACACTCTCTAATCACATCAACATGTTGATGTATATTAAAAGTTGTAAAATAAAGAAAAAACTTCACAAAGGTTATTGAACTTTCACGTGATTTGAAGAACCCCCTTCAATCTTTGATTTTTCTCAATTTCACCCATCGAACTTTCAATTTCTATCAGAAAACCCTCATCCGTCTGTTTTCACTGTTAATTTTTTTAAAAATTTCTAATATACCCTTCATTTTAGGGTTTAATTTTTTTTTTATATTTTTTTTTGTTTAAAATACAGAGGTATTTTGAAAATTGTAAAAAATTTTAACTGTGAAAACAGACGGAAAGAAATTTTCTGATAGAAATTAGAAGTTTGAGGGATGAAACTAGGAAAAATTAAATATTGAGAAGTTCTTCAAATCGTGTGGAAGTTCAGGGAACCTATATGAAGTTTTTCCTAAAATAAATTATAAAAGAAGCATATGTCTACCATTTTTCAATTTTTTTTTTTAAAATTTTTCTATAACCACAAAATATGTGAATCATGGTGCTCACAACATAACTTATTAGATTAGTTCGACTCACAATTTTCTCTTTAAATATGTTTTCATTGTTAGTTCTTCCACTCGATAGTGACAAACATCTTCCTTGGTAGACTTTTGTAGCCTTTGTTGCCTTGTTGGACAGGTCTTGTATTATTATTTTTTATATGGTTTTTGTTTCTGTTGTTGGATTGGTTTTCACACTCATCTACTTTGGAAAAAAAAAAGGGTACTATGTGGACTAAAGCAGCAGAAAGTCAGTGACCAACTTGCGAAAATGACCAATCAACTAAAGTATTCATTTTTCTGTAGTGGGTTATTATTTACCAAAACAAATAACTTAGTGCAGAATTTGGTGACAATGAGATACCACATTACAGAAAATAATAGGCTCTAAAAGAGCTCCAAAAACAGAGTAGTTGGGAAAAAAGTATATAAGTCTTCCAAGTTCCAATTATTGAAGGCTTGAAGGTTTGTTGTAAGATTATAATCTTGATTTGTCTGAAGGACTTCAATTTTCTTCATTTTTTTTTTTTTAATTAGCTGGCCCGCAATCCAAGGGAACGATAACATATACTTTAAGATTAGCAACCTTCCTGTCAAGCCAGACTGCAGGAGTTCGTTGATCAGCATAATGCTTGATTGTTTTTTACTTAAACAATTTCCTCTATCTAAAAAAAAAAAAACAATTTCCTCTACAAAATTAGAAACATAAAATAATGTGATTGTGATCCATTTCTATGTCAGCACAGGAATCGGCAGCCTGACTGCGTTTGTCCAACTAATCATCTAAACTTGATAAAAAAAATAAAAAATAAAAATAAAGTTAATCATCTAAACCTTATCCTTTGTCAGGAGGAAGAATAAAAATTATAATCACATCAAGATAACATAAATGATACGTTATGGTGATGGAATCTTTGATTAATAAGCACTTGCTTCCAAATTGGTTGAAAAAGAACACGTTACGCATTGCATAAAAGATTGTGTTTATACCAGTTATTATTTTTTTTTTTCAGAACTTAAATTAAGTAAGCCATGTTAGATTGATTGACAAAGAAGGGCAAAGGAATATATTATTCTATATATATATATATATATATATATATATATATATATTATTATATATATATATAATATATATATATATATATATTATATTATTTGGTTGTGGCAGCTACTGCGCTTCTCAGACAGTGTTGAACAAAAGTAATGTTATCAATTTGTCATCTACAATTAGGGAAAAAAAAAAAAAAAAATTTGTCATCTTTTTGCCAACTTTTTTTTTTAATAATGTTTTTTGTGATACAAAATTAATGAGATAGGTCCTTTCTATTTTATAGTTCGAATTATATTTTGTTTTATTTAACAGTGTATATAATATCACGTAACAACATGTATACTATGTGGCATCATATACCATGTTTTTTTCTTCTTTATTGGTCATGACTTTATCAAAGTAATATAGGATTTTTTTTTCTAATTTTGTAATTAAATTATTTATTTTAAATGATGTGACAGAATACATATTGTGACATATTTTTTCCTTTTTTTTATTTGCCAGGACTATATCAAAGTAATGTAGATTTTTTTTTTTAATTTTTTAATTGAATTATTTATTTTTACTAAATAAATGGCAATTACATTATGGACGAAGTGATCTGCCATTAATCAAGACAATGGAAAAAGGGTGAGAAGATATGGAGAGTAGTAGAACCAGATCTATGAAAAGAAGAAAAAAGAAATCTGATAAGGTTGTGGACGGTTGCCTTAGCATTATTGTGCATTCCGTGAGCCTACCATAATTTAAAACTAGGGAAAAGAGCATTTGGTGTTTGTAATGATGGGTTAGATACAGTAATTTTAATTTTCCCAGTGTCTTTGCGTTTAGAATAATCATTATGGCAGCTTTTACTTTCCCAACAATGGGCTCTATTCTTTCTTTCTTTCTTTCAAAAACGATGGGCTCGTTTAGGGAGAAGGATCCCCATCATTTCAATGGAGAAAGAGCCAATTAGTTATATAATAATAGCAAATTTAAAATGAAGAGGATTTGAATCCCTCTATTAGAGAGATTTTGAGAAACCAGGCAGCAGGGGGAGCCTTGGCAAGGTAGGGTAATATTAAAAAGAAGACACATGTTTTTGTTGTGTTATCTCAAAATTATGTGGCTTTTAAAATTATTATTAAATTAAAATTTAATAATTATTTGTCACAATTTTAATAGTAATTTTAAAAATCACATCAATTTTAAAAAGATACAAAAAAGACGTGAGTCTTCCTTATAGTATTTACTTGTATTTCTCAAAGAACGGCATTCCTAATTCTAATATAATGTCATTTGAGCTTTGAGTATTCTTGTTAATGTATTTTTGAGATTTTTTTTTTTTCACTTAAAAAAGCGTTTTGAAATGATATAAAAGTAAAAACAGTTTTAATTAGTATTTTGAATTGTTTATAAATATTTTTGTTTTAAAATGAAATCGTTAAAAGTTGGTGCCCATCGGTGAGCTAACCAACCTATTGTTACTAATTCAAGAGCTGACCATATCGAACAACTTCAAGTAGACCGTGTCTCGATGCAAGAAAGGTACCATAATTTATAATTTGTTGTGAGTATATTTTTCTAACATGAGAACAAAAAAACAAAAGAAAAATAGAAAGAAGCAAAAATGTTAACAAACAAAAATTTTCCAGATAGCCACATGAGATTGAATTTTAAAAAATCGGGAACCTTCACTTACATCTCCAGTTTTGCAATCATAATTTCGAAATTTAAAAATTTACAATATCGGTATTTCATGTTTTAACTCCTTTTATTTTCACATTTTTTCTTTTGTGAAAATAAAAAATAAAATAACAAAAACCAAAAAAAAAGAAGAGTTAAAATAAAAAATAATAAAAAGTTGGAATTCTGGTGATCCATGGCATGGCGGTGGGCCAATCCAGATCCATGGATGGCCATGGGTCAGTCCACGGCATTTCTTATTTTTTTTTTTGGCATTTTAACCAAAAAAAAAAAGAGGTAAAATTAAAAGGAAAGGAACGGAAACATGAGATACCGACAATGCAAAATTTTAAGCTTCAAGATTGTAATTACAAAATCACTTATACCAGCATAAGTAAAGTTTTCCCTTAAAAAAAATTGGCATGCAGAGGAGTTCAACTCATTTCCAGTTCCACTAACCAGGCCAATTGACGGCATTAATTTTGCTTTCAAAATCTAATTCTTTGAATTCTAAGTATATGATTCATATGCCTTACGGCCTTGGCTAAGAGCATAAAGAATCCGGAAAAACGATTGATCTATGGATTTTTCAACAAGATGTCTTATAAGGTGCCCATGAAAAATGCAGCAACAATTAACACAGTACCTTAATGTTCCTTTACGGCATAACCAGAGGATATTTGGGCTTAATTACCTCCGAAATGGGGTAGACAAAAAAAAAAAAAGTTCCGAATTGGGTGGGTCAAAGACGGTAGTTTGCAGGCCATCCTCACATGTTAATGTCAATTTTTAAATTTCCTGGTAGCTGCAACTTTACGTGAAGAGCTGTGAGAAAAAGTCGAAAAGAAAAATTAAAGGAAATCATTGGACTCGCTGAATTCAATTGTCCAAAAACAGAAGTTGGAAGGAGGCTTAGGCCTTAGATGTGGGGTGCAACAGTGTTGGTATGATTATCTAGACAGGTTTGCGAGGTGCGTTTCGAATGCTAGAAAAGATTTTAACTTCTCTCATTAGATATTAATTAATATAAGAGTTAAGATTATAGGTTTGAGTATCAGGAATATCACTTTGAGAGAGAAATTGTTAAGGTACAATAGTCAAAGAAACCTCAAGTTGAGAATAGGATTGATAGGTGCAACAATATTGCTCCGTGAATAGCTCTTAAAACATGTCTGTGCGATTTTGAATATTGCTCTCTTAGCAAAGCGTTTTGGGTACGTGTTATCAAAAGTACCTTCCCATCTTCAGAGTTTTAGATGCACAAATAAGGTGGAGGGCTTCTTGGTCCTAGAGGAGTTTACTCGCGGGGAGAGGTCTTCTTAAGCAATAATAATGCTTTTGGAGGATTGGCAACGGCAACCAGATTCTTATTTGGAGAGACAAATAGAGAGAGGGAATACTTCTTCTACTCTAACAACCATTCCTTCCAATATTTCAATTTTTTCAATGCCTCTCCCATTATATATCATTAGAATTGCAATGTCTCCCTTTGATGAAACAAAATGATAACAATACCCTCCATAAGATTTTTTTTTAAAAAAAAAAGAAAAAATTTACGGGTATGTTTGGAAACTCTATTTAATTTAACACAATTCAATTCTTTTCAAAAGACAATTTTTTTCTTCAACTCAAAATTATTTAACCTAACTCAAATTTACTTAACCCAAGTCAAATTTATTCAACCAAACTCAAAAAATAATATAAAAAATAAAAAAAGTATTAAACTTAAAGGTGATGGCTGGACCACCCCCAAGTGACTACGAGCCACCCCCGAGAGGTTTTTGGGGGTGGCTCGGCCACCCGGTTCAATTTGGGGGTGGCTAGCAATTTTTGAGGATGACTCCAACCACCCCCAAACAACAGTTGGGGGTGGCCAATTCAACCCCCCACTCCCAAACATTTCAATGATACTTGAGCTACCCCTTGGGGGTGGTTCGAAAACTACTCAAATTGTTTTTTTCTTTAGTTTTTTTTCTTTTTTTTAAAAAATTAAATATAATTATTTATTGATTATTTTTTTATTTTTTTTTTAAATATATTCACTTATCCAAACATCTTTTTTAAATCATCCAAACATAATTTTAATTTTTTTTTCTCAATATCCATAAAATCAACAAAGAATAAAACAAACTCGAACACCCAAATGAGTCCTACATCTTTTTTTATTTTATAGATGATATTTTTATCATTTTAAGCCATAAAATGTGGATATTACAACCCAATAATAGATTGAGGAGACATTGTAAAAATTAAAATATTGGAAGAAACATTACAAAAATATGATAGTCAGAAAGGGGCAAATCTAATTAACCCAATAAAAATCCTAGAGCATCTAGTCATTCCTCATCCTCCTCACAGTAACATGAAGGTAGTTGAGCTAATTGACCATGAAAAAAAGTATGGGACTGGGCAAATTGCAACAACTACTTTTTCATGTCAACATAGTACCTTTGTGCAGCTTTACTAATGTTAAAGATTCTCTTAGATGGTACTACATTAAATTGGGTGATTACACTCTCAAAAGTTATACAAGTAGAGGGATTCAGATCCCATGCAATGCTTAGGGTAATTCATTATTTTTCGACCGTTCATTTGAATTGAACGGTCCAGATCATGCCACCAATGAAAAAAACAAGAATCAGTTTGACAGGGATATGAATTTGACAACTTCTCCCACTCATTGGCAGCCTCCTCCACCAAATTGGCTTAATGCCAATTCTAATGGAGCCTTCGATTCCAAAATGAAAGGCGGTGCTGTTGCAGTAGCAGTATAATGAAACCTCTTGATCACAACTTTGCAAAGCCCTTCTTATCCATTGGATATTGGATTGATTTGTCAGGACATTCAGTTGACAGCACAGGAATTTAATCCCTCTCAGATTCACTAGTATTAATCAACGAATTAATGTACTCATTGCATTAATGCGGCAAAGTTCAAGCAAGGTTTATTCCCTAGCCTCTAAATTAATCAAGTTTCAGTTCAGCATCCACAGCTCAAAAGTCAATTGTTTAAAGATAATCTTTCTGGGAAATTAGCTTGGAGCTTTTGCTTCATACAAATTCTATCCGTTCCTTTTTTGGTTTTTTTTTTTTTTTGTGTGTGTGTGTTTTTGGCTTCAATGATGTCTAATTTAAGGTAGTTTATATATACAAGAATTAGGATTAGGCTTAGGTGCTGTAAATTTTGTACAGCACCTAAGCCATATCCTATATTATACAATACATGCTACCATTTACCTTATGATAAGGTTGATAATTTATGTTCGCATGTCGAGTTTAAATCATGTTGAAATATAAATATAAGACTATAAATATGGATTCTCTCTAATTCATTGCCAATTCTTATGTTTACAAGAGCAAAATGGTCCCCTTTCAAAAGTGAAAAGACCATTTTGCCCTTAAAAAAAAAGGACCTCCAATTCATTCAAACTCGAAAAGATCCTGATCTATAAAACTATTTAGGTAATTTTTAATCCGACCCATTTAATTAAACTGTTCAAATTTTTTAAACCTAATTCACTAATTTAGTATTAAGTTCATGTCAGCTTCACGAGCGATATCAAGATATTAAATAAACAATCACTATTTCAAACGAAGTTTCAGATTGAGATGGGAAGAAGTGTTTGGAAACAAAATATTATTCATTATGAGTTGAAGTCTAAAATCAATGGGCTCACCAATCACACAAGATTACAATTGCATGAAAGAGAAAAAGGCCGGATATCCACTATGCAACAACTAAATAAATAGAAAAAAAAAAATGTTAAAGATTGAGGAACCACCTATCTCTCATTTCCATAAATCCCTGAATGAGATGGAGGAAAAAAAAAAAAGAAGATGAGTCAAACCTCGGCGCCGCGCGTGGTAGTCACGTACGCAAGATTTACCAGAAACACCTCAAGAAGTTAACGAGAAAATGGAAAAGATAATTTTCTTCATCGAGCAATTCGTGGCGAACCAATCTCAATAGAACGATATTCTGGGGTAGAAGATCGCTGTAATAGAGCAAGGTTGAGACTGAAGCCGCAGGCTCACCAATTAGCGCTGTCAGAAGCCTCACCAATGATCTAAACATCAAAGGCGTGAGAGACTGCAACAAAAAAGAGAACCAATTCAAGAAGATTATTAATTAAAAGTCGTTAATTAACGAAAAATTAAACATGCAGTAAATTAAATTAATCGCACATACCATGGCCTTGGACCTTGGTTGAGGGGGGAGGGGGGGGCTAGCAGGACCCAGAAAGTGGTGGAAATGGATTCTTGATTCTTGATTCTTGAAAAGAGAAAAGAGAGTGGCATTGTGTTGGAATTCTATCTGTAGCTGCCAATCTTCAGCGGACATTCAGACCTACCCGTCCATCTGTTTCTTACAAAGAACAATAGCTATACATTTGCATACGAGGGAGGAAACGTTGACCAAAGGATGTCGCGTAAACAAGTGGTGGACCCAAATTTTGGCTCAACATGTGTTTTAAGAAATTAAGAAATTAATTACCTATTAAAAAAAAAAATTGTCTCTATATTGATTATTGAATGCCGGGCTAAGGGTGTCGTGTTACATAATTTTGCCACTTATATTTGCATTAATTAATTAATTTTAACTCCTCTCCATTTCAAATTATTCTCTGTCGTTTACCCATTCTCACCCAGCTTGGTCATGTCACTTTTTATTTTATACAAGATAGACCTTAAATTCTTCTCAATACTCATGTCATAGGGTTTCAAGTTTATTCTTTTTCTTGTTTTTTTTATTCAGTAAAAGGGTTAATATTAAATCAAACTGTATCTTATTCCAAAAGAAAATCTCATTTCAACTGTAACGCCTCTCCCAAAATATGATGCCTAAAACCTTAAATCTAATTCTAACTTATTTGTTCTCGATCTTCATAACCAAAGTCGTATTTCTCTTTTCTAAGAGAAGACACTAAGTTTAATCTATGAGACAGATAATAATGAAGAAAGGGCGATTGTCTCCTATTGTATAAATCGTTATTGTCCTTTAGATTTACAAAAAAAAAATAATAAATAAAAAAAAAAGATAAAAAGAAAAAGAAAAAAAAAAAGAAGAAAAGAGGTCCATGGGGGTTTATTACAAATCCGCAATTTTCAAATCTTTGACATCTTTGCCCAGAATTATCTATTGTTCAACGTGTGCTTTTTCGCTGTCAAACCCAACCGGTTAATTTTTTTTTTTTTTTTTTTGTGGGTCCCAATCGGTTAAATTATTTATTAGAAAAAGAGTTGACGGAAAAATTATGGAACAATGAGAAGCAAATTTTCTACTTAATTTTACCAAATCTATCAACAAATTTGAGCATATTTAGATATTATGAATAAACAAATAAATGTGAGTAGTAAAATATTGATATGGAAGAACATTCCAAGCTATCCCTTCTTTCCAGAAAGAGGGAGCCACTACAATGCATGCGGTGGATTCAGACTCTACAGTCCGAGGACTCGTTCGACAAAAAAAATTATCTAAAGCCCAATTTCACGAAATTTACGGGCTTTTTCACTTGAAACTTGAAAGCCCATACTCCAAGAAGTTCTATTTTTCACGATTTTGTGTACTCAAACAAGCCGATACAGAGTAGTGATATACATATCCGCCATTACCTATTTACCTCCATCCCTTAAAGCCTGGTGTGGCTCCTATAGCATTTGGTATATAAAGATTGATTTTTTAGTTGAAAAAAAGCTTTAAAATATGAGAGTGACATACCATTAGCGAGGCCCAAACAAAGAAGCATAGTCTTTCTTGTAGTTAATTCTATCTTTAATCCGACTAAAATAACATAACACAACAAGATTAGCTAAGAGAAGAAGTAGTGAAGATGAAGATTTGAACTAAAAGTGGAAAAAGATTTACTAAATACCGAGTATTCTCAAAACTTTAGGCTATGTTTTCTTTCACTGGAGAGTACTTTCTGCGTGTTACAACAATCTGTGGCGTAATCTAAACTACAAGTCATCTGCTACATGGACTAAACGACTTGTCATAGAACCTTGCGTGCTCTCTCGCACGAATGGCAATTACTCATAAAATTTAACGGAACACAAATTGAAGCCCTACCCTTCAAAATTAGCCTGCAGAGCGTCCCAATAAGAGTTTTGCATGAAAATTCCATCTCAAACTGGGAAACACAGTTAGGCAACCTTCTATCTCAAGCGACCATTATCGTCCACTTCATACATGCAGCACATAAAGCAAGATTTAACATGAACTGAACAGATCTCGGGCAGGAATAGCAATTTACTTTAAAATGTTGGGAAAAAAAAAAGTACTAAACAGGAACTAGAGAACTTTGTTAAGCAACTCGAAAATCATACTCTAAGTAGGCAATTGAGCACATGCAACCGAAGATCATGTCAGCTTGCAATTATCTTATGAAGATCGATCCTAGATTTTAAATTTGTCAAGGGAAGCTGAAATGAACCAAACGAGCAAGAGAAATATTATTTAATAGACTGCAATACAACTAGGATGACATGACGATGAAGTCAGCCCTTAATTTTTCTTTTTTACAACCCCTTGTTGATCCAAATGCTGATTGTCACTGCCACATCATTTCAATTGTATGCCAGTCATATAATAGTATACTAAATAGACTTACTAAACGAGTAAACCAACATAGAGTCGAAAGGGAAACAGTCAATCTGACTCCCACATCAGAAGCAATCATTCATTGAATCCAATCTCTTGTATAACTTACAAGTCTACCAAAACAGAAATTAAAGCTATTCCCCAAAATTAGCCTGCAAAAAAATCTCAACAAGAGTTGTGAGTGATCCTTTCAGCCCAAACTTGTAAACAACACTTAAGCAGCATTCTACCAGGATGACCATTACATCATCATCGACTCTGTATATGCACCAGATAAAGCAAGAGCTAACATGAACTAAGTGAATACAAACAAAATTGCCACTGACAGAGTTCTACTGCTTCTCAGGCTGCTCTGGCTCTTCCTTATCAGGATCTTCCTCCTCTTCCTCTTTCTTCTCTTCCTCTTCCTCATCTTCTTCAGGAGGATCATATGGCAGTGGAGGTGGTAACGGCGTTTTCATAGGGCTAAACTGGGGGAATATATCGGGTCTACGCCCTGGCTTCGGCCTCTCCCACTCCTGTCATGCAGATTGAAATACATTACATATCAGAATGCCACAAACAGAAAGCATTCATAGTGAAAAATAGACCAAATGCAATGAGTTCCTAAAAACATCACATGCTATGGCTTCCCATATAGAACCACCAAGTAAGTTCTCTCTTTAAAAGGTTGAGATGCACATACCCTACATAGGTGAAACGCTCATCTACTTCCCGGGAGTACATCTAAAACACCATAGACCGCTAACATCAGAGTCCCTTCAACAATTTTACCCAATTGACTTAGAATGTTGGAGCCCCAATATCACCCCAAGTCTTAAAAGTGGAGAACAAGTGAAAGCTGATTTTTCTAGAATTGTATAACCACATGATGTGTTCCCAATCATTCTAAACAGTCACACAAACATTACTACAAATAGAGCAGATTTTTCCCCGTAAGAGAGGGTTTCTCCGAGACAGTTTACATACAAGTTCAATTAAGGGATATAGGTTTCAGCAATAAATCTCATACTTCTAGAGGATTCCACGGATTTTTGATTGAAATTTCATTTTTTTAATTAAAAGGAAATATAAACGGAGAAATAATGAAAAATAATTGGCTATATTGTATTCTTATCTATAATCAGCAGGAAACCCATAATTCACAGTAATTTCACATTGATTATCAGTGAAAATTAAGGAATTCATGAAAACTAAAAACAAATGAAGAGAGAGGTACGATTGGGAAATCGAGAGGATTGCGGCGGGTGAGCTTCTCTTCGTCGGGGGCCATACGGACGAGATGCCTCTTCGCCCTCCCTCGGTTACTTGAAACCACGAGACGAGAACCGAACGTTGGAATAGAGACCACAGAGCATCTGCAGCGAACGAGATGGCATGTGCTTCCCGAAGCAGCAGCAGACGAAGAAGAAGAAGATGGCGTTGAAGATGGATAGGGCATAGCTAGGGTTTTCAAGGTGGGGATTGAGAGGCAAAACGAAGCCATAGCTCTGTTCTCTATCTCTACCCTACGCCTCTGCCTCTTCTACGACTCCTTTTAAGTTCACATGATTTATTTAGGGTCGGAGAAACAAGTCCAACCGCCTGTCTACGGGGACCCAGATCATCACCCTCTTTCTAATTTTTCCTTTCTTTTTTTTTTCTTTTGTGAACCATTTTTAGCGTTACTCTTTTTTTTTTTTCTTTTTTCTTTTTTTCTTCTTGGCCCCCAAACTCAACTACCTCAACAAGTCAACATGTGTCTTCTTCTTTTCTTTTTCTTTATATATATTAATATATATATACTATACACTTTCGTCTCACTTTTATTTATATATATTTCTTATATATAACAAGTAATAATACATGTAACGTGACTTTTAAAATAATAATTAAATTAAAATTTAATAGTGATCTCTAATATATTATAATCTCATCTCACTCGGTTGATATCACAATGCCCTATCTTTTGAATTTTTTTTTAAATAAATATTAATCTAAGAGTTAATGAATACTGAGACATTCTATTAGTAAATTAAAGGTAAATTAAAAATGTAGTATATACCATTACTTTTTAAAAAAATAAAAAAAAAATGGGGGCATTTCTTTGCTAAGAAAATGTGGAGATAAAATGGAAAGTGAGATTTTGAAGATATGTTTTCAATTGAAGTCAAAGAAACTGGGCAATAGTATGAAAATTTGGCAAAGCTGAGTTAAGCTACTTAATTTGTTAAAAAGAAATTTAAAGACAAAGTAAAGCAAAGAGAACTATTTTTAATTCAAATTTCGATCCCTCTAATTTGTTAATTAACGTGTGACATATTGTTTGTATATGATTAAAGTTGTAGGGAAAATATTAGCCAAAAAAAAAAACTAAAGAGTCGTTGGAAAGGGGTGGAACCGTGAAGGAAGCGAGATTCAGTTAGTTCAATTACTATTATAGGTTGAGAATTTAAAAGGGCAAACCAGAGGAGCAAAACCGTGAAAAAAAAAATCTTTTTTTTTCGGTAAGTACGGTAAAAAAATCTTAAGAAACAAGTAAAAAAAAAAGAAAGAAATATTCTATTGTACGCTTTGATCACATATTTTATTAAGCTGATATATCAGTACTCATCAACCCCTTAAATCAACACTTGTTAAAAAAAACAAAAAAAAAAATCAAAAGTTGATGAACAATGTCATATTCAAAACTAATTTGAAAACGTTCTCACCTCTTTAATGCTACAAGATGTAGAATTTAAAAGAACAGATGTTTCATAGTTTAACAAGCACCATACTAGACAGAATTAAGGGCATAGCGTTGGTTAAGAAAAAGTGAACAAAGAACAGCTGTTGGAAACTGTGAGAACATTCAAGCTTTAGCTCTCCACTTCCCAATGCGCTTTCGTGCTAGCAATGATTTAGACCTCAAACACACATTCTGTTCATCCTCACTATCCTCACTATCTAGAACAATTACTAATTCAGACATGGGTGATTCATCCGTTTTCTGTCGCTTGCTTCCCTCATCAATCTTAATATTGTCATCATAATTGGACTTCTGCTTGTCATCACACCTGCAATCTTGTTGCATATGCAGGGCATTAGATGGATCTTCAGAGAGTTTCTGAGAGTGTGACAGCAACTGTTTGTTATCATCATTGCTCCGTTGCAATTGAGCATGGGGACCCAGTGACAGCTTTCGACCAATCCTACACTTCCTGCGACTTACATCTAAACCACTAATCTCTGATTCCCTTTCATAAAACTCCCCCACCTTCGACATAGATGAACCCGCAGAAGGGCTTTTGGGGTGCAAAAGTGGTGTCTTGTGAACTGGAACAACATTTTCCTTGTCATCCTTTTTCTGTGTCTGTGAGGAGTCTCTGAAGCCCAATGCAAGCTTCTTGCCAACAGAACAGAGCCTCTTACAATTTAAATCACTCTGGTCATTTTCCATTTTATCGATAAAATCCTTATCAGGCTGTTCAATACTGTTAACCACCGGAAGAATTGGTGAGGCTTCATGAGATGCATTTGAATCGGTCTTACAGGGGCTCACAATCATTTCCTCATTGCAACCATCACCTTTCAGGCATGCGTCTGAAGATCCCAGTGGCTGCTTCTTGCCAACAGTCAGCTTTTTTGATATCATATTTATTCTGTCATTTATTGATTTACTATCCTGTTCTTGATTATCATAGTGGTTGCCAGCCTTCAGCAGTGATGACCTTGAAGAAGTCACTGAAGGCTCCTGAGCTTTAGGTGACAGGCTGAAATTTGGAACCAGATTCGCCTTGTCATTTCCATCTCCCTTCTGGAATTGATCAAAGGTTTCTAGTAATAATTTCCGCCTGGATCCGCATAGCTTATCCTGACTCCAAATGTAATCATCATTCATGCCTTTTGACTCTTTTCTAGCTCCTACAATTTCCGTCTGTTTCTTGCAATTAGAAAGTAAGATGTGGTCATTAGGCACTTCATTCACTCCCCCATCACCATCCCTGTTGTGGGCCAAGCCTGAGGAATCCAGCGACAACTTCCACCTAGTTCCACATTTCTTATGACTTACAACATTCTTATCAACTACATGTTTTGACTCCCTGCCAGCTGTGTTAACTTCCATCTGAAATCAGATATTTACAATAAAAAAACAGATTAATAAAAAAAAGAGGCTTTCAACTTTTTGGGGGGGGGAGGGAGGGGGTAAGAGAGGGAATGTAACCAACTGCACGCCAATACCGTGCTTGTTGTTGTTGAGTGAATTTGATTGCTTTGGCTGCCACAGGCATTCCCACTAGCTCCAGCCTTGGCATATTTCTCAGTCATTGATCGAGCTTTTTGGTCAAAAGCTTGTCTGTTATATTTGTATTCTCTACTCTGCACATTAATCCAAACATACATCAAATCAAGCAGGCTTCTGTAACCAAAACTAGTGCTCCAACCATTTGTGTGCATATCCACTTACCGCTTCACACATTAGGCCATCATCAGGGTTGGGTTCACTCAGTAATAACCCTATGCTTGTAAGCACAGTTGAAATGTTTAACGATGGTTGCCATGCCCCCTAATTAATCACAACAAATACCTTGTTACAATATACATGATGAAGAACAACAAAATCACAATTTTTAAACAGCATTACCATTTAAGCATTTTACTGAATTAGGGTATTGGATATGGGTAAAACATATGTTGCTAGTTTACAAAAAAAAAAAAAACAATTTCCCAAACAATTACAGGTTAGCTGTATGTTTTGCCAAATAGTTCAGACCCCCTGTTATTTTTCAAAATGATGAAAACAAAAGATGCAGTTCATATAAGATATTAGGATTATGGTTTTCACAATTACATTGACATACTATTTTCTAGAAAAGGTGACTGCAATCTCCCCTTCCCCCTCCTCTTGGGGCCAATAACTATCAAGAAAAGGTGACTGCCAGGACCAGTTGATCAAATATTTAGAATGGAAATAGAAGGATACAGCTTAAGAGCTAATCCTTAATCTGTGAATTTAGCACCAGCCATTTGCCTACCAACAGGAAAAAGTATAGAAACCGAAGAGAGTTAAGGAAAAAATAAATTTTAAAAGCCACCACATTGAAGGACCACCCTGTACATATTCAGATGAACAACAGGAATCAAGAATGTTCATAAGCACTTACTGAAAAGGAAGCTTCCTAAACAGAGGCATCAGCTACTTAATCTAAATGATATATGATAGACCCCGAAGAATAAGAAAGGCCAATCTGAAATACATGCAACTGGAAGACGATCAAGTTGGTAGTGAGTTTGAAGCTGGCAACATGCCAAGAGATAAGGAAGATAGAGAAGTAGCTGGCGATGCACATGAAGATAAGAAGAACAGGGAAAGGATCAAACCGCATGAGAAGACTAAGAGCTACCACGATGAAGTTACAGCAGATAAAAAGAAGTAATTACGTAGCAGTAGAAGATAAGCTAATCTCATTTATATTTGGATAAAGAACCATTGTGATCCATCGGATATACGTAGTGCCCTAGGGAAGCATATAGTATTCATTGAGTAAGTTATTGCCTATTGTAGTCCCACTCCCGCCACAAGTGGAGTAACTGTCACTTTCTTTCAGTAATCCTTTGTAGCTTTGACTTCAATATACATCAATAAACCACTGCATCACCAAAACCTAAACATATATGCAAAAAACTTGAGAAAGTCAAGCAACTTAATTCATGGAATCATTCTATTTTCTCTTTGCAAGTATACGACTATATATATAAATATAGATCAAACCCCAACTACACCTCACAAATGCATCAAGACCGCTCACATTTGTCTTTCAACTAACTAAAGTAGAATCAATACATTGGTCATACTAAATCGCAAACCTCAAACTTGTCCACACCCAACTTACAATCACAAAGCGTTGGCAAACTAGTGAAAGATTTATTTTTCTTTTTTAACAAGTAAACAATTTCATAAAAAACTAAAGGGCACACTCAAGTATACAAGAAAAACACTTAACCATAAAGAAAGGGAAAAAAAAAGGGTCATAAAAACTAAAAATATGAAAACAATGAGGCTATCTACCGAAAAAGGGTATAGAAAAAGAAAGTTTTTAGCTACGCCACCGTGCTCTCATTGTCTTCAAAGTTCCGGCAATTTCTTTGTCTCCAAATATACCACATCACTCGTCACTAGACAAACTAGTGAAAGATTTCCAACAAGGAAAAACATAATCGTTCTTTTTATAGGTACCACAAATAATGACTGAACCACAAAGCAGAAATTTCAAGCTATACACAATCCCCAGAATAATAATCAACTTGCACCATTTTAACAAGCAATCACAAAAAATAAAAATAAAAGTCACCTTTGGGGGAAGATTAAGAATGTCAAGACAAATTCGGCCTCCATTGTCGATGTTAGGGTGGTAGATGGGTGTGGCAAATGTAACACTTGGAGGCTGAAATGGGTACCTGCAATGACCACAAATTGTCAGTAAAACAGTACCCCAAATGAGCTTTTTTTTTTTTAAGTAATTGCCCCAAGGGGAGGGGACAGGGGGAAGGGGAAACCCAAATGAGCAAATATTAGAAACCAACCAGGCTTAGGTCTAATTTTGACAAACCTTTCGGGTATTTGAATCTTAATGTGAAAGATCCCTTTGGCATAAACAGTCTCTTCGGGACCTTCAATCTCTGAAAGACCGACCACCAAAATTAAACCCCAAAAATCGAAGATTTGAGGAATACGAAATTGGAAATGAAAAATTTTACAACAGTAGGACTTACGTGCATCGATGGAGGACAGGGAGAAGAGGTCAGAGTCGGCGGAGAGAAGTGGGAACGACGCGCCGGGAGGGGGGTCGGAGAGGAGGAGCTTGAGCTCCTTCTGCATTCGTAGGCTGAGCCTCGCGGCCTGAGCCATTCTTGCGCTTTTCGCTCTTGGCGACTTTTCGTAACTTGCTTTGGTTTTATGGATTCGTGGAAAAAAGCGCGGGCGGTGGAATTTTGGATGAATGTGTACCGTTCCATTTGAATGTAGCACTTGCTTGGCAGGTTGACGACGATCTTGCCGTGGAAGTCTTTTTGAACGGTGCAGATCTTTTGATCTCGCTTAAAAATGTGGGCTCCAGCGAGACGGCAGGGAAGTTAAAAAAATGTGAAAACTTTGTTGAGAGTGGGATTTGAACCCACGCCCTTTCGGACCAGAACCTTAATCTGGCGCCTTAGACCAACTCGGCCATCTCAACTTGTTGGTAATCTAATCATTTCTCTATTATTTAACAAAAATAAAAATCTGAATATAGATTTATGGCCCCAAAAATTAGAACATTTACTTAAAAATCCGTTACAATAATTGTTTGAAATTTTGAAGGTCTCTCACGCTTTTGACCCGCCACAACCTCTTTTTCATCTACCCCTCCCATAATCCAACCAACACATCCTTCCTTATAGAAGGATCAACAATCACACATATAACATATTGTCAAAAACATACTCAGGTCATTAGCAAAATCTTCTATATTACTGAAATTCCTTTCATATTTCAGGGAGAGAGATACTCATCTAAAGGCATGCTGAAGGCCAAGTCCAACACGCAATGGTAGTTGAGAGATTGGGAAATTGCAACATAATTCGGCCTGTTCTTCATTAATTTTTTTATTCACTTTCCTTTTGTTTGAGATGATGTTACAATTTATGTGTCATTTATAATTTGTAAGAATCGTATCCATTAGTTAGAGATTTCTAGAGTCAAGTTGACTAAAGAGGATATTTTGATTTTGTATTATTTAGTAAATACCTAATTTAATATATTACACTTCTTCATTTGACTACTTCATCATCAATATGCACTTGATAACGGTGATTAGTATTTCATTGCAGTTGACCTAATATCTTAGTGGATATTGTGATAAGACTAATATATTTGACTTATTACAATTAATATGAAAATATGAACATTATACCATTTGACAAATTCATTTATAACCAAATATACATGAACGATCACTTTCATACTTTCCAATCATGATAATTAGTTATTTGTACCCTATTTTATATCATATTATTATCTTTTTATTATTATTTTAAAACAAAAATTTCTCTAAACACTTAACAAACACACCCTGTGACTAGAATAATAGTTCGTTTGTGCTTGAGATTTTAAAACACGTGATTTGAAAACACAATTTTTAAAAATATAGTTAAACATTTAGTAAAATCATCTTTTAATATTTAAAATCGTGTTTTTTTTTTTTGTTTTTAAACGCAGTACATTGCTAGTAATTTGAAAATGCATATTCAAATTGTAATTCTTTAAAAAAACACTTTCAAATGTTACGTTTACTGTGATTTAATTTTCAATCACAATTTTTTTCAATAAACGTACAATTTCAAATGATACATTTACTGTAACATGTTAAAATTATACTTTTAACATGCGAAATCACACTTTAAGTGTTAGATCTATGGAAAACGAAATACATGGTGCAGCTCCATGTATAGATTTTTTTTTTTTAATAGCTATATTGAAAACTTCTATGGTAAGGAAAAAGTGAAAATTAGCCTATAATTTTCTTATGATTTCAATTTAGTAATCAAGTTTTCAATTTCAATAGTTAAGTGTTACGTTTTACCTAGTTTCAAATAAATTTATTGTTAACTTAATATTCAATTAATTAATGATGTGACACATTATAGTATTAAGTCGATGACACATTACTTGCATTTGACACATTATACCAATTGTACTTAATTTTATCTTAAATTGCAAATATGCAATATACAAAAAATAAATGAAAAAAAGGTGGAGGTTATAAAGGGGTGGCCGCCCACAAGGACAACCACCCCTTACTGAATGAGGAGTAATGGCCACCCCCCACAGCCGCACTAAGGTCAAAAGTATTTACCCAAGCTTTTTAATGGAAGGTGCAAGGTAGGTACCCACATATTTACGCTTCATTGAATCATTATCCCTAACCCCAATTCAAATTCAACTTTCCCTCCCTTTGTCAGAAATAAAAATCTGACTCGCAATGTACCTTCCAACGACGTGAATCGTGGCTCGTGTGCCATCTTAAAAAAATAGCACGTGGGCTCCACCCAAAAGGAGTCGAATTCTAATGGTCCAAAAAAGAGACGAAGGCATGATCAACGGTGTCGAACGCATGATCGACTGAAGCGGGCCACGCACTCGGCGACGTGAGGGCCAACAATTCTGCCACCTCCAGAGGGCCCTTCGACAACTTTACCGACAAAACAAAAGCGTTACCGCTTCAGACCATACAGATGTAAATGTCATGCGCGCCTGCTCACACGCGCCTACCCCACGAGCGTCTTCCGAGCACTCCAGTTTCAAATAGTATGGAAGTGTCTTTTTTGGTTCATTGAGCACCGTTATGCTTGCGGATGTTTTGAACAGTATATAGTTTGAATTTCAGAAGGATGTTATCTATTTGGCAGTATTTGCAATGATTTGGGCTCGCTTTGTCAATATATTTTGTGGGTTGTTTTTTTTTTTTTTTGTTTGAAAAAGTACTTTAACGTTATATCAAAGTAAAAACAGTTTAAAATGTAGTTTGAGTTGTTTTTAGTGTTTTTGTTTTAATAACATACAAAAAAAAAAATAGGATTAAGTGCTATTAAAAAAATTACAACACTTATGTTATAATTTTATTATTATTATTTTTTTTATGGGTTTAAGTTTAGTTTCAAGTTTTTTACGAAAAATAGATAAAAAAATATAATTAAATTTGGACCATTAAAAAACTTCAGTATCTATGCTAGTTTTTTTTACAACATCTAAGCCAAATCCTAAAAAAAAAAAGATATAGAAGAAAATTTTACATTTGTTTGTTAAGCTATTATCTTTCTCACTATTGTTTTTTCGTTTTAAATTAAAACATTAACAAACAATCTAAAGCATAAAACACTTAAAATTATTTTTACTTTTATGTCATATTAGAATATTTGTTCAAAAAAACAAACAAAACAACCTTTAAAAAAGCACTAACAAACAAAGTCATCTTTGTAAAATTTTTTTAAATATAAAAAAAAAGTAAAATAAAATGATATTAAAACTAAAAAGAAATAAAATACACAAAAGGATGGGGGATCTCAATAAATTCTCCCAATATAATGCTAAATAAAAATATAAAAAACTTAAATGAAAAAAAAAAAAACAAAAAAGATCTTATTCAATAGTTTTTTTATAAACTCTTCTTATTTGGTCTTACTAGGTTTATCAATTTGTGCATTGCTTTATTATTTCTCATTGATATTGTATAAAAAAAAAAAAATGGTCAATCTCAACAATACTGATGCATAAAAATTTAGCTTGCCACCAGTGAAAAAAATATTAAAAAATTTCGTGTGCAAAAATAAATGGTGAATATTGTCTATATAGTAAGAAAATAATTATAATTCTCCCATAATTTTGCAATCTCTATTATTTATTTAGAAAAATCATATTTAGCCTTTAAGTATTTATCTGATTTAAATTTAGTCTTTAAATTTTTAATTTCAAGAATATGATTCTTAAGTTTTATTCAGATTTTAAATAGGTTTTTCTATCACTTTTTCATCAAAATGAATGATTTGTTATATGTCATATGTATTTAAATTGACACATTAGTATTTATATCAACACCTAATATCAATATCATATCATTAAACTCTATAAACAAAAATAATTTTATTTGTCATCATAATCTTTTAGATTTGTAGCGTTATAAGAAAAATCATTAACTTTAATGCTGAAGTAGATTTTGGTGTGATAAATGAGACATATTTAATAAATAGAAAATCGTTAATTTTGACCGTAAACGTGATAGAAGGATGTAATTGAAGAGAGCCCCTATGATCCGGACCTGCTGTAAAAGGTGGGTTTTACAGCCACCAATAAAATATTGACACCTCAGCAAAAAGCATAATTTCACCCTTTTTTACTCTACACATGCCACACCGGATCAGCACCCTTAAACCACCGGATCACCAACCTCCGCCGCACGCCGTCCCCGAAGCCACCGCGATTGGCGGAAGACCGGCAGCCACACCCAGCGGCATCACTGGCAGCCTCACCCAGGGGCATCACCAGGCCGCGCGGCCAGATCTGGCCTGTCTGGCCGCGCGGCTAGCGGCCTAGTGAGGCCGCGTGACCAGCGGCCTCACCAGGCCGCGCCGGTGAACCGCGTGGCCAGACCGGAGAGACCAGGCCGCCGGCTAGATCTGGCCGGTCTGGCCGCGCGGCTAGCGGCCTAGTGAGGCCGCGCGGTGAAGCCGCGTGGCCAGACCGCCAGACCAGGCGCGCGGCCAGATCTGGCCGGTCTGGCCACGCGGCTTCACTGCGCGGCCTCCTGGTGAGGCCGCGTGGCCAGCAGCCAGACCGGCCAGGCCGGTGGCCGCGCAGCCAGATCTGGCCGGTCTGGCCACGCGGTGAAACCGCGCAGCCTCACCAGGCGGTGGCCGCGCAGCTCACCTCGCGCCTGGTAATGCGCTGGGTGAGGCTGCCGGTGATGCCGCTGGTGTGGCTGCCGGTCTGCCGCCAATCGCGGTGCTTCGGGGATGGCGTGCGGCGGAGGTAGTGGATCCGGTGTTTGAAGGTGCTCATCTGGTGTAGGTATGTGTAGAGTATTTGGTAAATTTTATGCTTTTTTGTTGAGGTGTCAGCATTTTATTGGTGGCTGTAAAACTCACTTTTTAAGGATGGTCCTGTTTGAAGGTTTTCCCTTAATTTAAAACTTGATTAAAACTTAAAGACTATATTCTTAAAATTAAATACTTAAAGACCAAATTTAAATCGGATAAAAATTTAGGTGTTAAATATAATTTTTCACTTATTTATTTTTGCACAAAAGTATCGTTAGTAATGTTTCACTTAAAAAGATAAAAAAAGCCAAAATTAAATTGTATGGAAGTCAAAGAGGACGTTGCCGTGAACCATTCACAAAAAACACTTGGGCCTCCGTAACGAGTGCAAACTACGCGCCAGTGTTCTTCCTCCAACGTGCCTCCTCCGTCTCCTTACACACGTATACGTAGTTACGTACCTCGAAAAATGCCCTCCTCCGTCCTCCCCTCAACCCGGCCTTTCTTTTCAAAGATTCAAAATCATATTTCTCTCACTCTCTCTCCTTTTTCCTCTGACACGGTTCGTTTTAAACAGGAAAAAGAGAGAAAAATATCCTCCAGCCACCGTCGTCTCCGCACGGCTTCTCGCTAAAGCTCCTTCAGCTCCTATATATTCTCCACGAGTATTGAAAAATCTTCAAGCTAAAACTTTAAAACAAATAAAAAGAAGAAAAAATAACTTTTTTTTCTTTCATACTTGGGAAGCTTAGTTGGTGGACTGAATCGGTACGGACGGCGGAGCTGGGACTTGGGGAAGCGCAAGCGTAACGATTAGATCGCAGAAGATCTTCGGAGGAAGATGAATGTGGTGGGGAGACAGATGTCGCGATCTAATTCGTCGTCGCACCACCAGCGTCAGTACTCGGACCACTTGATCGACGCCTCGTCCTCTAATAAGTGGCTCCAATCGGCCAGTCTCTCTCAGGTGCTCCATTTCTTTGAAAACTTGGAAAGCTTTTGATGGCAGACTGGTAGTAGTACATGAATGTGATTGTGACGCTTTATGTCTTCCAAAACGTAGTCGTTTCATGCGCAGGACTTTGGGTTCTATGGTGGAGGACTTCAGGGCTCGAGAATGAGCCGGAACGTGGCGGTCGACCCTTCGACGCCTCCGGGTTCGCGGTCCTCGAGCATGAGAAAGAACGGCGACGATCAAGTCTCGCCGAGTGAGTTCAGCCCAGGGTTGCTCGATCTCCATTCCTTTGATACTGAGCTGTTACCCGAGGTGAAGCTCTATCTATCTTCCATTTTCTGATAAAAAGTCTTTTTTTCTTCTTCTTTTACCGAAAATGTACTTTAACTATGGCGTTTTTGGGTATCAGATGTTTGATAGTTTTATTGTCTGACAGAGAGGCTGTTGAAATGAAACAAGAGCCGTAGTTAAAATTAAGGGTGTGGGTTAAATTTGGGTTTTCTTTAGATGACACAAATTTGAGATGTTCACCATCAAAATTAGATGATGTTTGATAGTTTCTGCTGTCTAAGGTTTTTGGGAAACGTATATATTGAATGCAGTGGTAAACCCTATCTAACTCATAGGATAAGATTTCAATAACCAGCCAGAGTCCCACCCTTTAGCGTTGTGCTTGCAGCACAACATTCTTGTCGATGAAAAACTCTATGATTAATTGAAACAGTAATAGCTGGTTTGATTACATGTTTTCGAGTCCCACTTTCTGGATTAGGCTGGACTTGCTCGTCTTGTTTGTCTTGTCTTCATGCAAATTATTCAATAGCAATGATATGGCCTCTTTTGATGGCTGGTCACTACTCTCTTCATGATTTTATTTTCCAATTGACAGTTGGATTTCATGTTTTTGCATTGGAAAGATGATCCTCACACAGGTGATCAAATCACCATCTGTTGATAACACAAATTTTCTTTTATTTATTTTATTTCTTCCCTCTTATTATCATCTAACTTGTACCTCACATTTGTCTGCCTTGATTCAACATTATTTTTTATTTTTTTTGTTGTGGGTAAATTCATGAGAACTTACGTACCGAAAAAGAAAATGACAACTTGGTCAGACTAAATTTTAATAATCTGTTTACTTAAAAAAAAAAAAAAAGTTTTAATAATCTGCTAACTGATGTTTTTGTGCACCCCTCCGCTAGATG
This sequence comes from Betula pendula, assembly GCA_900184695.1. NCBI lineage: Eukaryota > Viridiplantae > Streptophyta > Magnoliopsida > Fagales > Betulaceae > Betula > Betula pendula. The sequence goes on from FXXK01000390.1 coordinate 192,660, forward strand.
CCGGTCCCAAGCCTTTATGATGGATCGCAACTTCATCAAACTCTTCATGGTACGACTTTTGAAGACTCTGAGCCATTTCTTTCCAACAACAGGCTGACAAACAGACTCCGAGGTTTGCCTGAGAATAATCTTCTCAAAAGTTTCTCGGTGGATAAAGAAAGGGCCAACAATGTTGCTAAGATCAAAGTTGTGGTATGTCTCTTTTGATACAATTTGAAAGCTTTTCTTACTCTTTACAGTGTGACAAGTGGTGACTTATGATTTCTTGAACAAATAGCACTCAGACTAGATTATTCAAGCACAGCTAGTAGTAAGATGTGTATGTTGTAAAGGAACTTCAAAATGAAGCTGCATAATCATGACTATGCCCAGAAGTGCACCGTGCATTTGTGGTGTATTTTACCACCTCTTTTCTTCTGATGAAATTGCTATTAGTAATTGTCACTGCAGGTGCGCAAGAGGCCACTGAATAAAAAGGAAACAGCAAAGAAAGAGGAAGACATTATTACCATAGAACCAAATTCCAATTTTCTTACGGTTCATGAGACAAAACTCAAGGTGAGCACTTGCTGGGTCATTTTCTTCATTGGCATTTGTCATGATGTCAACATCTAGTGGCATTTTCCCTTTTTCTATTTTTATTTTGGTCATATGAAGGTCAAAGCCCCAGATCCCACTCACCTGAACATATGCCTTCAACTTTTCTTGCATACCTGTGTGGGAATATGCTGATGTTTGGCTGAGGCTAGTGAACTCGTTTCAGTTAAAATCATGAGAGTTTTAAGATATTGGACTTGGGTTTAGAAGTTGGAACCTAATAGTGAGACATGTTTTGAATGCCTAACTCGATAGAAACGATTGTAATTGTTTTCTACTTGAACTGGTGTAAGATATTGAGTATTTCTAATATTTGTATGTACAAGAACTTGAATTTGTTTTTTATTATTCAATGACCATATGTGAAATGGAAACTTAAGAGTTTGGGAGAGTCGTTGAATGCCTAATTAGAAAGTTGTGATTATTATACTCCTTTATGTTAATAGTGGCGGTATATACCAGCTGGAGTTGTGTTCAAACTCTGAACTATTTTAACTCAATGACTATTGCTTATCTGAAATTCTATATAGGATAATTGGACTTTAGGGCCTGATTTATTCCAAAGTCTAATCCATCCATTTCTTCAGGTTGACTTAACAGAATATGTTGAAAAGCATGAATTCGTTTTTGATGCCGTGCTGGATGAAGATGTTTCAAATACTGAAGTGAGTATATGACAAGACTTGGTTTACATTATGATGATCCGTAAGCTGATTTTACTGGATCTCTTGTTTTGTTGCTGTAGGTGTACTCTGAGACTGTGGAGCCAATAGTTCCCCTGATTTTCCATCGAACTAAAGCAACCTGCTTTGCATATGGGCAAACAGGCAAGTGGTTTAGGTCTTCTGAATTGAGAAGTCTATGTAGATCATATGACCGACTTACAACTGGATATTTACAAACAGGATTAATCTTTTCCCACATTTAGACTTAGAAATTCATTTTAAAGATCGCTTCGCAAAACTTTTTCAGCTTGAGAAAATTATCTGCTTGTTATTTGTTCTTTCCATGTGAATGGGAAATACTAGAAGTTTTGAGCAAACAAAGAGAACTTATTTCTTCTTTGTTATTTTGTTGTGCACTTGCTTGTTTTCTTTTTCCCATATCTTATTCTTATTTTTTTAATATATTATTTTGGATCAGCATAAGTTTATCATATTTGCGTCTTCAGGGAGTGGCAAGACTTACACGATGCAACCACTGCCCCTCAAAGCTTCCCAAGATATTTTCAGTTTAATGCACCACACATACCGGAACCAAGGTTTTCAATTATTTGTCAGTTTCTTTGAGATTTATGGTGGGAAACTTTTTGATCTCCTCAATGATCGGAAGTAAGTTTTTTATCCTATAGGATATATATGCATTCAGGTTTTCAGGTTCATTTTCCTAAATGAATTCTACTTTTTGCAGAAAGCTTTGCATGAGGGAGGATGGGAAACAGCAGGTGTGCATTGTGGGTTTGCAAGAATACAGGGTATCAAATGTTGAGACGATCAAGGAGTTCATTGAAATAGGAAATACGTGTAGAAGTACTGGTACAACTGGTGCAAATGAGGAATCTTCCCGATCCCATGCCATACTTCAGCTTTGTATCAAGAGATCAGCTGATGGGACTGAATCAAAGCCTGCACGACTTGTAGGCAAGCTATCTTTTATAGATCTTGCTGGAAGTGAACGTGGTGCAGATACTACTGATAATGATAAACAAACAAGGTAGGAATATGTTTTCTGGAAACCTGAGCATCATAATAATTAGATACTTCAATGCAGTTACAAGTTCAGATAGGTATTGCTAGGAGATATTCCCTGCCAGAAACTGGACCAAGTTACTTACACTTGATTTGATTGTTATTTACTTTGCGACTGTCCGTAACTGCCACTGTTCAACAGTCTGAATTGTGGTGAGTTACCTGTACTTGTGATCATTGTATTTATTTTAAATTTTGGCTGCAGAATGGAAGGTGCTGAAATCAATAAAAGCTTACTCGCTTTGAAAGAATGCATTAGAGCTCTTGACAATGACCAGGGTCACATTCCTTTCAGAGGGAGTAAGTTGACTGAAGTTCTTAGAGATTCATTTGTTGGAGACTCGCGCACTGTTATGATATCATGCATTTCACCAAGCTCAGGATCATGTGAACACACTCTCAACACACTAAGATATGCTGACAGGTATATATATTATTGTCCAAAAATGGAAGTGAGGAAGTAGATCTAATACTGCTTATATTTCTGATATATATTTATATTCCAGAGTGAAGAGTCTATCAAAAGGGAACAGCTCCAGGAGGGATCCGTTGTCTTCATCTTCAAACCTTAGAGACTCAACTGCATTGCCCTTGTCTTCAGCTTTACCAGCTGAATCAATTTTTGAGGATAACACAACTTTTGTTCCCCATGACAAGAACAGGTTTGGCTGGTCCAAACAGATTGAAAGAGAACCCTCCCCACCATTTAACATGGATCGTGTTCCTAGTGGGAGGATAGAGGGAAGTTTGCCTGCAGGTGTATATTCAGATTATTACAAAGGTCAGAGAGGTGTTCAAAATGACATGGCTGAAGATGATTTTGATTACTCTCAGCAGACCTATGAACAAGAGAAACCACCACGTGTGAATAATAAGAAGATAGAGACCTACCACAAATCAATTTTAGAGGATAAGAGGAAGATTGACACTCAGATGAATTGGAGGGATATGTCGGACTTTGAAGCCAACAATTCTGGTTCTGATGATGATCTTAACGCCCTCCTAAAGGTAACCACATTCTAGGTATAAGGTGTTGATTTTTATTTCAATCATTCATTTGCGAAGTGAAATGCTGACATGCTTGATATCAGGAAGAGGAAGACCTTGTAACTGCTCACCGTAGACAAGTGGAAGAGACAATAGACATTGTTAGGGAGGTCAGTAACAATTTATTTTTGGCTCAATTATTCTTGTTTGGACTTTTCTGATTGTAATCATTTATACAGGAGATGGATCTGCTGGTTGAAGCTGATCAGCCAGGCAATCAGCTGGATGATTATATCTCCAAGTTAAATGCCATTCTTTCACAGAAGGCTGCTGGAATTCTTCAACTGCAGACCCAGTTGGGCCAATTTCAGAGGCGTCTGAATGAGTATAATGTTTTGGTGTCTTCTGGTAATTGAATTCCTTAAGGGGGAGACTGATGAGTGATGATGAAAAGCCATTGTTTGATATGGTGTGGACTTTGTTGAGCAATTGTTTGTGTTGCTCAGTTTCTTCCTTTTTGGAAGTTTGGTTTCCATTATATCGAGCATAGTTTCTTGCTCAACGCTGTTGTTGTTTTGACCTGAGCTACAGGAAACTTGATATGTAAATATATCTGCTCACTTGCACTTTCTGTAATGCTCTGCGGCAGTGTAATTTATCAGTAGTGGAAGCACCCTGCTTGGGTTATTGAGTTTGTTAATGTAGAGTTATAAGTCACCAGTTAACTTTGCTGAGCGGCTTTTGTGTAATGCACCTTGCGCTTGAATTGGAACTGATGGATTCAATTTGCTCTTTGTTCAATAACAAACTGCTTTTCCATATTATCTTTGTTGTTTTATTCTTGTTATTGCACTTTCTTTTGCTTGCTGCTTACTTGGTATTCTCAATATTGTAATTCTATTTAGTAAATTCATGTATAATTTCATACAATTGGATAACGTGAGAATAAAAATTAGAATAAAAATTAGTTATTGGATCTACATTTAAGTTTTTTTTTTTTTAACAAGTGTTAATATAATGACTAATTTTTATTATCACGTTCAATTGTACGACAATTATATAAGAGTCTACCGAATAAAATTACTCTTTTCAATAATACTATTAAGTACTAAGTAGCTCAACAAATAATAATAATATTGTTAAGTCAGTTTGAGGCTTCTTGAGGACCACAGGCAGGCTTTGGTATTTCAAGTAGATTGTTACTTGGTCTGTGCCCTCTTCTGGAGTGGCTCACACAGTCAGCTCCCAACAGCTATCTAATGATTATTGGATTAACATGTGCTAGTTAACAGTTAAGGTTATATCTACAATGAATCGCAAAGGCCAATCAGAACTAAATCGAGTGTTCTTAAGCTATGATCATGATTATATGATTTACATTAAACAGTATGGGGGTGGTCGCGTCAATTTAAACATATAATCATGCCTACCTACAGCTTAAGAAGGCTCAAATTAGTTGTAATTGGCCTCTGCAGTATATTGGGGATACAGCTTCAACGGTCAACTACCATATGTTAATCACATAATCATTAGTTCTTTTTTTTTTTTTAATTTCCCACTAATCCCAACTTTATCACCATGCTGCTTTCGAAGTAGGAGAAAAATTGATATATAAAAATTATAACGACTTTAATGGTCCCGTAATCAAGAGGTCAATCTCGGCCAACCAATCAAATTTGTGCTTTTTGATAAGAGCACATGGCTCTTTAAGCCTAAACTAGTGGAAAATCATATCCAACTGTCCCCTCACTAATCCAATCATAATCTCTATGACAATAAGAGGTACACAATTATGGTCTTCAATCGCTTATAGTCAATATTATTTTCAATTGCTGTTGTCGGTTTTGAAGCGGATTAAATTCACGTCAATCAGACGTGTCTACGTCTATGGAAAAGAAGAATCCAAATTGACAAGCCCTCCTTATCCTACGTACATTTTGGCCGTAATGAAGAACCGCCCTGATATCTACCGTCCATCGGCCTGTTTTATCCAACAGTTGGACCGGCAACGAGCCACCTGCAAAATAGAAAAATTGAAAGTCTGCCGGTCATTAAGGGATTGAAGACTCCAATTCTTAAATCATTACATTGTTTGATAAAATAACTGACTGAAAAAAGTTTTTCTTGAGAAACAGGAACCAACAACCATGCTAAACAGCAAAGCCAACAAGGAAATACAAATCAAAAGGGGGTTGATCTTTGCCAATTGCCGCTACAAATAAGGATAAAAGGAGGAGAAAGAAAATAAGTGAAAATGCAATTAATATGAAATCTGGTCGCAGCCCAATAAGCTACATGATGGGCACATAAGTTTACACTTTTGTTAATCTTCCTTGCATTCCAAAAGGAAGAGCCAATGATAAAAAGATAGCATCCGAAATAAGGTCAACAATTTTCAATTTTGGATAATAGATGGATGCTGGAGCGTCGTAATCACCACTTGAGAATCTCCCTCCAAAGTGAAATGGAAGATATTGAGGGAGACTTGCAGAGAAGTTGCTAGTTGGACAGCAATAGCCTCCCCAAAATTGGGGTCATAGTGGAACTATTCTGAGAAAGAGCTCTCAAGATAGTACCATTTGAATTACGGCAGACAGCAAATTGAGCCAAGAAGGAGTCCTTAATGGCTATGTCAAAATTAATCTTGAAAGAGACCACACGCACCATGTTTTTAAGAGAGAGCATATCTTAGCGTGATCCTTTTTATTTGAAGAGTGCCTCCTTTTAACATGAGAAGATCCTTAATATGAAGCTTGGATGCTTGCCATGTGGCGATTTCAGATCCCTTTGATTATTGTTTAGTTATTTGCATTTGGTTTAGATGCTGTAAAAAAATTATATCACATATGCTTTTCTTTTTTTTGTGCAGAAATTAAGCTAAGTGCCAGTTATTTCTTCATGTAGTGAAAGTCATTTTCCATGTAGTTGAAGTTATTCTTCATGTAGTTATTTTCCAAGTAGTGAGGTGGTTGAGTGGGTCCACTGATAATTTATATCCCCAACAATTCTTAAGGAAAAATATAATTTTTGGTCCTTTGTGGTTGGCCTTTATGCCATACTAATTCCTTTGGTTTTGCTGGACCGATAGATATACCAATAATCAAGTCTTCTAAGTATCCCTCATTGCCTTAGAAAAAAAAAAAAAAATTCTTCCAAGTACCCCAAGTTCCCAACCTTTTAGAGTTTTTAAATTTTCCAAATTGGTCCCTGCCATCCAAGGGTTTGACAGAAACCATTAGGCAATAGTGACACGTGATATAATACCACTTTTTTTAAAAAAGTCATTTAAAATGAGAGATTATTGACACGTCATCATATGTGGGCCACACCGCTTAAAAAAGTAGCCACATTATCACCTTGTTTTAGACTTCCTCCTCCATCGCTTGCCTTCTCGGCCGGCCCCCTCCCAAACGATGCCGCTTTCCATCTCATCCATAAAAACTCCTCTCCTTCCTTATTCTTCTGCATCATAAATTGGGCTACCTTACATGTTACATGAGGGTGAATATAGAAAGGAGTGATGAGAGCATCTTATCAATTATTCCAACTCCTAGTTGACAAAAAAGTACGTCATATACTTTCATCTTCTTCACTGGTTTGGTTCTCTGCCTTTTCTAATTATCCTCTGTCACTCCTTCTGAATTGTCAATTTGGCTTGCTTTCTGGTATACTAAACATATATTTAGATGATTTGTAAGAACGAGGATCTACTTGCTTCTTATTTTGAAGATGTTTGCAAATATTAATTATGAATATTATTTATGATAAGCGGGATCCTATGTACTTTTCAATTTGACAATGCTGAAGTTTGAAGTGTTTAAAAATTGAATGCTCAGGTTTCAATTTGGAGGTTTATATTTGTTTCTCTCAGCAACTGTTAAAAAGAGTTGGTGAAGAGACTATTGCAAGGGCTGTTGGTTGCTTATGTGGTAATTTTACTCTGCTCAATAAATTACTAGTTTTAAAAACAAAAACAAAGAAATTTAGATTGGTTTCAAACAGAATAAGGTAGACTTGAAATTCATATATATAATGTACTATCAATTGCAAGTTGGAATGTTCAACAGGCGTAGTACTGGATCATGTTTATTGAAAATAAAGATGTTAAATTGACTTTCTTATGGAAAATAAACAAACTAATTGTCTATGCTACTTAAACAGGTATTCTTAATAAGCAAGAAAAGTTACAGTTCTATTTTGGGTGGACAATGGAGAGGACTTTTTAATCTGGATGACTGGATGCAACTATGCAAGTAAAAACCAGAGGTTTAAATGGGATAAATCTATGCATTTAACTTCACATGGTTTCTTACAATACATAATTACATAACTAGCTTTATATTATGTGGTATCATATCTTGCATATGATTGTACATATTTTTTGGTTGCATAAGAAATTGTTACCGAAAAAATAAATATTGAATGTGTTATAAAACTGAGAACATTACCAAAAGCTGAAAGTTTGGACCAGTGTTATTAGAGCACTCACATTTGGCTTACCAAATGTTTGGCTAAATTTTAGCTAAAACACCACTTTTTCTATTTTAGCTAACAACTTTTCAAAAAAACCTATATCCGGCTCAACATTTTAACTAACAATTTTTACTATTCCATTTAAATATTTATTATTTATTCTTTCTCCAACAATCATATTTTTTAAGCCTTTTCATTTCTTAACAATCATATTTTTTAAAATTTGTCATTTTTTAACGGTCATATTTTTAAATTTTTTTTTTTTTTTCATAATGGTCATTTATTTATTTTTTAAAGTTTTTCTAATGGTCTTTTTAACAATAATAAAAAAGAGTTAAAGTTTGAATAGATGATGCACGGCTGAGATAGCATTGATGGATTGAAGTTTCAAATTTTCAATAAATGATGCAGAGATGAAGAAAGGAAGCAGGCGTAGGAGAAAAAAAAAAGGGGAGAAGAAGGATGCGTGAGAAAGGAAGTAGGCGTAGGAGAAGGAAAAAAAAAAAGAAAGGGGAGAAGAAGGATGCGTGAGAGAGAGAGAGAGAGGAGAGAAAAAAATAGTTTTTTATTAATTTGTTGAGCTACAGTGCTCAGCAAAGTTGCTAGCACTGTAGCGGCTCAACAAAATATTGGGTATTTTGCTGAGCTTGATGTAAGTTTTTTCAAAAAAATTTTGCTACAGGGCTCAACAAAGTAGCTTTTTGTTGAGCTCAATATGAGTGCTCTTAGATGATTATGTAAAAGCTGAAAATTAAGATCATCACTATATTATTCATTGAGAGATCCCGCTTCACAAGACCAATAATAATTTATTTCCTTTTAATCAAATCAGGTTCATATGGAACTTCATAAGCTTATAAATGTTTTTACTCTAAATTGAACATCCGCCACAGAACTAGAAATAACCCTATAGCCTTGCCAATTTACTCGGCCATATGTATATGCATCATGCCCTAAATTGTTATACCCAACATAATACACGGTGTTTGATCGCGATGGATTGCCCCCTCATTCCATCCAACTTTGTGCGTCAACAAGATTATCAAGGAATCTCTCCATTTTTACAGTCCTTAGATAGTCTTTCCATGGTTGGCCCAGGTATGTTTTGACCTGATATTTTGGTGCAATGAGATCATGTATTGCAGTTATTGTGCAATTGTGAATGATTAACCCACCATCTCCATAATAGCTTTCTCTTCCTTGGGCTGTTATTGTGTTTGACTGCCTAGGAAGAGGCTTGTGGGCAAGGATCTTACAGTTCTAAAACACTGCTCTAGCATCTCCAAATATAAAATCTATAGTACTATAGATTTTGCAATCTTTGAAAAATTGGATGCCCTCATTGGCATAAAGAACGTCTTGAAATCCAATGAAAATTGCATCTACAATAGGCAGACAAGCTGGAGTTACTTAGCAATGCTATTGCCCACTTGTTTTATGCTCCAGTTATGTTTTCAAAACTTATAAATTGTGCAACAAAGCCATCAACAAATATCCCTACTAATAAAACAAAAAGAATGCTTGTAAGTAAACTAATTGAAATATGTTCAGATATCAAAATAATTTTGATATCTGAACGTCTTCCAATTAGATTACTTACTAATATTATTTCTAATAGGGATACTTCTTGATGGCTTTGTTGCAAAATTTATAAGTTTTGAAAACACAATTGGACCAGAAAACGAGCAGGCAGTAGCATTGCTAAGTTAATCTAACTTATTTGCCTATTATAGATACAATTTTCACTGAATTTCAAGACACACTTTATGCCTAAGAGAATATCCAATTTTTCAAAGATTGCGAAATCTACGGCACTGTAGATTTTATATTTGGAGATGCAAGAGTAGTATTTTAGAACTGTAAGGTCCTTGCCCGCAAGCCTCTTCCTGGGCAGTCAGACACAATGACAGCCCAAGGAAGAGAAAGCTATTATGGAGCTGGTGGCTTAATCATTCACTATTGCACAATAACTGCAACACCTGATCTCATTGCACCAAAATATCAGGTCAAAACATACTTAGGCCAACCATGGAAAGACTATCCAAGGACTGTAAAAATGGAGAGCCTCCTTGATAATCTTGTTGACGCACAAAGTTGGATGGAATGAGGGGGCAATCCATCGCGATCAAACACTATGTATTATGTTGGGTATAACAATTTAGGGCCTGGTGCATACACATATGGCCGAGTAAATTGCAAGGCTATAGGGTTATTTCTAGTTCTATGGTAGACGTTCAATTTACAGAAAAAACATTTATAAGCTTCTAAAGTTCCATATGAACCTGATTTGATTAAAAGGCTAGAAATTATTATTGGTCTTGCGAAGTGGGATCTCGGCATCTCGCAATGAATAATATAGTGATGGTGTATATTGGTCGGAGTTGGCCAGGATGTCGCCGGAGGTTGTGGTCGGAGGCGGCAGCTGGCTGTGAAGACAACTGAACCGAAAAGGAAAAGACTTGAACCGGGTTTAAATGGCTTGAAATTTGTTGAACTAGGACTGAACCGAATGGAACCGGTCTGTAAAGAATCTGAGCTGGTCTGTGGACGGATTGATGGCCGGCTTGAGCATCTAGGCCTATGAACCGGGTAGAACCCATATTTGGGTTGGCTCGACTGGCCTGATCAGCTGAGCTAGGTAGAAACCAACCTGGTTGGCTTTGCTCAGCTGAATTGGGTTGACTGTTCTGGGCCGTTGAAACGGATTTGGGCTCGTGTATGGGCTGACCCAACTGGCTTGCTTGGTTGAGTCAGGCTGAACCAGATTGAAGAAAACCTTGGACCGGTTTGAACTAAATTGGTTTGGCGCGCGTGCGGCGCGTGGATTCCATGCGCAGGAGCCCTCTGGCGCATGGCGTGTGGAGGACCTACAGAATCTTCAATAGGCGCGTGGAGGCGCGTGTTGTGTCGGAAATGGTTGAAGTTTCACAGATCCACCAATCACGGTGGAGTCGCGTGTGGTGCGTGTGGATTCGGCTGGTTGCGCGTGGAGGCGCGTGTGGTTGCTGTTGGTGTCCGATCTTCCACAGATCGATAGATCTATAACTTGTAGACCTGATTCTAGTATTATATTTTCAGGGTACAATCCAATGCTTGGAAGAGAATGGCAACACAAGTGGAGGAGAATGGCGGTGTGCGGACGATCGGCACGCCAGCAAACGTCAAGAACGTTTATTGAAGGCCACAAGAAAGTGGTTCTGATACCATATTAAATATATTGAAGAATAGTAAAGAAGAAGAGAGAGAGCAGAAGTAAAGAGAGATGTATAGACTACATCTTATATATTGCAGTGTATAAAAGTATTATAGAGGCTTCTATTTATAGAGAGACTATGAGTGGTGAACAAATAAACCTAGTAAACTAAGGAAGTGAATAAACCCTAGAATGGAAAGACAATAAAGTCTTGAGAATAATATCAAATATTCCAACAAAGAGAAACAAATATAAACCTCCAAATTAAAAATTAAAACCTGACCAATCAAAATTGAAAAGTACATAGGGTCTCGCTTATCATCAGTATCCTTATGTTTTGAAACCCAATCCCAACTAGTAACTAGTAATGTTCATAAATAATTGCAATGGCATCTTCAAAATAAGAAGCAAGTAGATCATTGTTCTTACAAATCATCTAAATATATGTTTTGTATAATAGAAAGCAAGCCAAATTCACAATTCAAAAGGAGTAACTGAGGCTAAACAGAAAAAGTAGAGAACCAAACGAGTGAAGAAGATGAAAGTATATGACGTACCTTTTTGTCAACTAAAATTTGGAATCATTGATAAGTAGCCCAATTTCTGATGCAGAGGAATATGTGACTGAATCTGACATCAATTATGAGGAAATTTATTCAGCCGAAAACATATATCTGAAGAATCTGTAGTTGAAACATACAAGGATTCCATGATATTATATATCATTTCTTTCATGAAGAATTTAGGATGGCGCTTAAGGAATAAAGGAGAAAAGAACGAAATAAGGTTAGAGAAAAAGTAGTCATTTGATAGGAGTAAGGAAAGGAGAGAGTCTGAACAGGTTTTGCCAATTGAGCAAACATATGAATCACATGGGCATTAACAGGATGCCAAGTCCACATAAATAGCTCTGAAACTCAAGAACGTCAATCTAATAACTTTTCAGTACTGGTTGCTCCACAGAAGAGTATGGATCTTTTTGGAGAAGTTTGTGATCAGATTTTGGGATGATGTTCCTCAATTGTTGAATGTATATCAGGGTAAGGTACGTGGGATGGAAAACTTGTAACATTTTCACTTCGAAGTTCCAATTTGATGTGTGTCATAGTTGGCAGTTATAGCATTTTCAATTTATTAGGTATTCTGTGGCCAAAAAGTAAGTTATTGGGCATTGGATTTGTATTATCTTGCTCTGTTTTGACATGGGCATGTCATGTCCAGACAAAAATATCAAATATTATGCTATGGGATAGTTTTTAGATTCCAAACAAAATCATAACTCACATATCGCCACTTGTGTTTGAATTTTCCCTTCCCAACCACCCTTGAGTAAAGGAAAATGACCCTGAAATACAGGCAGCGACTGATTTTTATGACTACTTTTTTTTTTTTTCACAGCCTATTTTTTTAGTGTTATGGAACATCCTAGCTTGACACCTAGAGGATTGTATCATGAGCATGTCTATTTCTCAATGTGCTTCATGTCATTGGTTCTTATGTTAAAAACAAACATAAACAACAGCTGATAATAGCAAATCTAAATAACCAAGAAACATAAATGATTTTCTATGATCAGGCGAAAACATAATTTGATTTTATATGATCCGCAAAACAATCTAATAACAACATTACCTTCTTCCATAAAAGCTATCACCCCATCTCTTCTTGTGGCAAAGATCCGCATCACCTATTGTTTAAGTAATACATTAAACATGAAAAGAATTAAGCACACAATCAAATATACAGATTTTTTATTGACACTGTAAAAGAGAAAAGCAACTGACAAAAATTCTCTGCACAAAATACCATTTTAGAGGACAAATATAAATTAGTGGCTTAATGCGTTGATACCTGATAAATTCTCTTGCGGAAAAGTTGTTGATCTCTCTTTTGTGCTTGTGTTTGGGCAGGTAGAGGATTTTGAGGTATGGGTAAGTTTTTCATTGATTTAATGACTTCATTTTTGTATATGCTTTTGAAGAAACAAAAATCATGGAGTTGGTAGAATTTTAGCAAGAATAAACAAAAGAAGTCCAATGACACACTCGTCCGTTTTAATGGACCTTATGGAGAAAAAAAATGCAGAGATACATTCTTGTTTTGAAGCAAAAAGCCAGCTAGCTAGCGTGAGAAAAAGAAACCAGCAAAAATGCAAAAGAAAAACATTGTTTTGAAACCCAATGCCAGCTGCGAATGTGGTTTGGGCTGAAAACAACAAAAAGAGAAAGGCTGAAGTGGCTGAAAGAAGAAAATCCACTGATATGCATTAGCAGACCCTTCCAACCTCCTTCCGTGAAATGCAGAATGGGAATTTTTCTTCTTTTAAGGGATGGAGTTCCCTTTTCCCTTTCCCTGTATGGCGTAGGAAAAAAAAATAAAAAAATAAAAACGGATGGACTTGAAACATGAGAAAAAAAAAAAACAAAGCAAAGGAATAGGGAAACAAAAACAAAAACAAACAAAAGGAAAGAAAATTACAAAATGAAACCTGGTTCTTTCTTTGGGTGAGGCTGCGAAGGAAAACAAAGCAAAGGAAATGCATCAAATACAAAAAAAATTATAAAACATTGCAGAGCAACAAACAAAACAAGGAGGAACAACCCCTGCAGAAACAAAAAAAAAATGCAATTTTTTCAGGTGATCTTTGTACCAGCCAACAAGAGGAACAAAACAAGAACATTTTGATCTCATATCATCAGTGCTGCCAGCATGCGGGAACGCTCAAGCTGGAGAAAAAAAGAAGAAGCTGAAGAAAGGGGTTGAAGCGGGAAGGTGGAGGGCAGAAACAGACGACAGAGAGAAGCAATAAATTTTATTTGTCTCATTGGAATGCCAGCTAACAAGCATGCGAAGAAATGAACAGAAATTTTGGTATTTAATAGTGAGGCCAGAGGTGCGAAGGCCCAAAGGGGTCGTCCAGTGCTGGGCAGAGAGGAAATAAAGCATCCTTTATTTCTTTTCCATTTTTATTTTCTTCTCTCTTACTTACTGTATTTGATGTTTAACACTTGGATTATGGAACATATTTTCATGATTCTTAGTGGCTAAATCTCTAGCTAGGGCTAGAGGTTAGGCCTAGCATTTTTATTAAAAAGAAGAAGAAGAAACAAAAATCATGTTCATATAGATTTTAAAATAAGTGTAATTAAGTTTATTAATCCACATTGTATTGAAAACAAAGTACAGTTTTCTGTTTTTGTAACTAGTAGGCTTAACACTTACTTATCAAGTATCAGAATAATTACTTATACAATGCAGAACAAATTAGTTGATTCCCTGAAAAATTATAATCATAAGAATTGTGAGATAATAGAATAATAATTATAAGAGGAGCAACCTATTATCATCATCATCGTTGACATTTTTGTCAGCATAACTGGAATTCTGATCCATGTGATAGTTTGGAGATGAAGGTGAAATGAGAAAAGTGTAAATGATTGAGTGAGATAACACATGTTATTCAGTAAATATAAGAGAGAGGGTTAAAACTTTGATTTATGTTTTCTTACAACATATGTATAGGAGAAAACCAAGTTTAGGTTTCTCTGGTTTATGTTTTCTTGTCAGCTAGGCTGCAATAATTGAGCTTTCTTATGAGTTAAGCAACGCAAGGTTGCACAATTCCCAGTTATATAGGCTTGACAGAGAATGAGAGAGTTTTGATTCTCTTTAATCTCTGGATGTTAACCGAAGATTTTCAATTTTCTGTCATAAATTTTACATAATTACATTCTAGTTATTATAGGCACATTTATCATGACATTTCATAATAGCGTTTCCAGATTAGGGAAACTATTTATCAATAATTTTTTTTTTCTTTTTTCCTTTTTAATTTATTCTGAGCACAAGCCCTTTCAGGGTTCAAGAAAAAGCTAGTAATTTTACTGATAATTTTTTTATTATTCAAGTAATTTTACTGATAATTATTACTTAAAACACGCTGCTAATTTTGAAAAGTGTAGACTTATTCGGGATGATTTTCTTTCAATAAAATCTTTCCAGATTTACAACATACATGACACGAGCATGAGATAATATCAGAACATTTTCTTGATAATTTGATGTTATAGTATTTTTCTTTGCTCAGTTACGTGACGCATGATTCCTTGGAATTAAATTAGTAATCTTCAATTGAACATTACGTCAATTATTAAATTCACAAATTCTCTAACACTTTATTTTGCTTGATTAGGGTGAACAGGATTGCTTTGAAAAACTAATGCAAAGTAAAAATTTCAATGAAACACTTCTTGTTTTCTTGAGGAAAACTATCTTAACCTATTCATCTAAATAACCCCTTTTAATGTGAATTCTAACATAAATCGTCAAGGCAAGCGATGTTCCTAAACATAACTGTTCGACTGCCTAAAAGAGAGAAAAAGACCCGGTTGACAAAATTTCCCTACACCTACATAAAAAAACAAGAGTAAATGAGACCACCTGTCAAAATACCCTAAGTGGGAAAGTGAAATAGATGTACAGGAAGCTACCGACAACCCAATTCAAAAAATTTGCCAAATGGTAAAGGAGAAAAACAGTTGTGCATTAATCAAGTTTATAAATGCATGATGTAAACAACAGCCTTCTTTAAGGCGTCCTTGAAACTTTAAAAGAAACCACCTACCCCTTGCAGGTGTTTACTGAAGAAGAGATAAACTAGTGCAGATAGAGCTAAAGTCCAGCACAGATTGTCAGATTGGATAAAAATAAGTCTTATAAAGCCCCTTTTAAAAGGGTAAAAAACAAATTGACCACCAGACATTATTTAATGCACATTTTCCACAAAGTAATGTGGTAAGTATCGATGGAGCTTATCGCCATTACACAAGTAGTTGGGAGTTAAAGGAAAAATAAGTCTGGCAGTAATGCGGTAAATGTGTCTCAAAAGAATAATATTATCTACCACCTTATTTTGTATCATTAATTAAAGAAAAATATTATAGTATTTATCGATATTTTTTTATCATCTTTTTATTTATTAAAATTATTATTGAATATGTGATTTCATGTGTGTCCACATGAGATCACAGATTCAATAATAATTTTAAAGAATAAAAATACAAAAAAAATAAATGTAGAATTTCCCTTGATTAAACCAAGCATACGTCACATAAGTGAATTCATTTATTTTATTTTATTTTATTTTATTTTATTTTATTTTATTTTATTATTTTTTTTTTTTGTAAATACAACAGATGGAATTACAGGACAGTAGAACAAGTAGGAGTAGGAAGCCTACTACAAAGGGGAGGTGGAGCATGTCCACTACAATGGGGAGAAGGAAAATAAGTGGGAATGCAGCCTGTGTGAGAACGGGCTGCGGCCCAATAAGCCACATGGTGGGCGCAGAAATTTGCATTTCTGTGTATTTTCCTAGCTTTCCAAGATGAAGATGCTGGGATGGAGCGGAGAGTATCGGTGATGATGTCAGCTATTTTCCAATCTAGGACCATAGAAGGATGTTGAAGTGCCGTAATAACCACAAGAGAGTCACCTTCTAATATAAAGCAATTGAGCTTGAGAGAATTAGCTAGAGAGACAGCCAACCTAGCAGCTAAGGCTTCTCCAAAATTTGGATCACATTGAGGGTTGACTTGAGAAATAGCCTTGAGGATATGACCGTCAGAGTCTCTACATACTGCTGCTTGAACAGAGAAGGAATTCCTAATAGCAGTGTCGAAATTGATGGTGAAATAACCTGCTGGAGGGGGGGACCATTTTTCTGATGAGGCTTTAAAAGGAACCTTCCAAGCGGGTTGAAGTGGTCTGATGCTGTCTTCTTAATAGAGATAGCTAGGTCCAAAGGATTGGGGATGGATCCTTCATGAACCGCTTTGTTCCTGCTAAACCAAAGAAGTCACACAACACTGCAGCAAAAATTTGGAAGAGATGGGAGTCACGAGGGTGGATTCCGAAAGTGATGGAGGGGGAAAGCAGACCTTTGATCCAGTCTACCATATCGAAATTTGCCCAGGCAAGAGAGTCTAACGGCCAGTAGGAGTTCCTCCAAGCAATTCTAGCAAAACTGCACTGAAAAAGAGATGAGAGGTGGAGTCTACATCAGTTTTGCTATGAGGGCAATGAAGATCGCTTGGAGGGTTACAAAGAAATTGGTTTAGCCTAGACTTGGTGGGGAGAAGATCCCAAGCTATTTTCCACAGAAAAAGGACTTAACCTAGCATTTAGGTTTAACTTCCAGAGAAGTTTCCAGGAGGGGGAGGGGAAGGAAGGGTGGATGGAGTTAGAGGCTCGAAGACTGCAAGAAAGGGAGTAGGCAGATTTGGAAGAGAATTGGCCATTGGAGGATGGGGTCCAGATGTAATCTGTTGAATTAGGAGAGGAGACCGAGAGCTTGATGATTTCCCTTATGGTATGGTTATCAAAAAGAGAGTTGAGAAGTGGAATATTCCACGATTGGGTGGGAAGTAACAAGTCTCTCACGACAAGGGAAGGCCTTGCCTGGTTTGCCAAAGAGCTGGGAATGGGTTTAAAAGAAGGGATGGTGGGGATCCAAGGGGAGTCCCAAATAGAGAGGGAGAAATCCCTGTGAATGCGGTGGCAGACTCCTTGTGAAAGAAGAGTCCTGGATTTTAGAATTCCTTTCCAGAGCCAAGAACAAGAGGGGAGGGAAGGGGTAGAGAAGAAAGAGGAAGATCGAAGATACTTACCTCGCATTTGTGACACCCAGCTACTGGTGGAATTATTGAGCATTATTGAGCATTTTCCTCGCATTTATTTTATTTCGACTTCATAGGAGATTACTCAAATAAGTGATGTGAGATTTTCGTAACCTAAATGAGCCAAGAAGCATAATCTGACCATATGGGTTGTTAGAATCGACCCCATTTTTCATTTCATTCATTCCCGTCCAAATTAATTTGAAATTGTTCACGCAGCATTAGCATTTTGCCACTTCAATTGATGGATAGCTCGTACAACCACGAACGAAGCCAAATGTGTGTCCTCACTCCTCAGGCCCAGTCCTCCCCAATTTAGAATAGTGTGCAAGACCACATATGGCATGCCCTCTCATGGTCTCACCTTAAGACTCAACAGTCAAACATGATAATAATTATAAAAAAAAAAAAGATCTCAACTTACTCGAAGTCATAAAGATAAAGGTGACAAATTGAAAAACAAAAGGACAAAGACATCTGGACCCACGACAAAAGAAGAAATGTGATCCAACTTTGCAATGTGGGGATCGTTTGCAGCATAAGAAGAAAAAACAACCACGCCGGCGCCAGCTACAAACATTCAATTCGCATAAAGATTTTGTTTTTTTATGTATCAGCAAGAACAAACACGACTCCTAAGACATCAGTGATTCAGCAGCATCACGCTTGCAACACAACTAGAATAGGCTTTCTCTTTGATTAGGTGATCTCTTCTGCAACTTTTTTTTTTTTTCTATTCCTTTTCTTTTGTTTTTTCCCCCACCATTCGACTGCAAAATCAGTTTGCTTGTGGTAGGGATTATGAATTTAGTGTGTCTTCTACAATTAGGGCAAATATTTTACGTTGAAAGAGTATTGGTAAAAGCCAAACTTTCTAATGGGTAGAGTCAAAACTTGTAATGGGTAGAGGCCAACTGGTCAAAAGTAAAATTATACCTCCTAAAAATAATTTCTAACAAATTTGGGGGAGGGGGCTTGGCCTATACCTGCCACCCCAGCTCCGCCCCTAAAAATAATTTATTTACCACCCCAAACAGAGGAGGTGGTTGCACAAGCCACCCTTCAGTTGAGGTTGGTTTGTGCACTCCTCCGCTGGGATTTGTAATATTGAGTATGACATATTTATTAACAACTAGCAAAACAGCAATGCCTCATTGAAAAAAAAAAGAAAAAGAAAAAGAAATTTTTTTTTTATCCCTTTACGATTAGCAATAAGAGTCTCAAACACAAGATGCTTTTACATTCTCACAAAAAGAAAAGAGTCATGATCTCTACGGTGGGAATCCTTGGCATCTTTAAAAAGCAGCTGATAAACTCTCACTGGATCACTACAAAAAAAAAAAAAAAAAAAACCGGCAGTTTACGACGCTTATTATTGATAATGGATAACAGGGAGCTTGCCCATATTAATAATTTTATTTCAATAACATAATTCTAAAATTGAATAATTCATTAAAAAAATCAATAAATTACAAATCTGAAGCTGTTGTGTGATAGAAAAAAAATATTATTATGTAACTTGTAACAGAAATTAAGGAATTAAAAGCTTTTTCTAGAATAAAAAGATAATGCAAGTTTTGTAGATATTATTTGTTAGTCGGTAAACAAGTTTTATCCCCCAATGCTTACCGATCATAAAAAAAAACAATTGAAAATAGAACTTTAGCATTATGTGTATAATATAATTCAACATTTAGACTTTTCAAAGAATATCAAAGATTTTTAAATTGTGTCAATGGTTGATAAACATCAGAAGATCAACTATCTATCAACTTGTTTATCGAGCATTTTCAATCATGAATATTGTTAAAACTAAGCTTCGCAACAAAATTGAAAATGAGTCTCTAATTAATTCATTTGATGTTGTACATTTAAAGAGTAATTGCTCCAAAGTTTAATACAAATTCAATTATAGATGATTTTTAAGATCTAAAAAAATGTCGGGTTTCAATCTTAATATTTTTTGCTAGGTGATTAAATTGAAAATTGAAATATATTAAATATATATAGTCTTTTTTTTTGCTTATATTTTCTTAACACAAAATGAATATTAATTTAATTTTTCAATCTTAATATTTTTTTCATCTATGCTTTAGCCTCCATCAATAAGAATTCTTAGTTCCGTCCTTGAATCATAATCTTTTTTACTAGCTATAAGATTACACACAATAATATGATGAGAAAATCTAGAATTATCTTAGGCCCCGTTTGTTTCGACGTAAAATGATTTCCGTCGGAAAATAGTTTTCAGGAAATTGATTTTCAAGAAAATAATTTTCGCCGAAAATATTTTCCGGTGTTTGGCGCGCACGGAAAATCGCAAATATTTTTTTATATTTTCAACCAATCATATTAACCAAAAAAAATTTATTTTTTTATCACAATTTTAAAAAATTAATATAAATTGTCCCGAAAATGTCTGCGGGATTCCGAAAATGTCCCGGGGAGGTCCTGAAAATGTCCCGAGCGAGTCCCAGGGAGGTCCTGGGCGAGTCCCGGGAGGTCCCGAAAATGTCCCGGACAGGTCCCGAAAAGTGTCCCGGACGGGTCCCGAAAATGTCCCGAGCGGGTCCTGAAAATGTCCGAGCGAGTCTCGGGGAGGCCCGAGCGAGTCCGGGGAGGTCCAGAAAATGACCCGGGGAGGTCCCGAAAATGTCTCGGGTGGGTCCCAAAAATGTCCCGGGCAGGTCCCAAAAATGTCCCGGAGGTCCCGAAAATGTCTCGGCAAGTCCCGAAAATGTCTCGGGCGGGTCCCGGGGAGGTCCCGAAAATGTCCCGGGCAAGTCCCGAAAATGTCCCGAGCGGGTCCCCGGGGGTTCCGAAAATGTCTCGAGCAGGTCCCCAAAATGTCCTGGGCGGGTCCCGGGGAAGTCCCGAAAATGTCCCGAGCAGGTCCCGAAAATGTCCCGGGTGGGTCTCGGGCAGGTCCCGAAAATGTCCCGGGCGGTCCCAAAATGTCCCGGGCAGGTCCCAAAAATGTCCCGGACAGGTCCCGAAAATGTCTCGGGCGGGTCCTGGGGAGGTCTCGAAATTGTCCCGAGCGAGTCCCAGGGAGGTCCTGGGCGAGTCCTGTGGAGGTCCCGAAAATGTCCCGAGCAGGTCCCGAAAAGTCCCAGGTGGGTCCCGGGCAGGTCTCGAAAATGTCCCGGACGGGTCCTGGGGAGGTCCCGAAAATGTCCCGCGGTGATGGGAATTCCGAAAATGTCCCGGGAGGTCCTGAAAATGTCCCGAGCGAGTCCCAGGGAGGTCCTGGGCGAGTCCCGGGAGTCCCGAAAATGTCCCGGACAGGTCCGAAAATGTCCCGGACGGGTCCCGAAAATGTCCCGAGCGGGTCCTGAAAATGTCCCGAGCGATGCTCGGGGAGGTCCCGAGCGAGTCCCGGGAGGTCCAGAAAAGACCCGGGGAGGTCCCCGAAAATGTCTCGGGTGGGTCCCAAAAATGTCCCGGGCAGGTCCAAAAATGTCCCGGGGAGCCCGAAAATGTCTCGGGCAAGTCCCGAAAATGTCTCGGGCGGGTCCCGGGAGGTCCCGAAAATGTCCCGGCAAGTCCCGAAAATGTCCCGAGCGGGTCCCCGGGAGGTTCCGAAAATGTCTCGAGCAGGTCCCCAAAATGTCCTGGGCGGTCCCGGGGAAGTCCCGAAAATGTCCCGAGCAGGTCCCGAAAATGTCCCGGGTGGGTCTCGGCCAGGTCCCGAAAATGTCCCGGGGGTCCGAAAATGTCCCGGGCAGGTCCCAAAAATGTCCCGGACAGGTCCCAAAATGTCTCGGGCGGTCCTGGGGAGGTCTCGAAATTGTCCCGAGCGA
The DNA here is from genome assembly GCA_900184695.1 of Betula pendula. Lineage (NCBI taxonomy): Eukaryota > Viridiplantae > Streptophyta > Magnoliopsida > Fagales > Betulaceae > Betula > Betula pendula. The sequence continues at coordinate 214,138 of FXXK01000390.1, forward strand.
GTCCCAGGGGGTCCTGGGCGAGTCCTGTGGAGGTCCCGAAAATGTCCCGAGCAGGTCCCGAAAATGTCCCAGGTGGGTCCCGGGCAGGTCTCGAAAATGTCCGGACGGGTCCTGGGGAGGTCCCGAAAATGTCCCGGGTGGGTCCCGGCAGGTCAGAAAATGTCCCGGACGGGTCCCGAAAATTTTCCGGGTTGGTTCCGGCGGGTCTGATAGTGTTTTAGCTGTGGTCTACCAATTTGAGAATGTGACGCTTAAACTCGGAAAATGGTTTACGTTTTAAAAGAGGAAACCATTTTACGGAAATTAAAGAAGATTTTTCGGTCAAACTGAAAATGATTTCCATTGACTATTATTTTACGCCCCACCAAACACCAAAAAACACAAAAATAATTTCTGAAAATCATTTTACGTTGAAATAAACGGGACCTTAGTCACTTGTATAGCTACTTGATTTCTTTCAAGACATCTTATACCAAAATCTTCAATTAGTCAATTTCGATCGTGGGTGAATCAGCCAGAAAACTTTGAAGTAGTTCTTCTAAAGCCACTGTTGGTTCAAAACAAACACTGCATGCATGGATACATAAATATATATTCTGATTTAAATCGGAACAAAATTGCAATATTTAAAGCTAGAAATTAAGAATGCTACACTCTTCTAATTAGGTAAGCATTTTGGAATCCAGAATTAAGCACCAACTCTTCAAAGTCGGCTAATTAATGTCAACAAAGCTTCAAACAACCTGATCTCCACTTTCTTGTGATTAGACATTATAATCTTTGTTATCATAATTTTGTCTTACACCAACTCTCTCTCTCTCTCTCTCTCTCGTATCTGTTTTTTCTCCTAAAATCCTGCTTTTTAAACCGTTCTTGACCTTTCTCGATTTCTTTATTAAGATTTTCTGAAACTTATTACTGTCTCATGGTTGATTTTCTTTTTGCTAGGCTAATTCTCCATCTAACTACAATAATTAAGATGACCCACAAAATAAATGTAGATCACGGTTACCCACAATACAGGGCATATATATAAGATTGTGACAAGCTGCCGATTTTTGCGTTTTCATGATAATTCTATCACATGGGATGAGCAAATTGATCTTAAAGATGGAATATGATTGGTCGACTATCTAATCCGTACGTTGGAAGCACTGTTTTGGAGTTGTTTATCAAACTTAGACCTTAAGAAAAAAACACGGTACACCGCTATTAACGTTAATTAATTTGTTTTTCTTAATTATCAAACACACCACTGTGACATTTTTAATTACTTAACCAACCCAATCAGAGAGTCCGAAATTAATTACCAACCACTCGGAGAAGCGGTCCTTAACCAACCAATCAGAGAGCAAAGTCGTTAACCAGCCAATCAGAGAACTTTCTAGCTTTGGTAATCAGACAAATTAAGAAGGGTCTCAATCTTATGTAAGCTCACATAAACATGATTATTGGCCAGAACTTTTATAATCAATAGCCAAGTTGAGTTAGACTTAAAATAATATTTTTACTTTTGGCTAAATCAACTAGATCTTTCTTTAAAATTCCATTAATTAAAGCCAGACTAAATGTCATCGGTATGAAATAGGATCCTCTCAATTAATGAAATTGATACTATGCATTTTGTGGTTATGATTAAAGATTTGTGTATCTAATAGTGTAGATAAAGTTATTATTAGCATGTCTTTTAAAATATTTAACAATTCGATGCATTAATTTTAAATTGAGAGAATTATTGTCCCAAGGGTTTTAATTGAAAAACTTCAAAGAAATGATAAATTTCCCTTTTTTTTTTTTTTAATTTCCTAGGCAAATACAAGAAGAAACACACCAAGAAAATTGAAAAGAAAGCAAATGATAAAGAAAGCATAGGGGTGGAGAATAGGGGAAACGAGGTCAAGGGATTAGACTGGGATCCTCTTCAGTTCATTTGAAATTGAGAGTATCTAATCTTTGTTAAAATAAGGATATTTTTGTTATTTTAGATTTTTTTGGGACAAAAATGCCCCCATTTTTATAAGGACTATGCTCTTCTATTCATTTGAATTAGAGAAAATTCAAATTCCAAAGGATTAGGGGTAGGCACTAAATATGGCATAGGCGAAAATAAGCTTTTCATTTTTCATATTTGCCGGCCTCTCATAGAAAGTTGGAGTTACCTCCAACTTATTTTTGATTGAGGTAATTTTCTTCCACTTCTACCTCCGAAATGTCAAAAGCAGAGTTCGGTAGATGGCATCAGAAGATGAAGAACTCATCTTCTTCCTAGATCTAAGATAAAAATAACTTGAAATTGGCTTATGTGTCGTAAAAAAAAAAACCACTCTACCTCCGAAATGTCAAAGGCAGAGTTCGGTAGATGGCATCAGAAGATGAAGAACTCATCTTCGTCCTAGATCTAAGATAAAAATAACCTGAAATTGGCTTATGTGTCGTAAAAAAAAAAAACTATTAAAACAAATAATTCCAAGAAACATATAGCATCCTTAATAATAGGTTGAATCTTCCAATCATACAAATGTCCCCGATATAGAAGTGTTAAGATAACGATGAATGAATCTTTTTCCAATGTAAGTTTATTCAATCCCAAAGCTGAAGTTTCCTTTATATCCGGATTGGCTGTCTTAGCTTCACCAGCTAATTAAGAGGGGGTTTGATTTTCTGTGTCTAATTAAGAGGAATGTTTCCATTGGAGTTCCAGCCAATGGCAGCACACTAGGAGAAAGAATCAGAGACAGCCATACCAACATTAATCTTAATGAAGTCCGGTAGAGGAGGAGGAGTCGTCCAAGATTCTGATGTGGAGAATCCATTGGATAGGAAACGCCAGACATGATCAGGTGTTCTGTTTGAAGTCTTTTGGCGTACGTGGACCGCCTTCTGGATAGAAAAATTGGAAGGAGATTGCCGCTGAACAATGTTTTCTGTATACCTGGTAGTAACGACTATCGACACTTGGGCCCAGGCCACACCGAAGTAGGTTGGAAAGTTGTTTGGAAAATCAATTTTTTTTTATTTGTTTAACTCAATTCTTCTCAAAAGTCAACAATCTTTAATAACTCACATTTACTTAACTCAACTCAAATTTATTTCACCCAACTCAAAAAATAATATAAAAAATAATATTTTTATTAAAAAAAAAAAGCAAAAAATAGAGGAGTGGCCGAATCACCCTAGGGGTGGATCAGTGACCCTCGGAAGGTGGTTCGGCCATCCCCTGGGAGGTGGCCGAGCCACCTCGAAGAAAATTTCAGGGGTGGCCGAGCCACCTCCAAAACGTTTCGGGGGTGGCTGATCCACCTCCTGGGGTGGATTGGCGACCCCTGAAATGTTTAGGGGTGGTCGAGCCACCCTCGAAAAAATTTTGGGAGTGGCCGAATCACCCCACAGGTTTTTCTTTTTAAAAATAAAATAAAACAAAATTATATTTTAAATTTTTTATTATATTTTTTTTCAAATATATTCACCTATTCAAATATTTTTTCTAAACCATCCAAACATAATTCTAAAATTATTTTTTTCTTGATATCTTTGAAGTCAACATAACATCAAATAAAATTTGACACCCAAACGAGTCCTAAGCCTTTGCTACAAATGAAAAATTCATGTGGGACACTCGGGGTGAAAATCTTCTTCTTTCTAAAATATTAAGTTAGGGAGTAATTTTATTATATACTTATTTTATATCAACTAACGTTGCGTGTTTAAGTGACTTTAAATGCTTTTTCATTGTCCATCAAATTAAAAAACAAAAAATCACTTATAATATCAACTAGTATGAAGAATAACACTACTTTTTAATAAAACAATCAATGTTTTTAAGATGAGTAAAGATATCTTTCACATCCGTTGGTGTGTATATTTTAAGTATATTTTCTTGTTAACCACTTTTAAAAAAATAATAAAAAAAAAATTTAAAACACGCTACGTCAATAAATATAAAATAGATATAGAAAATAACATTACTCTTCTAAGATCCCCTATTATGAGCCACAAAAACTGAATTTAAATTTTACAAAAAGTGTATTCAAATTGGTAAACACAATATATTGCGGCCCTTAATTTGCGGGAGGGAGAGAAGATTGTGTTTTTTTTGTTTTTTTTTTTCTCTAAGATGGATGTTGGAAAGAAAAATAATAAGACAAAAGTAAGGAAAATTATACCCATAAGGATAATACAGTGCATAAATTTTAAATAAAATTGACAGCTTTTGTCTACTCCAAAGAAGATTCAAAATTGTTGAATTTGTTTTGAGATATACTTGAATCTTTCCCTTTCGAGCGGCAGAACAAGTAGTTATCACTATATTTCTTAGAAATAATCGGTTATGATAAATTCTTCAATGTTATGTTTCAACATGTTGGAGCTTCTTCTTTCTTTTTCTTTTTCTTTTATTTTTATATTATTATTTTTTTCTTTTCTGTTCAAAGCGGAAAGAGGGGCAACATGTTAGAGCTTAGAGCATTCCTAGTGAATTCTTTAAAGTTTTTTACATTTAACTCTAAAAATCTACTTTAAAAGATTTAGAGAACCACTATTTCAAACCACTAAATAACAAACTCTTTAAATGTTTTTCTACTTTAAATAAATATTATTTTATATTGATAACATTAACTACCATGAGAAAGAAACAAAGTAGGGAGAAACAAGTTTGTGGGGGCTAAAACTGAAAAATAATATTAAAAAAAAATTAACATTTGGATTTGGCTCTTTAAATTCAAAGATGAAATCTGACAAATGTTATATTTAACTGTGGATAGAGATCTTGTTAAATGAGGGTTTGGTTAAAAATTTAGAAAAATGTTATATTTAGAGAGCTCACTATGAATGCTCTTATTAAGGTCTTTTGACGTTCTGTTAAAGTCCAACCAGTCATCTTTCACTGTGTTAATGGTTGTGGGGCATGTCCTTGTGCAACTCATAACCGCTAGTTGGATTAAAAAACTATTACTGCTTCTTAATAAACGATAACATTTTAAGAGCAAGATTATCATAAACTACCGGTCTTAAAAACTTTATTTATCTAATTTATTAAATTGATACTTATCTTTAGAGCATTTGATTTTTACACATTTTTAATAGGTAAAACATGTGATTTCCACATATATTATGTAATCTAAGAACATATATCAATTTCTACCGAATTAAAACTTTTTTCTTTAATCTCATTTGAAAAAAAAACTTTATCCAAATAAAGCTTAAAAAATATTAAACATACAATTATTTTACAGGGATTAGAGTGTTTTTAATCCATACACAATTTTTGGCTCCAACCCTTCACTAATAGTTGTCAAAAGTTACAAAAAAAAAAAAATTATAAAAAATTGCATGGTTAGCATTACTCGTAGACTTTTGCAAGATGATGCGACATATGTGTGTTTTATTGGGCGTGTACCACAAGATCCTCGTGACTATTTAATATTTATCTTATAATAAAGAGCGTGATAAACATTTGATCCGAATAAATAAATAAATAAAAATTGACGAGAGCTCAAAATCTATGACGGTAAAAACAAAAAAAAAAAAAAAAAAAAGAAGAGAGCTTCACGTAATATTATCTTATCTCCGACTTACTAAAAAAAACTCAATTACTTACCAAAAATAATAATAATAATAATATTATCTAAATTAAGTAAGAACTACTCAAAATCAACCGACAGAGCTGTAATAAGAGCCTAAATGGAGGAGACAAAGCATAGATGATGATAGAGTATATAAGCCTGCTCCCCACGCTCCTAGCACCACTCCAAAAGTAGGCATACACGTGGCCGAATAGCACAGAGTCATATACGTGTCTATGCCTCGTTGTGCCAACGCACGAGCAGCCGTAGCCCATAAGTAAAGCCAAAAGCAAATCGGATACCGAGGGACCGAATCTAAGACACTGTTTGGCTCTCTTATTATGCGCTCACTGATTCGCTTGTTTATTCAATAACCTATTGGAGCACCCTCCCACGCTCTTTATAGGCGCGTGATGTTTTGGCTTCAGTCTTATCACACGGTTTGGGAGGAAATAAGGTAGAAATTTGTGGCGGCCTTCGCACTCATGGAGTCATGGGGTTGGAGCAATTATTCATTGCGGCTAAACAAGGATTTATCTTTCTTATCTCTCTATCCGAACAAGGTTTTGGTGGAATGGGATTCAGCACCAAATTATTTTTTACTTTTATACCTAAATAAATTTTATAATAGCTTATTTTATTATTTTTATTTACCATTTAAATATTTTTTAAATTAAATGTTAAGATAAAGAGAGAATAAAAAAATTTTAAATATTGTTCAATAATATTAAAAAGATGAAATAAAATTTTTTTATATTAAAATAATGTTAAGAAAATCACTTTTGGTTCTTTAAATTACGGGTACAATTTTTAGTTCTCTTAGTATTTTCTTAGTTTAGAAAATATTAAAAAAAATTGTTATAAGAATTTTTTTTAATAGTTTTCTCTATAAAAAAAAATGAATAAATTTTAAAAAGGCTGTTATTAATATTTGGACAAATAGGTTTTAGATGAATTTTATCGGACTCTCTCACAATTGCTGGATATCATTACATCTGGTTCGATTTTAGTAGCCTAGTGCATTGGTTTATCTTATGGAATATACCTCATCTCCATCTAGGAACCTTGCTTTGAGTATGAGGATGATGATGTGATAGTTCATCTAGGATGGGACTTCATATATATGTCGTAACACCTATTTTAGTTCTTGAAGTTTAGAAAGTACAATCATATAATAATAACAAAAAAAATAAATTGTTAATATACGATAAATATAAATATAAGTTTGAACTGAAATGAACAGTATTTTTGTGGGTTCATATATTAAAAAAATAATTTTTTTTTTTTTTAATCTCATTCAATTCAGACTAAAATACTGTTCATTTCAACCTAAACTGTTGTATATCACAGCTCGTTAATATAATATTGTTGGACCAAGCATATAAACTTATGCGAGATGGTTTAGATGTTTACTCTCCCTAACTAATAGTTTCAAGTATTTTTATTTCCCCAATAAAAGGCAGATGAAAAGATTCAACTAAAAATTTTAAGTTATTTAAAGACTTTATCATTACAAATTTCTAAACAATACAGAACTAAATTAAATTTTGAAATATATTTGTACGACTAAAACAAGTAATTCCCAATTTTAAATGTTTGACATGAAAAATTCTTAAATCATTGACAATTTTCTTGGTGGGAGAAGGGGGGCAAGGTGCGGAAGGAAGAGGAAACAGGTGTCAAATTTGTTTATATCCACATTGCACCTTTGAGAACTAAAAACCATTATACCTCTATTTTTAATGAAGTTTTAAAATTGAAAGCATTTTTTTTGAATTTTACATTCTGTCTTCCATTCGGATTAAGAGTAAGAAAGACTCTTTTTTGTAATATTTTTTTCTTATCAATTAGAAAAAAGAAAAGAAAAAGAGAAGGCGTTTTATAAAATTGAAAGCTTTGAAACATAGGTATCAAAGGTTTTGCAGTAGTGAGGTAAAAGCACACTGACAATAGATTCTTTAAATTTTATTATATTCCTTAACTGTAGAGAAAACCCTTAAAAGAAAAAAATTCTTGATACTGACTCTCTTAGTGTTCCTTAAACCAAGACCAAATCTAGGGTAGAACTTTTACTTTTCTACACATTATTTAATATAAAAGACTTTTTTTCTCTTATCTATTTCCTTTAACATTTATTTAAAATAATATTTAAATAATTTTATCTTTCTTCTATTACTTATGTGACGAAATATTTAAATAGTATAAAAAAATATTAAAAAAAATTATTGTAGAATTTATTTGAATTAAAAAATAAAAAAATAACTTAATTTTTTAAATTTAAGAAAAATCAAAAAAAAACTACTGTATTAGTACGCTTAGTGAAAACAGTCTATTTGCATCCTTCAAAGGTTAACTTTGACAAACAGATATACTTGGAAAAGTAATGGATAAAAACTAATAATTAGCATGGATGCTGTCTACATCAACAAAAAAAGAAAAAAAGAAAAGAAAAGAAAAACTAAAGGATGAAATCAACAATTCCTTTCCTTCTTTCAAATCTAAATCAAACTAGTTTTTATTCCAAAAAAAAAAAAAAAAACAATTATTCAAAAAAAAAAGATTTTTTTTTAAAAATGCTTAATTCTCTTTTGCTCTAGTTTCATTCATATTAATAGAATCTGTTGACACTTCAACAACCTGATGGTGTTTGAAACTCTTTTATATTCCCTCAATTCTAAATAGATGATAACTTTTTTTAATTGTCTAAAACTAAGTTTTTTAAAAAAATAACAGTAACAGCTGTAATATAAAATAAATAATAATGTATCTCAAACCATATTTTATTTATTTATTTCAAGAGAAAGGAAATTCAATACCCACCTTGTCGTTTAGCGGCTATCTTTTGCAAGCAAGGACCACGTGGCGGATTAACACTAAAAACTCGCTACTCTCCGTATTTGCGCGTGGATAAACACTCAAAATATCTAATCCCCGGACCAAGATCTTTATCAAAAGATGATATAAAAGTGGAGCCATGTGGGTCCAATCCCGTGACCAAAGGAAATATCATAACCGTTCCGATGCTGCCACGCTATCTCATTCTACTGTACGTGCGTCCGTTTATATATTTCGGTGCTGCATCAGCCATTTGTTGCCCCCTCACGGTTTGTCTACGCCCCTCCTCCATCCATCCCACAGAAACGGATCGAAAAGCGATAAAGTTATAATACTGTGTGTGTGAGTGAGAGAGAGTGTGTGGTACTGTGGTATATGGAATGGAGGCGAACAACGTCATCGCGCCGTTCGTTATGAAGACTTATCAGATGGTCGACGACCCGGCTACAGACGTCCTGATCGTCTGGGGGAGAGCCAACAACAGCTTCATCGTCACCGACCCCTTAGACTTCTCGCGGAGGATCTTACCTGCGTATTTCAAGCACAATAACTTCTCCAGCTTTGTTCGTCAGCTCAACACCTATGTGAGTAAAAAACTATCACCAATTTTCTTTAATTTCTTTTTTTGTTTGATTTGGTACACCAATTAATTATGTGTTAATCAGGGATTCAGAAAGGTGGATCCTGATAGATGGGAATTCGCGAACGAGGGGTTTCTTCGTGGCCAGAAACAGTTGTTGAGGAACATCGTACGGAAAAGGCACAGTCGGAATTCGTATTGTACGCAAGGGAAATACGAGGAGCTTGACGAGGAAGAGATGGTGATGGAGATTGCAAGGTTGAAGCAGGAGCAGCAGGCCTTGGAGGAAGAGATGCAGGGGATGAACAAGCGATTGGAGGCCACGGAGAGACGGCCACAGCAAATGATGGCGTTCCTCTCCAAAGTCGTGGAAGACCCAGATATCCTTCCGCGGATGATGCTCCAGAAAGAGCACACGAAGCGGCTCGTGAGCGAGAAGAAGCGGCGGCTAATGATACCCTCGGCGTCGACGTCTTCGTCGATGAAGACTGAGGACGAAGAGGAGGGAAACCTGGGAGTGCTTTCTTCATCGCCGGAGACTGGATTTGAAATCGATAACTTTCGTGAACGGTCATCTCCGGAGACACCGACGCCCCTGTGGGTAAGCCAAAGGCCGGTGATGGGCGTGATCTCAGATTTCAGAAGAGCCCTTTGGTTGCGCCGCCATTGATAGCCTGTATCTGCCTGTATCAATCGGACACTGCCGGAATCGGAAATGGTATGGCGGTATCGTCGCCGGAAAATGCCTTTTTGGGGTATGGGAATACTGGTGGTGGGCAAATGAGCTATTTCACAGAAATGGCGGCGGGTTCACCACTGCCTTATCCGTTTTCTTTGTTAGGAGGTGGCTTTTAACTTAGGGTAGTTCTTCACATGATTTAGATTGGATTTTGTCTTTTGTATTATTTCTTTTTTTTTTCTTTTCTTTCTTTTTTTTTTTTCTTTTTTTTTTTTTTTTTTTTTTCTTTTTTTTTGTGTTTTATGGTTTTTGTAAATAAGGTAACGGATTACATTATGTGTGGAGATAATACTGTTTATGTTTATTATTTCTCAAATATTACAATAGAAGTCAAATATTTATAAAGTGGGAAATGATATTCGCGAAAGTGAAAATTCTCCGACACATGCCCTAGAAGTACAAGCTCTATATTAATTCTCGCATTTTTCAACCAAGTTCCGGTAAGCAGAAAAAGAAAGAAACAAAGGCAAAGGGAAATTAATCAAATTCAAAAAATTTATTATTATTATTATTATTAAAAAAATGCTACAAGCGCTCCTAAGTCAATATTCTCTTAAGTGCATACTCTTAAATGTGCTAATAAAAATTGTTATTAGATTTAAAATTTAATTATGATTTACCTAAATTTAATAGTAATTTTTACTGCAACATCATAAAGTTTAGGCTTATTATTATTATTATTATTATGGTGGTTGTTTTTGTTTCTTTTGCTAATGTTTAAAATTTTTAGTTTAAAAAATTAAAAAAGACTAAAAAAAAATTTAAAAAAACGTCGGTATTTCAATGAAAAAAGAAAAAAAAAAAAGAAAATATATGCTACACAAACAATATTAAAAATTATAACCCAACATTCCAAATAATACATATAAAGAGGGTTGAATGTGTATATCTCAATATAATGCGAATTTTAAAAATTAGCAAGGGCATAAAGATTTATCAAATATAATAAAGCGATTGATTTAATTAACATAGATAATTTGGTAACAAAGTAAAAACTATTTGAAGAACTCTTCAAAAGTGAAATTACTCTATGACAACCATACTTGGAAAACTAATTCACTAAAGAATAATAAAGAGATTACAAGTTCTTCACTTTTACAAAATCTTTGTAGTTAATAAACCTTTGTACTAGTAAAGTGACTCACTTGTCCTCTAGCACAATAACTCTTTTATAATCTCTAAAAAATTCTTCTTCTTGATCTCCTTTACCGAAACTTTGATAAACTGTAATTGCTGTCGATGAGCGATTGTGGTTTACAACAAAAACTCTAATAGAGGAATAATTGAAAGCAAAAATCCTATATTTTCTCTCTTATCTAAGGAAGAAAGAAGTTATAATTTTTTTTTTGTTTGTTGGAAATATTGCCACAAGTCCCTGAAAAATCGTGCTCTAAAAACCTATAAATAGACTTGATAAAGTAGCCCATCAATCTGGAAGTCAGTTTTTGAAATACTGTAGATTTGCAGCTTCTGCTCGAACTAGAGTAAGGTTTATGTGATCTAGCTTTTCAGTATTCTATTTACAGCCATATTGATCCCATAAAAATTAGAATTGAAAAATTTCCCTGAAATACAAAATTGTATAATTTTGAATTAGCTTCTAATGATATCAAGTTTGTACTCCTCTGATTTCAAAATTAAAATTTATGATCATTTTATTCTAATTGAGTCAATGTTGGACAGCATGAACAACATTCAGTTCGAACTAACTTATGACACACTTGGAATGAAGGTCTCTTGCAAGCTTTAGTTCAAACACACTTAAGACGGCACTTAGAACATAAGTCTCTACCAAACTTTAAAGAGGTTCAGTTCAAGCTAACATAAGACGAGGCTATTTGGGAAACTTGATTTAGCCCCTTATACTGTTCCGTTTGAATTGCTAAATACTCAATTCAAACTGAAACCGCAAAATTGAATTTTTATAACAAAAATTTTGTATAATTAAATCCAAATTACATCAAAGTATTTTAGGCATCGAATTAGTTAATACTAAAAACTTAACAAAGATACTCAATTTAAAAAAATAAAAAAAATTTAGGGCGAAATACTTTTGTAGTATTTATGCTTTGCCTTGTTATCAAATAGTCATATTTGTTTGCAAAAGTGTAACAAATGATACATGTGCACATCTTATAAATGTAGTTAGTTCTTACTTTCATTTTACATCAAAGAAACTTAACGAGTCACTATGTCAAACCTATCAACAACTGTTACGTATCCCATATGCCATATTTGTATTATTTAAAAATAAATTAAACAAAATTAAAATTAATAAAATGTAAGGATGAGTTGGCCAAATAAAAGTGACTGACCGACATGAGTTGGTCAAATCACCATGTAACTATTAAAACTCTAAAAGTGATTCGCCTACCTTAAATGGCCAAATGAAAGGGAGGCGAAATCACAAGCGGCTCACTCCCATTTGTCCAACTTTTATGGCTTTAAGTGTTGGTCATATACTTAATGTGAACATATATTGTCCAGTTTTCTTTATTTTATTAATAATTCATATAAAAAGACGGACAATATCAATGATAAAATGAGAGTTGTTTATAAGATACCAAAAATAAAAAAATAAAAAAAAGGTGGAAATCATATTATAAAGAAAATGGTGGGCCATTGGTCCCGTCACTGTGCCCTACCTGAGAGATGCCACTTTTGTTTTCTTCCATCCGCCATACCAAGTTTCATCACCCTTGGACTGGCGTGGAGGAGGAGTACCTTTTTAATAACACTAGTGCACCCCAATGGAATTGATCATACGAAATTGAAAAGTGCAAATTAAATATTAAGCGTAGATTAATTTAGAGTCAAAACCAACTCACGAATGCAAAAGACACATACTCCCCCTTTAATATAATATAATATAACAATAATGGGTTAGATTCCGAAGGTGACGGTTGATTAACGTGAGGAATTGATCATATGGGGCTCACCCAAACCAAAATCATTTTTGGGTTTTAGTAGACGCGTGTCAGGCGAGGAGGAGCTCCAGTCGGTAGTGGGCCCATACTTGACAATAGTGGAAAGGAATGTGGGCCCGCCCCCCCACTCGGTAATGTGTGGCACAAAGTCGTCCGTATAAGGTGGGGACCAATCCTCGGCTCTGGCGTCCACGTGGGGACAGAAAGTGGGAGGGGACACGTGTTGTCTTTCCAATGCATCACTTTTGTCCTCTTCTCTTAAAACCCTTCACATTTCAATATCGCATGAGACTTTTAAAAATGAGCCGCAATATGGTGCTACTCTGGCACACATTATCATGGTGAACGTTGAACCCATGACTTGAGTTGGCCCACCACGTATAATATCTACAGCTCACCATCCATGTGATTTCTAGCTTTCTATTGGTTAAGGGATACATAGCAAAATTATATACTAATTTGATTTTTTTTTTTTTCCTTTTGAGCAAATTTGAAGAAATAAATTTATTCTTCACACTAATTTTGTCATACCCACTTAACACGTGGTATAAGTTGAATAGCTAATTAAAAAAACAAAATTTTAAATCCTTATTTAACTCATATCATGTCAATAAATGTGATAAAATAGGTGTAAATTGTAATATTGAATATACTCTAATGAGTCATGATTCTCGTCGGCCAATGTGAATCTGCTGTCATTGAAGAAAAAATAAAAAAAAAAATCAATTTTCTGCATTAAAGCAGATTTCACGTCAGCCGGTGTGAATACTGTTTATTCACAGGGCCAACGAATATCATTAGTCTACTCTAATATTAGACAAAGGCATGGGTATAAGGAGGCAGAGAGAGGATGACACCTGTCGCTTGCCAATCCGAGGACCGTCATTGGCTCATGGGATGGGGAAACTCCAACCACGTATTTAGGTGATATTTGTCTTTTTGTAAGGACACTTTTTTAACATGCGGTTCTAGATGATCCACGTTAATTATATCACATTGAGTACTCAAAAAATAAAAATAAGAATAAAAAAATATAAGCGGCACTGGGATCAACACTTAAAAAATAGCTAATTGTACGTACCTGTGATTAAGTTAAAAAAAAAAAAAATGTAATAAATGATGATTATCGGAAACGAAATAATTATTTATTTTGTAAGCTCCTTTTTTTTTTTTAGAATCCCCGCTCTCTTTTTAAGAAAAGAATGAAGAATAGGAATGAAAAAAAAAGAAAGAATATAATTTTTTTTTTTAAAAAAAAGAGAAGATTTTGTGCAGTCATTATCAATTTATCGTTATCCTATATCTTTAGTTCAGTCCAGCGTGTTAGTACAGGTGTCGCATCTCCTATCCCTGACACTCCAATGCTTTTTGGTGGAAGCCCTTGAACACTTCATTTAGATGTCACAAAAATAATGAGAGAGAACGGTCGGTAAAAAAAAGTAAAAAATAAAAAATAACTTCAATTTGTTAGCGGTTTGGCAATATTGTTACATGATAAATGCTTAATATTTGTGCTTTGACCCGATCATTTATGAGGTCTAGCTGAAAATAGGAATAAGATCATGCTAATTTCTAATTTATTTTACTATTAGAATTTTATTTTGTTGTGTTTAATATATGATGCTACATCAATATATATGTAACGTCAATTGTCACGTAATTTAAAACTACATATGTGGGGGGCCTAAGAAGTATCGATATGTGGCCCACGGCCCAAGAACAACCTCCGCCCACGAAAGACCGCCGACAGCTAGCTGATCCCCCCCACCCCGTCTCGGCTGTTAAAATTTTCATGGACGAATTTTCTAGCTGTCTAAGGGAATTGAGAGATTCCTGTGGAGGGCTACGAAATGTTAATATGTGACCTACAGCTCAAGAATAGCCTTCGCGCACAGTAAGGCTTCGGTTTCAAACCCGTGGCCCATTCGCCATCCCTGCCCCTAGCCCTTGGTCTGCAGCCCACACCGAGAGCTCCCCCAATCCGATCCACCAGTCCATATTATCAGGCCCACCTCCCTTACTCTTCTAGAGTTGCTGGGCAGCCAAAAAGACGAATTTACCGTTCAAAACTTAGCCTTGGTTACGAAGCATCCCTCCCACGTAACGATCAAGAGAGAGAGAATGAGAGATGTGAGGAATGCGGGACACTAACCTCCTTTGGCGCTTTCTTTTCCCCCTCTTTTCATCCATATAAATCTAGAGGTACGACTTCTGTTCACCCCTACTACTAATCTCATACTTTCACCGGAAAACCTCTCTCCTAACTTTACCATCGGAGCGACTTCACTGGCCAGCGCCAATGAAGCCTTCTTTAACTCCTCTCTTTCTCTACGCAGGTTTGACGATTCATAGGCCAAGTAGAGTGTGAGATTGCTATAAGCAGAGACACCTACAATATATATATACACACACACACACACACACACACACACACACACATACTAGCATTACTCCTAAGCTTACATTTTTATTTGTTAAAAGAGTAATGTTATATACTACACTTTTATTTCATTAGGCTAATATGACAGTACTTATCAAACTTTGAATTAACCTTTCTTAATAATAATAATAATAATAATAATAATAATAATAATAATAATAAAATGGCTAATATATACTACAACATCATACCAATAAACTTTGTGTAGGATGATGGTGAATTATATAATATTTCTCTTGTTGAAATTGAATGAGCTAAGAGCACTAGTAGCAAATACTCAACTATTTTTTCTAAATTTAAGGAACAAAATTACTTTTTGCTTTCCTATAAAAAGACAATTCACAAGAGATTCCCTTATATTTCTCTATATCAATTAAATGAATATAATTTTCCTCCAAACTCGGTTGGAGGAAGTTCTTTCAACATAACCTATAAAAATGCTACATGTTCCTTTGCATGTGAGAACCATATGTTTTTTTTAATTGTAAAGACAAAGTTGAAATAAATTTTATTAAAAAGGCATGTACTTCTCACATATTATTTAAAAAATATATGCTTTTTACATGCAAAAGGACACATGGCATTTTTATAGGTTATGTTGGAGAAACTTCTTCCAACTCAATTTGAAAGAAAACTCTGTCCCAATTAAAGACTCTTTTTTACTCTTTTTTTTTTTAAATTCTTTTTTTTTCTTTTCACTTTATCCTTCTTATCATTTTACTATTTATTGAGTAGTGTTCATTTTAGAATTATAATAATTTATTGAAAAACACTGTAGCTTCCCAATAATTTAGGGAAGGGAACAAACTATATAAGGTATCTGCTGCTACAGGTACCTTTTTGTAGGGTGGTGGTTTTTTTTTTTTTTCTTCAAATTTTTCCTATATTTAGAGAAGAAAACAAGCTTTATTAGGGTGAACAATCAAACATTGTATGCTCAAGGCTCACACGCAATGCGAAAACATTTGGATTGTTTGGTAAATAGTTTTTGTTATAAATTTTTTGTTTGAAAAATAATAAGAAGTCATTAATGCGATATAAAGTAAAAATTAATTCTGAATTTTTGTGAGAGAAAAAGTGAAGAAAATTGTTTGATAATAGTTTTTAATTTTTTTTAAAGAGAAATGAAAATAAAGGAGAAATTCCCCCAGAGTATTTAAGTGTGATTGATGTCACTTAGGCTGGCTGGCAGCATTGTCGACGCGTTTGGGTGAAGCCCATTAATGGATCTTAATTTATAGGCCCACTGGATTGGGCCTAAGCAGCAACATTAGCTTTTGCTTTTAATCTGCTCTAACATTATCAGTAAGCATCTCAATCTCGTGGGAAACAAGCATCCAGAAACGATGGAAAAGGCTGCTCCTCTGCAAAATCCTTTTATATATATACATATATTGGAGATATATAAGGGAAATGGATGAAGGTGGGTGTTTCCCACTCTCCTTTGCAAAATCCAATTATTTAACCTTTAGTATGTTTCATTTTTTATGTTCAGGTCTCCAAAGATATTTTCATTGTCTAAGTAGATCAAAAGGAAATGTTTGCAAAAGGATTATTGCTTTGCTTTCTGTTCATGTTTCATTGTTTGCAATCATAAGCACATATATAAATATGTTCGTACTTATACACCCAAAGGACTCCAATAAAGGCTCTGTTCGTACTTATACACCCAAAGGACTCCAATAAAGGCTCTCTGCAGTGAGGGGAAGGTCGACAGTCCTTTTTTTTTTTTTTTTTTAAAAAAAAAAATTAAGGACAAATAATAAAGATTTCTAAAAGTAATCATCCTAACTAACCCGTAATTTTTATTTTTATTTTTTTTAAAATTAATAAGAAGATAGTACTTTACCCGAAAAATCTAATTTTGCAATCATTGCATTCTTCTACTTTAACCTAAGAACAAAAGGGGCTACGATTTGACGCTTCATATTATAAAATCAATTGTGCATATATAAAATAAACATTTAAAAACTGATCAAACCGTATTTTCCTTAGCATTTTGATTCACTCTTAAATATTTCTCAACCATCCAAACAAACTAATAATTATTTTATACCAATAATGATAATGATGGCGTTCATAATTTAGGAAGCAGTTCACCTTCTGTTCACTTTCATCCCATTTACTATCTAAATTTTTCCATGTCATCTAAGTGGCATCCTAGCATCTTAAAAAATGTACCGCATTTTAGTCCAACCGTGCTTAATCTCGTGCTCATCACTCACATCACTGTTTTCTTTTACATCTAATTCCGTCCACCATTGTCGCTGCCGCTACTAGCACTTGTATTGCCACAACTACCTTGTAGGAGGTGAAAGGTTGAAAGAGGGTAATTGACCGAGTTAAGAGTGAGTCATCGAGTTGAGGGAGTGATTAAGTGCGGTTGGACTAAGAAGCCTTCCATTATTTTGGACTCTAGAATTACACTTAGATGATGTGGCAAAATCTAAATTGCAAATGGAGGAAATAGAAGAAAGCGAACCGGAGGTAAGCCGCTACCCATAATTTATTATGTACAGTGACTCAGAAATAGGAACTACCAAACATCAACTATACAAATTTGTACTTTTAAAATACTCTTGAAAAAGTTTTCTACCGTCAATAGATCAGATTGATCATTTTTATAATGAAATATTAATGGTTAATCAGGTACAAAAAATCTAATAAATCGGAACAGCCAAATGGTTATATAATTTTGATCATCGCTACATTATATGCCAGATGGCTACATCATCAGTGTTCTTAAGTTACGAAGATGCACTTTAATTGGATGCCTTAATTATAAGAGAATTGGTTTTTTGGGATTAAAATTAAGATTCCTGATTTTTTTTTTGAATTGGAAAATAATTAATTTGATGGGTTTTAGGGATGGAAAATTTGTGAATAGTGCTTTCGCGTTTTTGATGCTTTTCTTTTCCCGTAGTGAGTAATTAATGAGGATCTCCTTAATCCACTTTCTTTGAAAGATTTCAAGCCCACCTTTCGTTCTATCATTTCTTGGGTGCATTCTTCTATAAATTAAAACTTATGTGATGAGAACCTTTTTTCTTCAATAAAGCCTCTTCTATCCTTTATTAGGACCCACTAATCCTTCTCTCTAATCTTCTGTTGGGGATATTATGGTCTTCCACCAATAAGATCATTCTCATGCTTCTTTTCTATGGCTTTTTTTTTTTTTACCTAATTTACCTTTATATCTTATCTATACTTACATAATCCTCATCTGTTAGATTAGATACGTGAAAGAAAATCAAGCATGCCACGTTGTTGTCTGCATGCAGCAAGTCTACCAACTTAATTAGGAATGGTTTAATTAAAAAATCCATTAGTACAATTATTTCCTCATTAACCTTTTACTATATCGCCACCCCCCTACCCCCCCCTTTTTTTTTTAAAAAAAAAATGTTGTTTGGCTTAGCCCTTTTTAGGTTTAATGTATCAGTAAGTTTCAGCCGTCCACACTTTTTCCGTAAGATTTTGAGCGTTTAATTTCATGATATCAATGGCGTCCACAATTTGTCTCAATACGTCACCATTGACGTTAGAGACGATGCCTGTTTTTTTTTTTAATTCAATATGGGAAAGGGAAAATGACGAAAGGAGCTTAAGCAGAAGCTAGAGGTTTAATAAATTAATCGCAAAGGAGATTAAAGTGACATTCCCGGTTCCCACAACAGTCTAATCAAGCTTTATGTTTTGCAAGTGATTCAAAGTTTACTAATTCCTTCTTTTAGGGTTTCCTAGCAAAAAGGATTCAGAGAGTGGAAGACGTGTGGTGTCCACATCGATTCTCGCTTTGTTACTTCTTAATTATATGAATATATGAAGAGAGCAGAAACAATTATTCCAATAATTCCTTTTGTTTTTTAGCGAAGCGATGAAAAAGATTTAGCAGTCAGCAGTGAGCTAGTGAGCTTAATTATTCAGTACTATATATATAGACAGAGAAGTAGAGAACCTAAAAAAAAAAAAATCTCAGTTAAAATATAAAATTAATGCAATGAGGCCCTCTGAAATATTTTTTAATTTATAACTGGGCATTAATTAAGGATGATCTTTATATAATGGTTCTTGGAATGATAATTCAGATATATATATAGCCAGGCGCACAATATTTGATAGAGTTTTGAGAATCATGTTTCAAGTGTTCTTGGTATATATTCAATAAAATTATCAACTTTTGGCTCATCAATTAGGAGAATGAAATAATCGCCATAGGTGATCGAGCGCAGAAAGTGATGGATCACATGCTCTTGGCACTAATTAAATTAGCCTATTAAAATATTCATATAAATTTACTTAATTCCTTGTTTCGAGTATGTTCTTTTGGCTTTAAGATGTGTGATCAAATGTCATTAAAACCCTGCCTTTTTCCTTTTAGTTTGTAGCTAGGCACACCCATACGTTTAGATTTTCACAGCACTAGTCACAGTCTCGGATTTAAATAATTCCAATAATATGATTATTTGCAAATGAGGAAAATGGTTTGGCTCTATTATTGTATACCCACCCACTTTCATATAATAAAATAAAATCAATCTGATAATTGGCATTGAACTAATGACTAAACAAGCTTTAACTCTTCATCTATATATAGCCATTTCTTGATCAGTTTGTTTGATTAAAAATATAATTAGTAAAACTCCCATGATTAATGGCGGCTATATATAGGAACCAAATAATTAGCGAGATCTTTTCAGCACGTACGCCACTGCTATCTATTTGTGTCAAAGTCAGATGCTTAACTTTCTCGATCGTTTCTCTATTAATGCTCCCACTATTTTTTCCTGTTGATTTTTATCACCTTTCAATTTTATTCCTGATAGCACTTGAATTAAAATATTAGGATGAAAAATAATAAAAAAAAAAACAAAAAAAAGAAAAGAAGAGAAAAGCTGGAGAATGGTATATGATCCTCCAAGAAGAATTGATGCGTTGCATATCCAGCTTGTTCACATTCCCGGCTAAGTTAAAAACAAATTAACAAATAGTACTACTAACTAGCTTCGATTGTATTAAGCATAAAATAGGATCAATTTTTCAGTCATCAAAGGCAGGAATGCAACTAGAACATTAGACTAATTAATAAAAGTAATTAGTTAAAATAAATGCTACTTGTCAAAATACCATTAATTATATCATGGGTGCAGGGTACGTAGTCATGCTTCACTGAGGTTGCTAATATTGTAAATGAAAGAGGAATATTTATTATACTTTATTTTTTTGCCCTCTGATTTTCTTTCTTTTGTATGGTTCATCATTAGTATAACCAAAGGGACACCAATCAATTGATAAATAATGCCCCCTAAAGCAGAGGATCGAGAGAGATCCTAATAATGATGTTAAGTTTTTGTTAATTTCAAACTGCACTTGCTTAATTATTTTATAATCTAAGTTTATGCATTATATATATATGATGGTCCAACTTTTGGCTAGCTCTAAATTTATAATCTATGCTTTGAGAAATACCTTGCATGCTTCAAGCATTCTAGCACATGAGTTAATTAATCTGATAAACATTTTCTCTACAGGCCAGTACAATTAATTAAAAAGTGCGCACATATGATTTAACATGATACATACTTTTGTGGGTATTAATTGTAAGCAAAATACGTGGCTAGCTAGCTAGTAAGAATTAAAGGATGTGATATACACATATATATATACCAAATGGGGAAGTCTTGTGCACAAAAAGTGTGAAGTGCTTCCTTCACCTGATCAAAAAGGATTGATCATGTAGGTGCATGCCTAGCTAGATAGCCTTCTAATTTGAGTATTAGTATAATCTAAAGCAAACCCTCGATCTGAAGTTGGGTGGAAATTTTATTCCATGAAGTCATATAAACATGTAGGTGCATGTTTATATATATATAATTCACCGTCCTTTTGTGTATAGGGAGGAACTTTCAAGTTGACACCAGCTGAAAGCACCCAACAAAAGCACTAAAATAACTTTAGTCAAACTCCATAGATTTTTATTAATAGTAATCACACCAGTTAGTCGATAGAACCCCCACCACCATGTTGTCATTACCTTTTATCGTATGAAACACTGCCAACTTGAAGTAATCCATCCCTTTGGCTTTTTTTTTTAAAAGTGAAAGGACAAGAGGAGATGATCAATTGGCTTTTTTACCTGAGCGTGACTATGATAGTTCATATTCACTGTAAATTACTTAAGAGAGACCTAAATGGTGGGAACCGCATGCGTGAGAACCACATGTACTCCCTCACAACCAATTGAACCATAGCTTAACTTATTCACACCAAAGAATCAATAGAACCCAAAGTGATTAATACTAATTAGATTTGTATAATGATTTCCATTTCAAATTTTGAACTTAAAGTCTAATACATGCCTAATCTCTTGAGAATAACTTTGAGCCCACTGAATTACCTCCACTGATGGTCTTTCAAGCTGTTTTATGTCTCTGACATATATATTATATATGTAAATATGAACACACTCAATATATATATATAAAAGGTAGTTAGATATGATCAAATCCAAGTTAAGATTACTTTAGTTAGTGTACGAATTATGTACTGCAGTGTGGATTAATTTGGAAGCATTAGCCACGGGCCACGGCTCTCTATTTCTTTTTTATTACACTTTGCTGTGCACTAAGAAATGACTAACTATTTATCAAAAAAAAAAAAGAAAAGGAAATGATTAACTATATTAACCAACCTCCTCTCCTTTTCATGGAAACTTAGGTTCACTAGCAAAAGCTTTCATATTATTTTATCATTTCATCAACAGAATACTACTTTTTTTTTTTTTCTTTTTAATAAAAAAGAAACTACTCGATCGATCGGACAACAGAGATTTCAACTCTCTGCTAGCTTTAATATGACTTCCGTAAAAGATGGCATGGATTCTGAATTGGACTGCTCTAAACAATAGTGTCAAACTCGATAATGATAATGGGCACAAACGATGATCCAAAATCAACCTCACTTTGAAAATGCTGCACAATTGGTACTTAACTATGACACTTTATTGTACTTTGGTATTTACAAGTTGACTGCCTAACATTTCCTTGTAAGGAATCCGAGGGGGTAAAGTAGTAGTAGTAGTACTGTTTCTATATTATTTTACTTTTGTTTACTTTTTGCATAACACTCCGTACAATGAATGGGGTAATTAGTTATTGAAAAATCATTGAGACCTGCATTCATGATACGGTGGTCGTTAAGAGTATACAATTGGTTGCAGTTGTGGTTATTGAGCAATAACCGTAATCACAATCGGAATCCTCAATTATTTATTTTTGAAAAACCGCAACGGCAACCGGGACCTCGGTTGCAATTGCTAATTAATAACCGGTTTTAATACTAGTAACCTATTTTAATGTTATGGATTACAAAAAAAAATTATTTTTAATCACTTCTCACTAAAAATTTATTTTTGAAATAGAAAAGTAAAAAAAGTTTGTTCATACAACTTGACAAGTTCATATATATATATATATTGCTTTTTTTTTTTCTTTTTCTTCTCTCTCTCTCTCGAGCAGGAAGCTCCCTGCTCCCTAACCTCCCTGCAAGCAGGGAGCAGGGAGCAGGGAGCTTGCTCCTTGCTCAAGGAACTCAAGTTCCCTGCACCAGGGAGCTCTTATTGACAGAGAGAGGGAGAAAAAGAAGAGAAAAAAATGAGAGAAAAAAAAGAAAAAAAAGTTTATTAACTTGTCTAAAATTAATAATTTTATATATATGTATATATATATAAAATTAATATGTATGTATATATATATAAAATTAATAATTATATATATAAAAACCGGTTAGCCGGTTAATAACCGATTTTTTTAAAATTAATAACTGCAACTGCAACCGGCCTAACCGGTTATCCGGTTATTCGATTGCGGTTATTCTCGGTTTTTCGGTTTGTCCGGTTATCCGGTTATTTCTGATTATTCGGTTATAAACGGTTAATAACCGCCCCGTTTGTACACTCCTAATGGTTGGTTTGTTGATCAGTTGTGTAGGCATGGTGTGATAATTCTAAATATTATGTTTTTTTAATGCTACTCTTTACGTCTATTTTCAAACAAGAACCAGCTTATTCTCGAGCTATAGTTCCACGATCCCAACCAATTTGCTCTCGCTTCCTCTAGTATGCTAGCTCTGATCTCGATCTCTTTAGCAATTGTACTGATATATTTTAAGTGGTTTATTTTGTTAGGCCCATAAAAAAAATAAAAGAAAAGCAACCCCAAACACATCATGTCAGTTAGTTTAAAATGAGTGAAAAATATCATTATTCATGTTTAATTTATGCACTTGTCAGCATTTGATTTCACGACCTCATGACATGGACCATATATGTTACTATATGGTGCAAGTGCATTAGGAATTTAGGGGTGGGTTAACATTTTATTCATATCATAGTTCTAATATAGACAAGCAAGAAACACAACTTGTACAATTATAAGGGCATTCATATTTGGTTTAATAAATATTTAGCTAAAGAGTATTTTTTTTATTTTAGCTACCTACTTTTTTAAAGTACCTATATTCGGCTCATCATTTTAGCTTTTTACTTTCACATTTTTATTTAAAATATTATTTTTTTATTTACTTTTTTTATCAGCAAATTTGTTTAGCATTATAGCAGCTCAACAAATTTTTAGTCAATTTATTGAGTCGCATGTGAGTCATTTTTTACTACAGATTAGCCAAAGTAGCTTAGCTACTTTATTAAGTTCAATGTGAATGCTATAACATGACAAAGAAAATTAAGAAAAAAAAACAAATTGTTGATGCTCTTCGTCCGGTAGTGAAAAGTATCAAAATGATTCGTACTTGGGGACTAATGCTTCCTTTTTCACATAATAGTATAATTTATTGTGAGAAGAAGAAATATTAATTGTTCCCAAAGGCATTGAGTAATTTTCAGTGAGAGCAATAAGTGAGTGAGATAATAGTGGAAAGCTCTTCTGTCCACGTGTCCGACGGCGGGGGCGTTTGAAGAGAAAAAATATTGATAATAAAACAAAAGGCAAATCTTCTTATGTGCATGCGAAAGAAGGTGTGCATATGGAAGGAAAAGAATCTTGGAAGAACCAACATCCTGCTTGCTAAACGTTTAATGTTAAAATTAAAAAAAATTAATTAATTAATTTTTTTAATAAAAAAAGTAAGAAAGAGATACATACAATTTTGGGTGGAGGCAGTTTGATTGCATTGGTTCTCTGCCGCCAAAGGACAACAACATTGTGGGAAGTGTGAATGTGAAGAAGCAAATGGGACATTAGGCCTAAAGTAGTGTACTTTGATTTTGATTCACCATCCCACTAAATGATTGGAAAATCCGTAAACGATCAGGGAATTCGAAGAAAAAACAAATAGAATCACACTATTGTTTGTGAAAGCCTCAATTTTTCATATGGAAATAAAAGTTAACGTTATGGTTGGTACGTAAAATGATTATTTTTTTAAAATAAATTTTTATTAAAAATGAAAGAAATAAAATAAATTAGTTTTGAAATAATCATTTTCATGATCATGAAAAAATAATTGTTTCTTAAATCAAAGGAATAACTATTCATTTCAAAGCTATACCTTCATTTGAAAGGAATAATTATTCTCTCAATTTAAAAAATAATTCTTTTTTTTATGGCTATGAAGATAACTATTTTAAGTATTAAAGTATACGTATACTTTAACACAGACACTATTTTATTTTACTTTTTCCATTCTCCAAACTTAAGTCAATGATAAGAAAACATAGCTAGGACTCAGCACAACACACGCTACCAAAAAGCTTAAGCTGTCTTCTCTTATCTTTTTACTTTTCCAAATCATCATTAGATATGAAGGTCCCATGTGTCTTCTCTTATCTTTTTACTTTTCAAAATCATCATTAGATATGAAGGTCCCATGTGTGGACTTGTGTGGAAATACATGGAACCTTCAAATTCAATGATAATTTTGAAAAATAGAAAGATGAAAGAATGACAAGAAAAAAAAAAGTAGTATTTCTCATTCGACATTCTATATAATGGGATTATACATTAATGTGCAAAGTAGTAGTTTATTTGTTGAACATAGTTTTTTTTTTACTACAATGACAAAAGATATTCAAACTTCATGCAATTAGAAGATATTAATGTAGCTGATCTCACAATCAACCTCATATCAAGAATGCTAGAAAGAGAGAAATTCAAAGTAAGTTTGGAGACTTGTCAAGGGTGCAGATGATGAATAAGTGAGTTAGGGTTTTTCTTTGATGGAAAGGAGACTACAATACCAATAGGCTATAGAGACTATGTGATATAGATCGGAATGCATTTGAGTTTATGAGGAAGATGGGAGATGACACGAGCGTCCAGAAAACTGTTCTAGACAGGGGTGTTCGTACGAGGTCAATGACTTGTACAAACGAGCTGATGCAGAAGGCCACATGAAGGGTCCAGAACGGCTTGTTCGCTAGCTCGCCTGAAGGCCCGTACGAACGAGGGGATCCAGGGAAGTTCAAGAAGCTCTTGTCTGTAATTGGGTTTGAATGAGCTGATCCAGAGGAGTTCTAGAAGCACACATCCGTTGTCTTTTCTGAAGTCTTGTATGAACGAGATGATCCATGAGACTTACTAGGGGTGTACAACCGGAGTCCCGGTTGTGGTTGCTAATAACTGGTAATTAGTTTTGATATTATGGGTCATCTTTTATTTTTATTTTTATTTTTACTTTTTTTGGGTTATTTTAAACTCACTTTTCAATTTTTTTTAGAGCTATTTTATAGTCCCATAAAATAAAATATTAGAAATGACATAAAAATAACACATGAACTTAATAGGAAAAACATAAAAAATTACATAGAAAAAATAACAACATTACAAATCTTTTATTATTATTATTATTATTATTATTATTATATATATATAAACCGGTAACCGTAATCGGCCTATCTGGTTATCCGGTTATCTGGTTGCGGTTGTTTTCGGTTACTCAATTATTTTCGGTTATTCGGTTATAAGTGGTTAATAACTACCCCGCTTGTACACTCCTAAGACTTACAAAGGTGCTCTCCCATTAACTCATTTGAAGTCTCTTACAAACAAGCTGATCCAAGGGGCTCGTAGTAGCGCTTGTTCGCTATCTCGTTCGAATGTGATTGCGAACGAGATGTACGTTACAGGAGAATCACAGAAGTGCTCATTCGATACCTCATCCAAACGAGTGATAAAATGCCATGTTTTATTTAGTTTATTGCAAATTCGTTCGAACAAGTTGTGGCAAATTTGTTAATTGACTCATTTTCAATTTCTAATAGGTTTATGAGTTTGTTTCCTATAAATACTTATTATAGAACCTAAAATGGAGCCTTGGTATATTTCATGGGTTTTCAAACAAGGATTACTCATATTTTGAGTTTTCTTCTATTTTGTCTCAATTATTTGGTTGAATTCTTAGCTTTGGAAAGAGTTGTGGATACGTTGTTGTTTGTCTTTGCAATCCCACTAAGTCATGCTGCATCAGTTAGTATTAAAGCCAGGTTTACTTTCCATTGTGCCACGACAACTCTGTAGGGGTAACCGTTTTGCATGCTTGAACGATGTCCAAGAGTGTGAAGAGACAACACGTGACAAGCAATCAGTGGCTCGTTTGCAACATATGGAGGAGCAGCTTAATGCGGGATTTGGGCAATTTGAAAAGCAAATCAGAGCCTTATCCGATCAATTTGCCAACATGGGTGGTCTAAAAGGGTGTTGCCGTCAACCAAATTCGCATTATGCGGAGGAGGAAGATGAGAATAGCGTTGAGAGTGAACTTGTCAACCCTTTTGCGAGGTGCGAAGCGCAGATAGAGTACCTTATAGTGCAAGCTCACGCTAATTATTGGGAAGTAGGATTCAAGCTCGACCTCCCAGAGCTCCAAGGTTTCTTGCAGCTTGAAGAATTCCTTAATTATGTAGCTACTGTAGGGGAGCTTTAAACTTCAAGGAGGTGCCTAATGATCAAAAGATCCCTTTAGTGGCAACACAATTTTGAGGAAGAGTTGCTGCGTGGTGGCAGCAACTAAAGCAAACCAAAGTGCGGCAAGGCCAAGGGAGAAACTATTGAAACATATGAAGGCTAAATTCTTGGCTTATAATTATGTGCAAACTATGTATCAACAATTGCAGAATCTGGGGCAAGGACCAAGATCCGTGGATGATTACATGGTGGAATTCTACAAGATGGTGGCTTGTGTGGACTTGGTGGAGGTAGAGGATTAGTTAGTGGAGAGTTTCCCATTCATGGCCTTCATTACTCTGTCTAGTTTGGCTTGCAAGTCACTAAGACGTGTATCCATGTGACTACCCACTTCATGATTTTCTACAAGCTTCCCTTTTGGGCTTCATTTTATGGACCAACGTCGATCTTTCTCTTCTTAGTTCTTGATTTTGCTTTATTCGTTCATGTTGTTCCCTCCTCCATCACGACGTGAGGTTGGTTCTTGTACATTTTGATTCGACGATTCATGGTATTGTTTCTGGAGCTACCTTCTGTTGCATGATTAGGTCCATGTTCTGGTAAGTTGTTACAACTGGATCTTCATGGTGGGGATTCGCTGGTCCTAGGGTTTTGGATAGGTTGACAGACTAGCGTTGTCCCCTTTGGCACTTATTGCTAAATATTCCTATAGACGGTGTTAACTATTGATGCAATTGATCACACAACAAACCTCAGATAAAGAGTGCATGCAAGATGGAAATGCAAAGTAAGCTTGGAGACTTGCCGACCAAGGTTACCTTCGATGAATAAGTTAGTTAGGGATTTTCTCTAATGGAAAGGAGAAACCAATAGTAATAGAGTATGAAGAGTATGTGTTGTGAATGTACTTGTGAGGTTTGTGTCATACTTTGGTAAAGTATAAAGAAAAAAGAGTAGTTAATATACCTGGGTGGACCCAAGCCTATTAACTTAGGCTTTTAGGCTAAAAGTGGTTTTCTAATATGTATATTAACTTACTCATGTTTGACTCTTTTGATGCTTCTCACCCTAATAGTATGTATTTGGAGTGGTTATTTGATGTTTCGGAAGACTTGGTAAACAAATCAGAAATGTCTGCGTCTCCTGATTAAAAGATAAAACAAGTTCGTAGACTTAAAAGTAACAAACTCTATAGAGTATTTGGGAGAAATTCTCTGATTGATAATTATTCAATTGTGTGTTTGTTGACAATGTAGACTCACATATTTATATTAGTATGAAACCTAGAAAAACAAATAAACCTAGTCCTAATAGAATAAGTAAACCTAGTCCTAATAGAACAAGTAAACCTAATCCTAATAAGCAAATAAATAAACAAAGTCTACAAAGGCAAGGAAAAAGTAAATATAATCTTGAAAATGAAATAAATAAAGTTTAAATAAAACTTTATTTATTTATTTTTCTAGTAAAATCATAATCTAAAATAGAAAATCAATAAATTGATTTTTGTGTCAACTGAATATGGTTAATAATTAGTAGTGATCTTGACAAGATCTTTCCTTCTATACTTTGACTGTCTGAATCTGAACAAAAATTTTCTTGAACGGCACTTTTTCAATATGTTATTTGTTATTTTTCTTATTTTGAAATTTTTCGAAAATATGGATAAATTCCGTCCTACATCAGACACCTTCGAGTTTTTTGTGATATGAAACGCGTGGCTCCTCTGGAGAAAGGTACTTGAAGAAATCTACGTAAATAGCATCAAGACACGTCTTTTTCCTATTGTTTCATTCCATAAAAATTCCTCAAACAATTTTTTTTTTTTGATAGCATCTTCAACTTTTCTTTTTTCTTCAAAGGAATCGACATTGCTCTTTTTTCCCGTGGTAATCGTGATGAGTTGCGCCTATGGTGGAGGAAGTTGGGGATGTTCCTTAATTGGTGTAGTTGTTGGAACAAATGGTAGTGGCTGCACAAATCATTTCTTTGATGGCAGCTCTACCAAATTAATAACCTCCAAATTATTTTCACCATAATTAATATTCTCTTCATAGGTGGGGTGCCTATTCGGAGATTCAGGATCACGGTTATTGACAGCTTTGACATAAGATCTTTCATAATTGTTAATAAACTTGTCGATACGTTGCTTCAAATCATTTGAGAATTTGTCCAATAACTCTCACATTGATTGCAGTACTTGTTCTTGAAAGTGTGCCTGTTGCGATCGAGCCTTTGATCGCTTGATATATTGCTGGTAGTCAGTTCTTGAAACTAACTCCCTCTCACGAATGCATTCGTTAGAGTAGTTGTTACTGTAGTATGAATTGGCTATCAAATACGGATAACGCCGGCTCAGATAGCTTATGAATTCGGCTCTTGAATGAGCCCTCCCCTACAAGCGGCGTTGTTGAAGAGGTTGCAACCGTTACTCAGGTAGCCATTGAACAAGATAACACCTGCTCTGAGGCTTAAAAGTAATAAACTCCGCAGAGTGTTTGAAAGAAATTCTCTGATTGATAAATATTCAATTGTGTATTTGTTTACAATGTAGACTCGCATATTTATACTAGTAGGAAACCTATAAAAAGTAAATAAACCTAGTTCTAGTAGAACAAGTAAACCTAATCTAGTAAGGAAATAAATAAATACAAGTCTAAAAAGGAAAGGAAAAAGTAAATACAATCCTGAAAAGGAAATAAAGAAGATTTTAATAAAACTTTATTTATTTATTTTTTTAGTAGAATCCTAAGATAAAATAGAAAATCAAAAAATTGATTTATGTGTCAACCGAATACGGTTGATAATCAACAGTGATCGTGATAAGTTCTTTCCTTTTATACTTTCAGTGTCTGAATCTAAACAAAAATCTTCTTGAACAGCATTTTTTCAATATATTATTTGTTATTTATCTTATTTTAAAATTTACAAAAAATATAAATAAATTCCATCCTACATCATTATTTGTTCAACTCTAGCCAAGTGTCGTCTAAATAGGGCACCATCTTGGCCAGGCATGGCATTTGATTTATGTCCTCCAGTGACAAATCTCCCTTGGCAGGTGTCATTTGCTGGTGAGGTAAGGTCATGGTGGGTTAGTCTCGCTAAATTTCTTGCCTCCAACAACTGTTATCAGACGTCATGTTGTGCTACATGCCTGTTCCAATTCAAGTCCAACTCTGCTTCTGTGGTCAATTCCAACATTGTTTTTGTTATCTAGGTTTGTTGTAGGTTGCCTAGTTAGTTTGTAGCCTTTTATAATTGATGTAGCGTAGTGATTAATTATCAAAGAAAAGTATTCGAAAGTTATCACAATCCTTGAGATGAGACTTCTCTACAGCTTTGGTGAGACTAAGCTTTTTGTGCGTGATTTGAGTTTGTGAAAAATTCTCTACTGTTATTGTTTTTGGCTACCGGTGCCGCGTCACTGAGTTTGCTTGGCATTATCCCCTTGAACTGCATCCTTGTGATACTTGGTATCTAAACTTTCGATAGTTGTCTCAATATAAGGGTCAATCCAAGCCGATCAATATCAACTTTAGGAATGTCGTAATCAATTGAGGAAAGCCATCGTCTTGTTTTATGAAAACACAGCAAAGCGCTAGACAGCATATACAATAGGGGGCACGACAAAAGAAACAAAATGGATCGAATGCTAGTTTTACCTAATTATTTGCAGTAGTTTCGGATTAGTAGGTGACACGTACGTACGTACTATTGAACCTGTCAAATAAAACTGCATTGCTTTGATTCCTGAGATCGAGTTATCACTTCATCCAAAGAAAATACATACAAAAAATGATGTTACTTGGGCCTCCTCCCCATCTCATTCAAACATTTGGTGGCCTTGTGCATCTCTCTATCGCCAAACATCACAATCTGTAACTTCTTTAGTAGAATATTCAACAAATGTCTAGTCCAGGTAAAGTCTTCAATCAGAAAAAAAAAAAAGACTTGGCATTGGACTTATTGTGGTTAGTCTTTTCTTGTGATAGATGTTTTCCTATCGAGCATTTCTTAAGTATTTTGCTTTGACCCGCACCTCCTATAACTTTTCCGAGTCTTGTGCAATTAAGGACCCCAATTGCACAATCATTTCAAAAAGACAAATCAAATTACAAAAAGAACTTCATATAGTCATCTTTTTAATATAAAACTAATTTTTTCGGATTGATGGCATAACCTTTGGTACTTGAATTCCTAACATGGTGCTCCAGCACTACATGATACTATTACAACCTGACTTTGATAACATTTGTGTTGTCACTTTAAAAGGGCCGATCAAATTATATGGACTAACTATGTGAGAGGTGACATTTAGTATATATATCTAGCTAGTGGATGACTGGGGCTGCCTGGGCTACACTTTTAGCTAGTGTTCCAATTTGGATATTTGAATTCAATACAATAATTTATATTATATATTGAAGTTTATTTGGATACCTTTTGTTGTGTTGTAAGAGATTTAAGCGATAACTACTCTTCGAGAGGATGAGCGAACCATAAAATGCATCTTTAAATTGTTGTGGATTTCTTATCATTGTCGTTTTGTCAGTGGGATATATATAAGCTTTTAAACTGGACCACGTAAATCTTGCTCTTTTCTTTTCTCTATTTGTTTTTGCTGGTTTTGTTCTTAAGTTTGGGCCTGCCCGTACCTGCAAATCACCCTAAGCATCCCTAACATATCCATACCTTGAAGATTGGTTGACCATCTCCACCGCCCACTTCTGTTGATTGAGAAGTGTCATCAATAGGATTCTAGAGTCTTATTTGAGTAGCAACATGTCCTTGTAACCATGGCCTTTCTTTCTCTCTCTCTTGTAATACGTGGGGTGAGTCGATAGGATAAGAAGTCGTTATTGGTTAGCTGTTATATAATTAAGATAACATAACAATAAAAATTAATCTTTAATATTTTTTTTTTAACAAGTATTGATCCCACTGACTATTAGCTATATGACTCCTATATATATATATATATATATATAGTTGAAATGACGTAGCAGTAAACTGATCGACCCTTGATTTTTTCTCTTTTTCTTTTACAAATTTTGATTTAAAGACTAAATTTTGCTGTCATACTGACTAAATGGTATTAATATTCAAAAGTTACTAAGACTAACAAAGAAATGCCCCACTTAATTACAATTGAACCACTGACCCACCACATATATATTGTAGCCCACTGCACAGTGCCATATTGAAGTTACCTCTTTATTTTCTCTCACTTTCTTTCTCTGTGTAAGCAAAAGAACTTTGTTCTGGTTCCGCAGCGGTCGCTCCTCCGTTTACTCCGCCATTGAACAAAAACCAAAAGATCAAACCCGCATTTCACCAAAAGTGGATAAGACCCTCTCGATTCCATATTTCCAGAAATCAAGGACTTCCCAATACCATCCCCCCCAGCCAGATCTTCTCGATAAGATTAAAACTCTGCCTCAAATCTCCGCTTAATCCCTACTCGAATCCCTCAGCTCTATTTCATGTCAAAAAAACTGTTTCTCCTTCAAAACTATATATCCTCTTCAGTTTTCTTTTTTCAACCCTTTTCCTTTGTTTTATATATTTATATTTATCTATATATATAGCTAACTAGCTGTTGATGGACTATTTGAAAGAATTGGAAGGCAAACGAGTCCATGATCCTCTCGGCGAGAAGATGGCGGCTAAAAGCATATGGGTTCGAGGACCTGTCATAGTCGGGGCCGGCCCCTCAGGTTTAGCCGCAGCGGCTTGTCTTAAACAAAGAGGCGTTCCAAGCTTAATCGTCGAAAGAGCTGATTGCATAGCCTCGTTGTGGCAGCAAAAGACCTACGACCGCCTCCGTCTCCACCTTCCAAAGCAGTTCTGTGAGCTTCCACTCATGCCATTCCCCAATAATTTCCCTACCTACCCAACAAAACAACAATTTCTG
Source organism: Betula pendula (assembly GCA_900184695.1). NCBI lineage: Eukaryota > Viridiplantae > Streptophyta > Magnoliopsida > Fagales > Betulaceae > Betula > Betula pendula. The sequence goes on from FXXK01000390.1 coordinate 247,055, forward strand.
GCCTACTTAAAGGCCTACGCCGACCATTTTGACATAAAACCTGAATTTAACAAGACAGTGGTGAGCGCGGAGCTTGATCGGCGTCGTTGGAGGGTTAAGACTAGGGGCTTGAAAAACGAAGAAGCAGAGTACGTGTCGCAGTGGCTGATAGTTGCGACGGGAGAGAATGCCGAGACCGTCGTGCCACAAATTGATGGAATGAATGAATTCGGAGGGCCTATTGTGCACACCAGCGCGTACAAGAGCGGAGATATGTTCAGTGAAAAGAGTGTTTTGGTGATTGGATGTGGAAATTCAGGCATGGAGGTCTGTTTGGATCTCTGCAACTATAATGCTCGCCCCTCCCTCGTCGTTAGAGATTCGGTGAGCATATATATTTATTTAATTAGCAGCTATATTGGCAAAACCTACTTACAAGTTTTTTTTTCCTCCACAAGCAACAAACGAAGTCTAAGATTCTTCTCATTGCTTTAGATAATATATATGAGCCAAACCCTTATAAAGCATGTTAGGAGCATTTCATTTTTTAATTTTTCGGTTAATTTTTCTAGCAAGATATAATTCTGAAAGTTGAGGAAGGAAAGTACTTCGTTTATGAGTATGTTTATGATTTCAATTATTATCTTCGATTGTGGTGTTGACTTAATTAGTTTGAACTGGGGTTTTACTCAAATCCAAAGCAAACGAGAGAGTATGGTAAAATATTATCCTAGTTTTAGTAATTAGTTACGGAAAGAACTTTTTAGGAGAAGATGTCTCATTCTTGTGTAACTTTCTTGGAACTTGTTGGCATGCGCAAGAAATTGTCAGCAGCCCAAACTCTTATGGCATACAGTCTAATGCACTTTCTTTCGTATAAAAATATTCGACAGTGAGTGTCAGCGTTAATTTGCAAAAAAAGCACAGTAAGACGAGCTTTTAGCCCGGCCCTTTTCTTGGCTTTTAATTAATCACATATTTTTTCTTTTTTTTTGGTAAATTATGTTGCAGGTTCATGTGTTGCCCCAGGAGATGCTGGGAAGATCGACTTTTGGACTGTCCATGTGCTTGCTCAGGTGGCTCCCCATGCGCCTAGTGGATCAATTCTTGCTTCTAATGTCACGCTTCATGCTTGGCGACACTGCTCGACTTGGTCTGCACCGCCCAAAGCTCGGTCCTCTTGAGCTCAAGACCAAGTCCGGCAAGACACCTGTTTTGGACGTTGGAACACTCGCTAAGATCAAAGCTGGGAACATTAAGGTTCTTAATTTATTACTTAAACCCTTTTTTTTTTTCTTTTGTTTTTTTTTTTATTATTGGGGTATCCGGTCCTTCATCCCGATTAAATTCTTGAAAAATCGTGCAAAGCGCTTCTTACATAGGTCAAGTAAAGTTTAAATTATTTACACTCAAAAAAGTTCTAACCTTAAACACAAAATCCAAACGACTTACTATTTGAGTCAACTCCATGGAGTTGATAATTGAGTACTTAGTCCTTAAATCGAACATTTCTCTCGGAATGCATAACCATGAAATATATGTTGTTTTGTAACATTATCCTAGAAGATTGACACGGAAAAAGTTTAAAAAAAAAAGTAAAAATTTTCACCCCTCCTATGTGTAGGTATGCAAGGCAGTAAAGCGACTAAAACCCCATGCTGTGGAGTTTGCTGATGGGATGGTAGAAAATTTCGATGCCATCATTTTAGCCACGGGTTACAAAAGTAACGTGCCATCTTGGTTAAAGGTAACTAAGTGCTTGATTTAATATTAAAATATCATACTCTTTACTCATCCATCTTCTGATCTTCACATATATATAAATTAGAATGAAGAAAATTGGAAAAAGAGGTTGAAATTTTGTAATTCGCAGGAGAGGGATATGTTTTCCGAGAAAGATGGGTTGCCTCGGGAACGATTCCCAAATGGATGGAAAGGCGAATGTGGGCTGTATGCCGTGGGCTTTACCAAACGTGGCCTGCTAGGCACGTCGATCGATGCAAGGAGAATTGCAGAAGATATAGAGCATCGCTGGAAACCTGAGGCCACCCATTTCATGTCATTCGCTCGTGCGCCACCATCACAATTATGAAGTATTGAGAAAAAGGAGAGATACAATCAAAGGTATGGACTTCCATGGGGCCTTGACCACAATGGTTATGCCAAGAAGGTTCCCCATTTGTTTGGCTGAAAGCAAGGAAGAAAAATAGAAAAAAGAAAAAAAGAAAAGAAAAGTAGGACATGGGAATTGTAGGATGAGAAGTTGGGGGAAGAGGGGGGGGATAAAGGAAATTTTATTATAATTTCGTTAAATATGATTTTTGGATGGAAATAATTGATTACAACCATTGGATATCAGGGAGAGGTGTGATTAGGAAAATGAAAAAAAAAAATTAGGGTGTTCATAGAAGTGTATTATTGAACCATAGAGGGGGTGTAGTGTATTTTACTATATATTTCAGTAAATGTGTAGTGGTAGTGGTAGTGGCAGTGATGGTGATGAAATATAACCATTTTGTTTTTAATTGAATTTGTAATATGTGTATAGTACTACGAATATGATGTTTAATTTCCATCAATTCGAACTTGTATTATTGGTTCTCGAAATGTAATATCATCCATTTGTAACTCTCATGCATTGACTATAGATCAGTACCATCTAAACATCTATATCTACTGAACAATCAAATAAATAGATATTCATCCTTATCAAAGAGCTACGAAGTGGGGACTATTATATGTCTTATTGTGTGGAAAAACAAAAAGAAAAGAAAAGAAAAGAAAAGAAAAAGAAAAAGAAAAATCATGATTCAGTCCCTGTAAAGTTCCCATGAAGACGAAGGGAAGTGGCCCTCAGGTTATCTTTTGAATCTTTGCAGATAAACTTTTCAATAATTTTTCATAATGTATGGATTGCATCAATCGTTATTCTCATTGCCTTATCACTTTGGCCTTTTTTAAAATTTATATATATCCTCATCAGTAACTCGGACCACCATTGTTTATTGGAAATCCATCAATCTCCACCACAACTTGACCCCCCTGTCAACACTTGGATGGGGTCTCACGTATTTATGGCAAAGTTTTTCTTGTCAATGAAGAATGTCTTATTCATACCCAATTATATAGTGATTAGAAGATGAATGATGAAAAGGGGATGACAAAGTTTCTTAGTACATTATCAATTTAACACATGCAGATCGAGTTTCGTACAGAGCTCGAATAAATTGGGGCAGGTTTGGTAGGTAGCAGCCTGCCAAACATATATATGTATGACATGCAATTATTTCTCATCACCATCTAGATCCGGAAATCTACCAAATCTCTAATACATGGACCGATGTAACGCGTTGTTGACTTGATTTATGATTTTCTCATATATATATATGTATAAATTATATATCGTCGTACGTATATGGTAATTAAAAACCCAATTGTTATTTTAAAAAAAAAAATTTTTACCCCCGGTAGGTACGTATATATATATATATATATATATATATATAGAGTTGATACAAATGGGCATTGAATATAGATGATCTGTTTTCGGTGGGATTTGTTCCGACCGAATGGAGTTAATTGATGAGCACAATACAAATCGAATCTTTGGTTTCAGAATAATTAAACTGGAGAGAGAGACTTAAATATCAACATCAAGAACAAGAAGTTTCTACTTTGTAAAATCGCACTTAGGACCAGCAAGCGTGGCCTACTAATAATTGCCTGGCCCATCATATCTCATAATGCCACCTTAGCGGCCCCTAATTCCTTTTGCTGCCGACTATTTCCTTTCTTTTCTTCGATCCGCCCACTCCAAAGAAAAAGGTTAATTATAAACATTTCGAAGTTGGAGCCAAAAAGCCTCAAAATAATGTCTACAATTTCCTCTCTTTAGGGCTGGTGCATGTTTCGCCTTCTCCCACTAACATCCATCTCTTTCTTTTAACTTAAATAATTCCAAAAAAAATATTCACGTCATTCGTACGTGTCGTATGTCAATCCTATAATAATATACTAAATAGTAGTTTTCATGTTAATAGCGTAAGTAACAGTAGTTCTAGGTTTTGTAGGTTTTCTATGAGGCCTAGCTCAAGGCGTGAAGCCGTCAACCACCTTGATGAGTTGCCCTACAAAGACAACGTAAATGGTCCAGATTGCACTGACAGCCACACCGGCATTGCATGTTCGCCACCCCGGCGCTGCTTTCCCTGCATTGTGCGTACAACTGGGCGGTGCACATGGTCATGGATTTGGACCATCCGATTGATAATTTACTGCATTTATTGTGCGTGGTCCAAAAATTTATTGTGGTAACTGTCTGATTGAAAATTCTACATTTTTTTCCAGGACCATTTGCCATTAGTTCAAGATAAAATGCATAACCGCTAAGGTGGCTTTGGGGTTAGATTGTGATATTCCAATTATTTCATCACTTAAAAGTTCACAAGGAATGGTCCGTATATTTGTTGTCAAGAAGTGATCTCTTGAAAGAGCCATGCAATTATCACTCTATTATTTCATACAATCATTAACCAAATAAAGAATTAACTTTTTTGCTGTTTCATGAAAAGCTCATACCGTGTTTTGCTTTTTAAATATTTTCTTTTATATTGGGTTTCATAAATAGAGATTTTTTCTTATAACAAATCGATCGAGTCTTATATCTCAACCCTGTTGTAGTTTGTGTTTTACAAATATTTTTCTTCTTCTTCAGCCCATTTATTTTTCTTTTAATTTCCAGCTAGTTTAGTATTGATTTTCTTGCTAGCATTTCATGACCTTTCGCTTAATTACTAGCTCTTCAGATTCTAAAAAGCATCAGCTTACTTTTTTGTAAGCTAACATTCTAGCCTATGAAAGGCTCACTATAGAAGCACTTGACACCTACTTCGTTATGTACTTTCCTTGTTTTTTAAAAATTTTGTGATTATTATAAGAATCGTTCATTTGGCTTTCGAAAGTGCACGCTTCTGAGATCAGTTGCGTGACAAAAAACCTTATCGCACTGAGTTGAATACTCTTAATCTTTAAAGATAATTTGACAATGTGATTTATAGATAGTGCCTGTCCTTATTATCAGCCATTGAACGGTAAATATGTCCTTATAAAACGGTTTACCAAGCAATTTTGGGCACTTGATGCGGTCCTAATATAAAGTCAGAGATATTTACTTATTGTAGGAGGATTCCGAGCAAACTGGAGAAGGCCATCAAACGTGGAGAAAATGGATCCCTTTCTGTCTGAGTACACTTTATTATCATGAAGTGAAAAGGGCAAGACATGCAGGCGCGCGGGCGTGTTAAAAGAAGACGACGAATCGTCAGAAGCATTAGGGAGGGGTGAGTAGAAGAGTAGTCAGAAGGAAAGGAATGTTGAGATTGACGCAGCACACTTTGGCTTTTCTCTTCAATGTATGGGACCACCACTTGCGCATTGTCTTCTTCAATCATTTACACCATCCCTCACTTGTACTCCACATGTTCCACTGTTCAAACGAAAGTTGCACTTTCTCCTTTCCTGATATTTCTCTTTCTGTTTTCATGAGCCAGCATGAAATCACTATACAGAGTCCTTAATCATATTAATTAAATCATTAAAACATCATTTTTTTTAAATGTTTAAATTTTTAGAACAAATAATGATTTAACATAGTCCGTATCAAAGTAAAGAATGTCTTGTCTTGTATTCATTATTGTTACTTTTTATTTTAATTTAGTATTTTACTTGTTAGGCTTCACTTACTAATTTTCTTGCACCGGAGAGCCAAAAATTAGCATCAATGATTGGATTAATATGGGGATTTCTTTGATTCATTTTTGGGGCCAAAAAAAGGGTATGTATATATGAAGAATTAATTTTTAAAGAAAAATAACTAATATATATATATATATATATCAATGTTAATTTCTAAAGTCTTGAAGTCCAGAGTAAATGGCTAGCTAGCTAGCTAAGTGTTGAAGTTGTACTACAAACAGTCTTGCAGCTGTCGATATTAACAATCAAAATGTTTCAATCATAAAGAAACTTTTAAATGTTTTCACATTCCTTTGGAATGATGGGCTTATCACTTGAAAGAAACCAATTACTTGTCTTTTCGCTACTGCTTGGCCCAGTAATTCCGACGCGTACGTACCACACGAACCCAATGATTTCTAATAATATGTGAAGTAGAGTTGAAGATTAAAGTGAAGATCTGCAACAAAATATTCCCTCTCACTTCTCCTCTCCCCAAGAGGTTTGAGAGAGACAGCAACTGTAATTTGTAAAAGGTTGCTCCTTATCTCCCCCTCCTTTTGATTGGAGGAGAACGTGTGTGGAGAATCTCCAACTCATTAATAAGGTCACTTTTCTAGTGCCATTCATCTTCATCTTCTTGGAATCTCAACGGATATTCTTCTCTGGCTTCAAAGGAGAGAAGTTAAAGAAAGAACAAGATCCTAAGACATTTTACTTTTGCTTCCATGTTAGTTGGGTGTGCAACTTGTCCTTCAATCTTAGTTGTTGGGAGATGGCTGGTGGGGTCCACAAGTTGAGTGGGACTCAGAATTCTCTGAATTACTCGATCCACAATATTTACATTCTTAACTTTTCTTCCTACACAGGCCGTCTGACCATCTAAAATCATCCACGGTAGAGTACTAATAGCTAGCTATTTAGGGTGCCTTTTGGTATTGCGATTTATAGCCAAAAAGTCTAATTTTTTACTAAATCACAGATTATTTTTTTTGTTTAGGATTGCGTTTCAAAACAGAAAAATATTTGTTTTCAAATTGTAGGTAATTTTAAAGACTAAATTGCGATTTTGCCAAATTCTTAACTGTATTTTTAAAAATTACGTTTTCAAATCGCACATTTTAAAGTTGAAAACCCAAACGGACACTTAATAGATTGTTCTACAACTAACATATAATTGGAATGACGTGGTAATAAAAAGTTAAAACCAGCCACTAGATTAGCACTTATAAAAAAACAAAAATGACGAATTTTTACTGATACATCATTCTAGTTGTATACTACATGACATTGCCCTAAGATTAATTTCAACTTTTTGCGTCTGATTAGGCCTACGACCTCGTTCCTCACAACACATTGGGATCTCATGAACACCTAGTGTCCTATCTACTAAGAGTAATGCTACGAGGAATATTCATGTCTTCCTTTTGTTCTCTTAAAATTGATGTGTCTTTTAAAATTATAATTAGATTTGTAATATATGACTATATTAAATTTTGATTTAATGATAATTTGAAAAATCACATCAATTTTGAGATAACACAAATAAGACATTAGTCTTCTTTCTAGCATTACTTATCTACTAAATATCGTGAGAGGGCATATTGAGACAAATCCTTCTCTGATCTCCTTAGCTAACCCCAATTCCACAAAAGGCAAGAGTATCGCCTCCTCATATATAAGGCAACCCAACCAATCCTTTTGCTCTCTCTTTTAAAGAAAGAGCTTCCACCTTCTTTCTAAAGAGTAAGGCTTTTTCTGCTTCCTTAGTGAGGTTTTTAGTTGCTGGTGCTATTTCGAAGGGAGGAGGGATGGTTTCTCATCTCTCCCTCCTCCCTTCTCCTTCTTCTCTCCTGTTTTTGTTCTTTTTCGTGGTGTTTTTCGGTGTTTTTATCCTTTTAGTAGGCCATTTCCTCCATAGCTCGGTGAGTACTATCCATCTTCTTCACCATGCCGTCCACCTTCTCCTCCACACTATCCATAGCGTCATCTACCGTGTTGCTAATTGGATCTGTTAAGGTTTTAAGATCGATTTTTTCAAAGCTCGATCTACCTTTTTTGCTAGACCTAGCACGCCATGCAACTTTCCACCATGCTCATTGGCACAGTCTACTTCCACCACCACCAGCCGCTCCTCCAATTGACGCTCACGTGCCGACACATGGATCTCACATGCCTGTCAGTGTGCTCTTCCCACCTCATCTTCGTCGTTGCTGCTGTTTGTAGATTTTTTTGTTATTTTTATTTATTTTTCTTGTATTTCTGTTGTTATTTGTTGTGGGTTATTGTCTCCCTGTTTTAATGTGGTTTGATCTTGTTGTGGAGACTTTTAATCTGTTATTTGTAGTAGTTCCTCTCTCTACTTCAGTCCTTCTTTCAAACTTAAATAATGTATTCACTGCTTCAGCCTTCATCTAGTGGTTGTTGCAGTTGCTTAGTGAGGGTTCAGATAGATTTGCCTTAATTTGTGTCTCTTTTGTTTTTGTAACAGCTTTATATGACCCTTTGAGAAGATTGAGTCACTTGTTTGACCTATTTCTTACTTTGTGTTTATATTTCTGCACTGTTTTTGTTTGGTTTGAGATTGTTGTTGAGAAGTCCACCCCTTTTTCGGTTTTAAAATTCTTTACTCTTTCTTCCTTTTGGATTAAGAGTGGAAAGAATCCTCACGTGTAACTCTCTTTCTTTATTTAATTAAAAAAAAAAAAGAGGCAACCCAACCAAATATTACAGCCACCATTCATGATTAGATTTCATTCCCATAACAAACAATATTATAATCTTGTGAAATTGTGTAAATCGATGCAGAGAAATCGAAAACATTTTTACCTTTTTGTGTAAATGTTTAAATTTGAACTTGCATTGTACTGGAAATAAAATGAAATGGTCCAAATTTGAAATTTCAATACTTAACTCGAATCGATTGTACTCCAACACACAAATCAATTGAAGAAAAATTTTACCAAGCAACCTTATAATCATCTTATTGTTTTTATTTTAACAAATAGTATATGATCAAAAGAAATCTTACACATAGCCTTCTCTTCATCCATAATTACTCTCTTCCTTTCAAGAATTAACAAAACCTAGGAATAAGCTTTTAGTTTCTTGTAGTACTAAACGTAAGATAGAAGAGTAATGTTATGTATTACATCATTATTCCATTATGATGACGTGACATTGAAATTCATCTTTAAATCAATCTTTGTGAAAAGAAAAAAAAAATTAATTGTTGATTGACAATTTTACATCAGCATAGTATAATTGTGGAGAGGTATATGACATTATTATTTTATTTTGACATGTTTGTACAATGAGAAGGAGATTTGAACTAGTGACCTCCGTTTCATGAAGCATGATCCTCAGCCGATTAAGCTAATCCTTTGGAGTATATAAACATAATATTATTCTAGAGTAATATTTTATGTCCAACTTTCATCAAACTCTTTCACATTTGCTTAAGAAAAAAACAAAAAAAAAAAAAATTCAATGAGAAGGAGTTGGATGAAAGTTGAACAATAGAGTTGAACATAAAGTATTACTCATTATTCTAACGCAAAATCAACTTTAACACCCAATATTTTTTCCACCTCGCAACGCTCAACCCATTTTTCCAAAGGGCTATGTTATTTGTCATAATCCCATCTCAGTCACTTGACTAATGTGACGGTGCTAATTTTTCCTACCAAGATGAAAAAGATGACATCATTACATTAATCCAATAAAATAAGAGTGAAATAATAGTACGAAAATTAAAATTTTTCCTTCAGAAATATTTGTTGGAGAACTTCCATTGAAATAATTTGTGCGGAAACGTATGGGCCAATAAATGCCGAAGGTTACATCATCCTTCTTGGGCCTGCAAAATTAACCTCTATGAATTCATCCCTCTCGATAAATAATTTCTTTTCTTTTCTTTTCCATCATTTCGCACGAGTTTCTAGTCCCTCATTCCGACGCACCGTTTTGGCTGCCCCCGCTGTTTTCCCATCCACCATTCCCCAGTCTCTTGTGTGCCATCCATATAAAGCTCACTGGATTAGGCCTTGGCATTATTGGCCCATTAAGTAGAAAAAATACCTACTTCCGTCTTCGGGTAGGCCCATATATCATAAGAAACCCGTGGGCCTCAACTCTACCTCAATCGGCTCATTGGTTGCGCGTATTTCAATATAACATTGAAAGTATTAAAAGGTGGCTTTTTCTTCAGTAATGGCCAGTATTTTTTTCAATGCCTTCACTTTCTTATTTATCTTTCTAAATTAAAAAAAAAAAATTGATTTCACTATTCCGTTCATCAAATTTGTTTATAGATTTTTGGAATTCATCCTTCTCGTCCTGTGATTTTTTTTTTTTTTTTTTTGTTTTCAATTGCAAATGATACAAAGTGATTAACAGCTTCTTAATTTCCTTAGAACTTTTTCGATATTGATTTATTTCCAGTTTTGATTATCACAAACCTCCATCAATTGTCCCAAATATAACTCCTCCTTTGTGATAAAGCTATGCGAATGGCTCCTTATAGACTTTCAATTCAGAAATATTTGTTTACTATATATGTGCCATATTGTCCATTCAAAACACCAATTAAATGGGGTCATTAATTGGGGTTGATCGCATTTCTCTATCTTCCTTAAAAAATTTCATGTACAGTGCGCCCACTTGCTATAAATTCTTTTTTGGAAAACATAAATTTCCATCAGTTTTAATTAAAATTTTACACCCGAATGGGCCTAAAATTGGGCTGACCCATTTGGCTCAACTCAAGTCCCAGATTGACCCGTTAAAAGAAAAATATTTGAAAGGCAGGTGCGCACGGCCGGAGCGGACTCCCAAATTCTTCAGGTCTACCGTCTCTTGGCCAAAAATTCCTTTTAATATGAAAGTTTTTTGGACCGTTAAAATATTAATTAAATAATTAATTTTTTTATTAATTTAAATTTTTAAGAGAAATAGTAATTTAACTTAATATCAAAGTCAAAAATCTTTGAACCTTTACTATAATATTTATTTCATATTTCAATTAAATATTTTATGTGTTGGACCTCACCTATTAAAAATGAAATTTGAGCTAACACGTGAGCGAAGTGTTAAAGTATTAACTAAATGTTTTTATTTTTAACAAATATTCTCATGTTCCATAGGAATGTATTGTTTCTTTTAAATAACAAAAATGCTCACATTCATTTTCTGTCATTTTTAGGAAATATTTGTTTTTTTGTTTTTTTTTTGGAGGGGTTAGGGTTCCCTTTTTCCATATTTCTGCAAGACTTCAAGTTATATATATTAGTTTATTTCATTATCTCCACATTCCTAATCTTCTTCGGCCTTTATTTTCCTAGGTATTACAAGAAGCATGGCGAATTTTTTGGAAAACATAAATTTCTTTATAGAACATAGAAATTTATAAAGAAATTCGATTTGACATAAATAATGGAGTACTCAAAATGGTGTTTCCCATTTTAAACTGTTTTCTATTTTTGGTTACTAGAAATTCTTTTTTGGAAAACAAGTTCAAAATTTTAATTTTTTTTTTTAAAAAAATCCTCCGAATTGAAGCATGCATCTTTTTCTTTTTCTTCCCAGTTTTTCCAAATTATTCATTTGTAAAATGTAAATTAGAGAGAGAGAGAGAAAAAAAAAAAAACTACTGCTTGTATAACCTTCCTGAAAACTCATATACATGTGTTGATAATATTCAAAAGAACTTCTATTTTGTTCATAAAATGTTTAAAGCTTGTAATGAAGTGTTGAAAGTGTTAGAGCATTTATAGTAATTTTTTTTTTTAAATGCAGAAAACAAAATTATTTTTTATTTTATTATCGAAATATATTTCACAATAATTTTTTTTTATGCCATTAAAATATTATTTTTTTATAAAATACAAATTAATATAAAAAAAAATAAAAAGCACTGAAACATTTTTAATGTTTAAGAAAGCAATAAAAAAGTTAATACAAGTGACTTTTTTAGGAAAGCAATAAAAAAGCTAATACATTTTTTTTTCTAATATAAAAAAGCTAATACATATTTAAAGAAGAAATAAGTTATAGGGAAGCTGTTTACGTCCTATTTTACGTACATCTGAAATTTGACTGTAATCATTCTGTTTTTCTGCGAAACATTTGCTTTTACTTATTTATTTTTTGATTATATGTACGTACCCGTAACCTGTCTAAAAGTAAGCTCCTAATTGTGCGATTGCAATAGATGTTGAACTTGTTTGTTGGGCCTTTGCAATCAAATCATAGACTTCCTAAAGGCTACGTTAGTAAGGTTAGCTGAAGGTTCACATCCATCTCATTTTTCACTTGATAAATGTCCAACTTATATATATGTATGCAGTATGCTTGCATTTGTCCCAAATTTATATGTATACAATCATCAAGGGTGGTAGTTAAATAGTTTTAATTTTTTTTTTAAGTGGTTGGGCATGCATTAGGGTCTGAATTCGACTCCTGTAATAAGAATTCTTTAGCTTATTAGTGTTCGCCACCTTGAATTTTATTGATGTCCTGATGGGACGGATGTTAAGCTATGGCTCGATCAGTCTTGAGGGAACGCCTGCGGTTTTCACCTTCTAGGCTCCTCCTGAGCAGTGCCCCGCAGGTTATAAGCTACTATGATCACGTCCAGTAGGATAACTACAATCGGCCTTCCCCTCTAACCTTTTTATCTAAAAAAAATAATAATAATAATAATTTACATGTATACATGTAATTGGCTGCTTTTAATTATTAATGCGTCCATTGTGCGATTTACTTCTGGTTGGTGATTTCATATTCTAAGCTATTTGAGAAATGCTAGACAAATTTTTGGTAATTTTTACTTGTACGTCAAAAAGTATGCCATTAAGTAAATTTTTGGTAATATTCAAGATATCCGTCAAATCAAATTTACTTGGAAAAAACTGTTCCAACAATGTACAAGAAAAGGTTCAAGAAATTAAGCTAAAATTATTTAGAAAACACCCACACAATTGATAATCAACAACGGGAACAAGTCTATGAACAAAGTGAATCAATCAAGAAGCCAGATTCTAAAAATAAAAGAAACTTAATTGGGTTCACATGCATGCAAAACAAAGATTAATGCCACCAATTAAGTCTTCAATTATGTTTTTTCAGACTTTCTCTCTTTAATTTTCCTCCAAATTAGAGAAATTAAAGTCTACAACCTTACTGACCGTGGCTTCAGCCTTGAAGTGATGATGCTGCGTGCAGGCGTTAATGTTTCGGCGGCACCAAAGAATTCGGCGCACATTTCCATGAAAAATTTGTCGACAATTTCAAGGTAGGCCGGGCAAGTGAGGCGAGAATAGTAATGAAGAACCTCCTCAATGTCCAACAAATGATCAACATTACTCATATCCAACATCTCCAGCTCCTTTAGCTTTTGTACCACCAACCAATTTGTCTTTCTTTTTTTCGATGAATATTCTTCTCGTCTTTTCCTTTCGAATTTGTGGGGTACTACGACGCTTTTCATCTCTTCATGATTATGATATTCCTCTGATCTCCTTTCTACATGATTCTTCTTCTTCATCGGGTAGGCCTGCGAAGAAAACTCCACAAAGCTGCCACTATAAACTTCTTTTTCTTGCAATTTCTTGCTTCCCTTCTTTGCCTTGTCTTTATGCGAATCCCATTTGTTGGTGAATTCCGTGTAGAACTTGTCAAAGTCGTTGGGAATGTGAGGAGGGCTTTTGGGAAGCCTTTGGTAGTCTCCGGAAAACAAAGACTTGAAGCTTTGTATGGTTTTCCTGAAGAATTTTTTGGTGTTGGAAATGGAGTTTCTTAGCAGCATTGGTGTTATTTGAGGGTTAAATATATGTTGGTTGTTTCTCTGCAAAGGAAAGATAGATAAGATAAAATGGTAGGTTGATGATGATTCCCCCCGTGAAGGTTTCTTTATACAGATAAGAAATGTGGAGGAGCCATTGAAGAAGGTTGTTTAACTTTCTAAAGAAAATGAAACGGATTTCTTTTCTCTCTCCCTTTTGGGTCTGATCACTTTATTCTTCTCTTTGTCTTCACACGCTCCTGCTCCTTTCTTGTCTGTGTTTTCTTTGTGCTTCACAACGGGTCCCCACTATCTCTCTGTGTGAAGGAGATATATGAAAGCGTGTGAGCTTGTGTGTCCGCTTTCAATACAATAGGATAGTTTCGTTGCTTTTACTTTTGAAGGTGGAGTTGGTGTGTAGCCCCTTTAGGAGAATGAAAGGAGCGGGTGCGTGGTTGTTGAATTGCCCCTTTCCCTCTCTCTCTCCCTCTCTCTACCGGCTTACTAATCTCATTTCATTGGCTTCTTTTGGTTGTTACTTGTGGCCCATACGTCTATGTATGTGTATGTACGTGTCATGTGATGAAGGCATGTTACTCAATACTACTACTGCCATTTTGGCATTTACGTACGTACGTACCATCCCTGCCGTTAAACTTCGACAGTAAAATCTGCTAATGGAGTTTTCGCCCACCTTCTCTTTTCTTGCCCTGGCACTGTCAATCTGAGTTCGATGGTTACTTATCCCAACAGAAAAGGAAAAAAAAAATCTTAAAAAAGCGAAACTTACAAAACTCTCTAAACTTTCATACATTTTAAAATAATCTCTTAAACTTAAAAAATTCTTAATTTAGTATATTAATTTCTCAATTTTATCCATATGTTAGGATTTAACGAAATACTACTAAAAAAAAATATATATATATAAGAATTTAGGCGTTAGTCAAAATTTAACGAAATTTGCTAAAATACTCACGCCTAAATTTTTTATTTTTGATTTTTTTAAAAAAAGACTATTTTAAAAATTTTGACATAATTTAACGAAAAATCCTAACGTGTGGTGAATACATTAAATTGAAAGTTTAAAAAGTTATATCAAAACACATAGAAGTTTAAGGGAGATTTTGTAAAGTCCTCCCCCCCCCCCCCCAAACACACCAAAAAAAAAAAAAGATAAATGCTATTTACATTACAAGTATCTACTTTTTATCCACCAAATCTAATGTGGCATGGTTTCTCAACCAAAAAGGTTCATTTCCATACACCAAATACCTAAAAAAAAAAAAAATTGGATAAAAGGTGGATAATTGAATAGCATTTCTAAAAAATAAGAAGAAGAAAAAAAGTTAGAAGATAATTTTAATGATTTTAAAACGGGTTGCTTAGCGTGGTGATTATTATCTGGAGTACGTGGTCACCTGCTTCACATTTGTTTTAGCATGGTGGTAATTTAAAACAACATGAAACGAGCCAAAGTGTGGTTTTTTTCTAAAAAAAAAAAAAAAGACAAAAGACAAAAGACAAAAGTAGAAGAAGAAGAAGACAGAGAATCACAGATGGTGCTAGCATTTTATTCCGTTAATCATGGAATGGCTGGACTTTTCCTATTGGACTTTTGCAAATTTAATTAAAGCCCCATTGACTACAAGTAGTGGTAGTGCTATAAAAACAAGGATTAAGACGAGTTCCTTTTCACCACCGACCCAAATTGTTGTCTTTCGAGGACCAACCCAATTTATAAATTTTTTTTTAGCATAAGAGAAGTAGATACTTATGAACGAACGTGTTTGCCACATTAATAGAATAAAATAGTGGTAGAGATAAATTTATAATTTATAGCGTTACTTATTTTTTAATAGTTTTAATAAAAAAAATCATATGCTTCTCACATGCTAAATAAAAAATTATGTGCATCTCAAATATTAAGACAGACACATGACAATACTTGGTATAAAATTAGTCCTAAAAACAATATTTAAGACATGCTTGGTACGCGGAATGGCTATTCCAAAGAATAGCCTTTATTAAGAAATGAATTAGTGTAATGCATTAGCCTTGAAATAGTCATTCTGATGGCTATGAGGAAATAGTTATTCTTTCAATTGAAAGAATAATTATTACATCATGGCTATAAGAATAGCTATTGCAATACTAATTCATTACACTCATTCCTTTCTTAATAAGGACTATTCCAATGAATAGTCATTTCGCATACCAAACATAGCCTTAGTATAAAATTACTCAAATTAAACCTTCCACATCCCTTTAAAACTTGCCCTCACACATACTCTTCAATCTATATATGAGCAAGTTGCAGCACAAAATTATGGGGGTGTTTGGCAAAGGTTATGGGTTGGGGTAGGTGAGTTGTTGACTTTTAATGTGATATAAAATAAGGAAAATGTTGTAAATTTTTTGTATAAAAAAGTGAAAATTTTTGTTTTTTAGTTAATTTTTTATTTTAATAGTAATAAAAAATATAAAAAGTTGTTAAAAAGTAGTTGATGTGATATAAAAAATGAATTTTTTTTTTTTTTTAACAAAACCCATAAACAATAACTTCTTAACCTTTGCCAAACATGCTCTATGTAATTATCAAAAAGAAATGTGAGATACGAGCCTAAATGGCCAACGTTATAGCACTAATTAATCGTTTTGTCATGATACTGAATGCATTAATTATCATCATAGATCCATTATCCTCTTGATGTAAGACACAAATTAGATGGATTTACGTGAACCAAGTATCATTACAAACAAACAAGAAAGTGATAGGATTCTCATCTTTATTTGCCTCCTCTTCTACAAGACATCATTATGCCACCCAAAATGTTCAAAGCATAAAAAAGAATAGTACATGTAATTAATTTACTCACTACTCTTTCTATGCACGTACACTTCTTATCTTATATATATACAGGCACTTCTTATCTTTATTTTAAATATTTTTGTATTTATTAAATTAAATTCAAAATTAACAAAACGAATGAGAAGTATGAACAAAAGGTGTTCATGGAACTCTTGTAAATAACATTTTCTCATTATTTCCTATGTACGTCCAATAATAGTCTAAACTGAATATACACGGACCTCAAAGAAAAGTAATTCAAAAATTAAAGCCCCCACTTACCTCCATATTTGACATTAAAAATGGAATAAAAAAAACATTTTGTTCAAAGTGGAAACTTGATAATAGATAAGCATCTTGAGATAGCTATAAAGGAAATATTGATTATTATTTAGGTAGGTGATAATTTTAAAAAACCCTATGAAAACTTCCCCTTTTTTTTTTTTTTAACTTCAAAGTGGAAACTTTCTTAGCAACACTTTCCTTTCGTCTTCTCTCTCGCTTTCCTCTACTTAGCGAGAGACTTCCCTCCCCCATTTTTTATATTTTTTTTCTAATTGAATGAGAAAAAAAAGCTATATGCAAATAAGGGATAAGGGAAGAGTTATCCCTCCTCATGATTGAATATATCCTCTTGCTCGTCCGGCAAAGCCTTTCATCTTCCTCCATGGAGACTCTCTAGCTTGTGACGAAAAGCTTTTTCTTTTTTAATGAGTAACAATATATGTCATTTTATGTTCTATTTGTGTGTATTAAAAATTGATATGATTTTTAAAATCATAATTGAATCAAAATTTAATAGTGGTCTGTCATAAATGTAATGGTAATTTTAAAAATCACATTTATTTTAAGTGAAGACATAAAAAAGAAAAAAAAAAAAAAAAAAAACAGAGATGTACCATGTATTTCAGTCAGTTTCAAAACCATAGTTTCCAACAGCGTCTTTTAGACTATATGCCATGTATTTCAGGCAGTTTTTAGACTATATGCCAAAAAACAATTGGGCTAGCCCATCTATTTAGCACATTCCTTTTGTATTGAGTTCAATGTTGGGTACCTTACCTTCTCCTTTTGTATTATTATTATTTTTATTATTATTTAATGCACTCTCACTTATTAAAAAAAAATATGAAAACTCTTTTTTTTTTTAAATATCACTTGTTGATGTACCTGGCTCTGATGTCAATTTGCAAGGACCCAAACGCTGTGAATTAGGACCAACGAAGGGACATTTCCAGCTAATCACACCGTTGCATGTTGAACTTGACTGCCTGGGTCTTAAACATTAGGGTCGGCCCCTTTGACTTATAATTACAAGTTGGGCCTACTTGCACTCAAATTTCAAACTTCTGGACCTCCTCCGACTTATTACTTACTACATATATATCCCACTCTAAATGCATTGGTATTTTCATTATCCTAATTCCTCCATACTTTAACTACGAATATAATATTTTTGCCTATTAAGCGCTCAAAAAATTATCAAGATCACTAAAAATTACTCAGGTTTTATATCATAAATTAATCTAATTTTTATTTGTTAAGTCCGTTTTTTCCCTAGTCACATGTTTATTAATTTTTATATCAATGGGCTTTCTACATATTTATAGTATGATAAAATTAGCAAAAAACTTAATCACGTGCTGTTAATTTTAGAAAAAAAAAAAAAAAAAAAAAAAGGGATAATTTCGAGACTCTTTCTTTACAGTTCAACACCCAACTGGCCACCTCTCACGTGGATGAAAGTTGAAACCACCTGTGATAGAAGGTCATCCAATAATTGATTAGGCTAATTTGAAGTATTGACCGTATTATCCGATTAGCCGGCCCTTAGAGCTCTGAGTACAAAGGTGCACCTCTAATAATATAGATGTCGGCGGCTCGAGTGTGTACCTTAAAAAGTTGTTTCAGCTGATGATCATGACTAAAGAACGGCTAGGTCTAACCGATTGAGACAGTTATAGTTTACGACCATTGGCAATAGGCCACGAGTCCGAGAGTTGGAACCAGTCCCTGTCAGCGAAAAATACTACAGTGAGACCTACCCGGCGCTCACAAGTCTCACAACGCGTGCTCCTTAAGAGACTTAAGACTACACACATGACATGACGCATTCCTCAATTTTTTCAATCCCTTTAACCACTCTCGAAGACTTGCGTATAAAAATAAAAATAAAAATAAATAGCCTAGAATCCCAACACACATAAATGCATATGAGTATTGGTGTTTAGTAAATATTATACGGACAATTTGATGATATAATAATAAAAATTAGTCAATAAATTAATATTTATAAAAATAAATTAAAAATAAATTTTTATTGTCACATCAATTTAAATATATAATAATCATATAACAGCTTACTAAATAATATTATTCCACATAATATATATACCTTAATTTTTATCGAATTTCTCTTTTGCATATGTGAAAAGAAATCAGGTCATGTTGGCTTGTATTGAAGTCAGGTCTTGGATTAAGGAGTTCATTTTGATGGTGGTTAGTTTAGTGGTAAACCAAGTGCCCCAATCTCCATATTGATTTTTTCTTCTACTGTTTTATCTTACGAAAGAAACTAGATATGGGAGAACTTCATTAGCCAGAAGGACATAAATGTATGCAATTAGCATTACATACATTTGAAATATGATAAGTATACGGATGAGGATTTCATTCATTTAGGATTTTTCATTAGCAATCTGAGCACCTTTATAAAATGGAGGGTTTCATAACCCACTTGTTTCAGGTAGTTGAGGAACTGCTCCGAACAAATTAAGGACAAGTGAATCCCACAACTTTTTTTGGCGTTTGACAAAAGGTTGTGTTTAAGTTTTTTAAAACCTAAAAAAAAATTACATCAAAACATTCCAACTTTTTATATTTCATCAATCACTATTTAACAATTTTTTTTTTTTTTTCACTTTTTATATCATATCAAACACTTTTTATTACTATACAAATAAAAAACTCACTAAAAAAATAAAAAAATTTTACTTTTTCGTATAAAAAAATTTACAACATTCATTTTACTTTATATCAAATCAAAACTTAAAAATCCTTTTACCCAACTTAACCTTTTGTCAATCACACCCGCAGTTACCCGAATTGCATTGCTTGTAATTCAAATAAATGCACGAACCTTGACCAAGTTTAGCTAAAACCTCAAATCAGGGGCCAGCCAGACCAACCCAACCCTATGCGTGAAAGGAGCGGGATCAACTAAATTGGGTCCTGTGTCTTTCATAAGGGGAAAGCTGAAGGCCCAAGAGCCCAAAACCCAAGGCGAATGCACCTGTTTCCTTTCTTTCTTTTATTATTCTGGAGTCTGTACGAGAGAGAGAAAGAGAGAGAGAGAGAGAGAGAGAGAGAGAGAGAGAGAGGATGGCCCAAGAACCCAAAAATGTGAACATTAATTAGCATAGTAGCCCAATGGACAGGCAACTGTGCAAAGTAACAGCGCTGCAAAATAGCAAGACATTCTTTTAACTTGTATCCCATTTCGGGAAGAGAATACTTTCACAATTTTGCTCCGCCCCGACTTGTTATCTGTTCAAAAGGGACATCCTAGATTGTTACAGAAAGGCAGCAGCTCCACCAATATCATGGTAGCTAGCGAGAGAACCAAAACCAACCTGTCTCTTTCGCTCATATGTAATGAAACACAGCTATCAAGCTCAGACATGGTCCCCCACAAATAGAGAGGCTCTTGGGCTCATATTCTTTCTGCAAACCCCCAACAGCTCCCCCCCATAGTTTCTCATTCCATTGTGTCTTCTCTTTCATTTCTTTTTTTTTTTTTCCCAAATCATGAATTGTTTTGAAAAAGACTTTTCATGCATATGACGTTTCAGTTTCAAAAGCATTTTGATTAATGCATTATGGGGTAGTGCCTCTGCCTCAGACCTTACAGACCGCTAGATCCAAACCCTCTTTTTCATTTTGCTTCTTTGATATAGGTGTGTCAAAGCTACATTTGCTCAGGAAAAAGACAAGAGAGACATCTCCTCCGCATTTATCTCTTACCAACAGATTTAACTTTGGTACTGTAAAAATAAAATAACATAAAATAAATTACAACTTTATAAGAGTATTTCTAGTGAACTTTTTAGATGTATCTATTCTTTAAATTTTTAACAAAATACTCAAAAAAAAAAAACTCTATTTAATTAACTCTCTTTTTAAAGTTAAATTTTAACTTTGTCAGATTTCTAAACTTTTTTTAATTTTACTTTTCAGCTTTGGCCCTACAAATTTGTTTATCTTTACTTTGTTTCTCTTTCATGATAATTAATGTTATAAATAAAAAAAATAGTATTTATTTAATGTAGAGAAACATTTAGAGAGCTTGTTGTTTAGTGGTTTGAAAAAATGGCTAATTAAATCCTTTAAAGTAAATTTTTAGAATTAAATGTAAAGAAACTTTAGAGAGCTCACTAGGAATTCTCTAACATCTCTGATGTAGTTAATGGTGTTAATTCATATTCGCATATCAGGTTTAAGTCGTATTGAAGCATATAGTAGAAGACTATAAAGGTTAACTCTAACCCAACTTATTTAATGAAACGAGTCAAACGCTTAAACCTTAACCCTCAAATTTGTATTGTGTTCGAGCCATGTAAAAAATTGTCTGCTGTTATGTCACGTGTCGAAGCATATATATATATAAGATTATATAAATCAATCATAACTCGACCAATTTAATTAAACGGGTCAGATTTTTTAACATTAACTCTTTAATTTTGCGTTAAGTTCGTATCGAGTTTGCAGGTCGTGTAAAAAATTGTCAGCTCTAAAAGTAATATTTTTAACTGTTTAAATTTAATTTTAAATTGTTATGAGAAAGAGGCAGTAAATAAAATTGTGAGTTCTAATTGTTTTTATTTTTATTTTTTTTGTAAGTGAGTTGTAATTGTTGGTTGGGTGTGTTTCATATTTGAAAATATACGAATCAAGGACAAGGGGACATAATGCTACAAAAACATAACTCTGTTCGATGTTAGGCTAGTTCTGAATAGCTTCTTTTTTCCATAATCCGTATAATGCAAACAAATGGGATTAGTATAATCAAATGAAAATGGCTAATAACACAACAAAAAAGGATGTACCTTACACTCCATGATATGTTTTGTCTTTTATATGTACCAACAATTTATTTAGAAAACTTGCTAAGTTGTTGTGGGAACCGTGCCAATCTCATTGCTAAATCATTGGAAGAATCGTTTCTCTTTACTCAAATTTCCTTTCCTGTGAAGGCTTTTTGTGTCTCGTATGTGCTAAAGCTAATAGGTGCAAGTAATGGTCAAATAATACATTTCTCAATTTTTGGCATGATATATGGATCTAGTAAAATTAATTTTTGGGTATTTTATGGTCTATATACAAAGCATCTTTTGTCCTTCGACTAGTTAGCATTAAACAATGTCCTTTTCTAATAGTTTAAAGAAGCATATTTTTGTTTTAGGTAATATGTCGAGGAAAATATCAGATCTTTGCATCATCCTGATGTTCAATAATATTGGAGAGTGATTCTAAATGTATTTAATCCCATTTGGAATTTAGTGTTCTTTTGCTGTACTAATTTGTCGACCACTTTTCAATGGGGGAAAAAGGTTTCATTTATTTCTTGGGACACTTTTTTGAAAATGAGTTTTTATATATCTTTTTCAAAAGTACAAGTCAACCAACAAGAATTTGGGACAACTTTTTTTATGTTTTCAAACAAACAATTGCTTTCAAATCAAACAATCAATCGTTTCCGTCCCCATCTTTTTAAGCTTCAGGTTGAAAAGTTCAAGCCCTATCTAAAAAGGTTTGGGAAACCTCCAAAACTTTTTTTTCAAAAGAATCAAGAAGTTATATTATGAAAAGCATAAACAACTGTTCTACTTCCTCCTCTTCTACCATCTTTTCAAATACAGTGCTTTCACTGACAGTAGAGTCAAAAGAAGATCACGAAAAAAAGCCCAGAAGAAAACAAGAAGGAAATCCCACATCACTGTAACATTGCCCTCATTGAAACAAGAACAAGATTTGCAGTGACAAGCAGATAGAGAAAATGGCGGATAATCCATTAACAGAGTTAATTAAAGTTAGGACTCTTAACTAATATTCGTAGAAACACAAACAAACAGAGAAAACAGAGACAGTTTTTTTCAAGACCTATTACAAAACAGAGCCTCCCAAATCTCTGCGAAAACCTCCACAATGACCCTATGATGATGAATAGAATTCAGCGACAGAAAACACTGCAAGAGCTGCTCCAAATCTTTAGCCCCAAATATCTGCTTCTCAACTATCATTTCCACCATAGACGTCCTGAAATCGTTGTAGGGATCGCTGGACCTCTTCACCACCGCAAAGCTATCCTTCACTCTCCCCTGCATTGGGATTAGATCGATTTCGGAACACCAAGCCCCCGCCCTTCTCCGCCGAGTCTCGTGCCTTTTCCGGCGAGAACGACGTCGCCGAGACTCGGATGAATCGGAGGAGAGACTCTTGGAAGAGAAGAGGGTGTCGGTCTCGTCCTCTCTTCCCTCTTCCTCTTCTTCTTCATCGCTGCTATACCACCACCCACCAAAACTCTTATCCTGAGAAGACCAATTTAGGGGAAAGAGTTCTATGTTCTTGTTTTTCATCTGGGTCGTCTTCTTTTTCTTCTTATTCTTATTTCTCTCCGAGCCTTTCTTCTTCTTGAAGTCTCCGAACTGGTAGAAGGGATTCACAGGCGAGATTGGAGACGCAGGAGGGCAGTTTCGTCCATCGGGGTTGGCCGAAACGAAAGGCGAAAATGGCTCTGAGACTTTGCTTCTTGGGAACAAATTTTTAGCTGGAATTATGCAGTTTTCGGGGGTTTGGGACGGTTTCGGTCTGCAAATGGAAGGAAAAGGTCGAGGCTTAGGGGACATGGGCTCGATCATGTGGAAGTTTTGGTGGTTTTGTGGGACGAAGACGGCCTTTTCAACTATGTCGGAGATGTTTCGGGTCCGGCACGAACCGAATGAGGATCGGAACATGCGAGAGATTCGCAGCTTGAAACGGTTTTCCATGAGAACGGGAAAGAGAGAAGAGTTTTGGGGGTGACTTTTGAAGAGAGAGATGGCGGTATATGTTGAGGGATGAGGATATACAAATATGCATGAGAGAGCAGAAAGTGGAGTTCTATAAATGATGGAATTTAATATTTAAAAAGGGACTGGCGATAACTTTTTATTGCTGTTTTCGTCCTGTTCTTTGTCCTGATTAGCAAGATTTGGATTCAAGGAAGACCTTTGATTAAGAAGAAAGAATGGTCATCCTCGTATCCTACTATCTAATATATATTTAAGGCCAAAATAATGAGTAAATAAGAAGGGTGAAGTCCTAATCTTTTCGGGGTTTTTTTTTTAAATTTTTTTTTTTATAAAAAAAAATTGAATTGAAGCCTTAATCCACGACATTTGTGCTATATTAACACCTAACTACCACCTCAATTGGTTTATTATGAGTTCATTGGGACACATTACAAGGGTTGGTTGGTTCGGTTGAGATTGCTAAGAAATAAAAATATTTCTTTATTTTATGCATTAAGGGCCTCAAGAATTTTTGAAACTCTAACATTTTTTTATCATTGCAATGGATTGGGATCTCTAACCTTTTTTTTTTAGTCTAAACTGTTAGTAATTTAAGCAATAATTATGAGATAACTTATATATGACTACTTACATAAATAAATTTTGGACCGTCCAACCAAACAAATGAATTTTATAAAATATTTTTATATTTACTGGTCAAATTAATAATAATTCAAACAGTAAAATTGTTTGAAAACCTCTTTCTCGGGGCAATAGGCCATTGATGAACCATGCTTTCTTGTCAGACATTATCCCGTAGCTTTTCTCTTTTTGTTAAGTTAGAATTGAATTGTTCCCACATTGGAAGAAATATTGGACATACCAGTGGAAGAAATGCTAGAAATGAATTGGGATTTCCATTTTAGGAAAAAAAAAAAGAATCAAATGAGCTGCCTTATTTTTGAATTGTCTTCTATCCATAGTTATGACTTATGAAGCACCTTAAGCCTACGGATAAATGCCAACTACCCACGTTACTGAAGTGTGTATATATATATACATAGGACTACGGGACCCATTAATTAATTAACTAAACTGCACTGGATTCTTTTTAGAATTTCAAATTCAAATTGTGGAGAAATGAGAATGAATAATTAACCTTACATAATGGAAGGTGCCAGTAAAGACGGTGTACAAAGCTATTAATCTACCCGTAATAATTCTCAGTCGTAGCCTGTTTGTAGTATTTTGGCTGATGATTCAGTCCAAAAATGGACAATCACTAAAGGCTTAGGATCTTCCCTCTTAATTATTCATATATGAGGCAGTTTACGAACCCACTCATATAACATTCCTACAAAATTAATACTAAAAATCACATTTTTATTTTATAATTATTTTACAATGTTAATATGACAGTTTCAACTTATAACTAATAAACCAATTATTTTTTCAAAAAAAAAAATTAAAATCAAAAAATTGGTTAGGACTGCTAAAAATTCAATTAAAGCATCTTTATATATATATATATATATAGTATATATATATATGGTTAGCCCTCATAATTGTCTGTGTAGAAGTAAGACCATGAGCATAAATTCAACCTAGATCTACTATGGGAAAACGTTTTGCTTCCAGTACTAAACTTAAATGTGGGTGCACAATAATTCCAAGTTGTTCTTCAATAATTTTTCAAGTTCGAAAGGTTTGGATCATTTAAACCTCTTCAAGTTAGTTTGAAAGGTACAGCTAGCAGAAAACAAAAGCTCTGTTTGTTAATGTATTTTAAGTTTTTTTTTTTTTTTTTTTTTGAAAAAAATATTTTAATGTAACATAAATATAAAAATTATTTTTGTGTTTTTAATTAGAAATATTTTGTATTTGAATTGCTTGTTAATGTTTTTGTTATTGATAAGAGCAAACAAAATTTAATGAAACCGGGCCAAAATGCATTCAGTTTTGAACTACAAATCTATAATTTTGAATTAATTGCTTCAAACTACTTCTCCAACACGCTCTGGATAATCGTAAGATCGAGCTTATAATTTAATCATTTTTGTTCTCTTTTGGCTTACACAACTTTGGTGGAATTTTTAAATCGGAAATATTAGTTGTACTCTACAGCAATTTACTTATAAATGAGAATGAGATTTTTTATTCTTTTTTAATCTAATTGGTTTACCAATTCCACATTAGTTATTATAACTTCATACATTAATTTAATATTCTCATCCACTTCACTCCGGCAAACACGGATTTCCACGTTGCCCAATTCTCTCCCTTGGTCTAACTCATCTAGTGGAACGTATTAATCGATCTCTTTTAAATAAACTAATTGTTATTAAGACTATATTTGTTTTGACGTAAAACTTTTTTTTGAAAAATGTTTGCCTTACTTTTTTATGTTCGGTACGACTCAAAACATTTTCAGTTTTAAGCTATGTAAAATAGTTTTCTTTTTTTCTTTTTTTTTATAAATTATTTTCTATATTTGAGCTTTTTCTTCTCAACCCACTATATCCGACCTCTTTCTTGCACACTCTTTTTTACAGTTTGTTTGTTGTCACCGCCACCTTCTTTGTCACAATCGCTCTTGCCTTTGCGGTCATTTTCCATACAAATCCAACACCAAAAAATAGATTATCAGACCCAAATAATTTCACAAAAAAAAAACATTTTCCAACAAAATATTGTACTTCGAAACAAACCGAGAGTTTTTGACCGTACTGTATAAATGCATCAAAAGGGGTCCTGCTTTTCTCTTATCAACATGCATGTCTGTAGTACACCGCAAATATATATTACATACGTACATATATATATCATGCACGAGAGAGAGAGAGAGAGATAAATTTGAAATGCGAGATCCAGAGTGGAGGGACAAAGCCCAAAGGCAATACTGTCACCTTTTTCATGTTTTGTGCGGGAACTTTTATATTGTTATCTTTTCCATTTTTCAATCTGGATTGAATTTATATACGCGCTTTGTCAATATGCTCGTGTCTTCTCCCACTCGTCCACAGGTTTGAAGACAAACTCAAGAGGGTGTAATCCTTTGGATACATCATAAAGTTGAATCT
Source organism: Betula pendula (assembly GCA_900184695.1). Lineage (NCBI taxonomy): Eukaryota > Viridiplantae > Streptophyta > Magnoliopsida > Fagales > Betulaceae > Betula > Betula pendula. The sequence goes on from FXXK01000390.1 coordinate 273,527, forward strand.
TAGGGAGTACTCCAGGCCATTTCAATTCCCAAAAGACAAAAATTAAAATATAAAATCAAGCTGTAGAATTAACATAACGTCGAGGAGGGTCTTCCTCTGTCTCTCTCTTTCCCTCGCTCGCTCGCTAGAGGGAATCTCAAAGTCATAGAAGCTTCCAACTATACAAAAACAAACGAAAGGAGCAGTTCTTGCCCTTTAGTACCTATAAATGCCCCCACCAAGAGCTAACAGACAGTTTTAAGTGTTTTGATTATCTTCTCAAGTTGAAGTTAGCTCTGTGACAAGAAGAAACTACATTCGCCGTGGACCATGCCATAGATTTCCTACACCACTACTTTTGCTTGCTTAATTTGGTTCTTGCTGTTGTCATAATTTAGGCTCTGAAAATTTCAAAATCATTTCCAACTGGCTTTTCAAAGATTAAGGCATATAAAAAGGTCACCGTTTTGACATTTGGATTATGATGAGTTTTAGGTAACCCTGGTTTCTTTTATTTCACTTATCATGTGGGCTTGTCGTTTACTTTGGCTTTTTATAAGATTAGCATAATCACCTCCAAATTTCCAATCCATATAACAGATTGAATACTTCATTTTAAGAGTTCGAGACTGACCCAAACCATTTAATTTCTTCATTGGTGCGTGCATATTCATGCTTTTTCAATGACAAAATTTCAAAATTAGGCCAATTAAGCACACCGTTGGGTACATGTTCATGCTTTGTAAATGAAGATCAATTGCTAGATTTTAAGGCAGCTATCAGATGATAAAAGTAAGTGGGTCACACCATTACTTAGTACTGTGTCCTGTAGGGTAATGGAATTGTATATATAGAGTATAGTGCATGAATCAGTGAATGCAGGGCACCAGCATGATCAGGACCCGTGACCAACAATATTTGTCTTACTCTGTCATCCTAGTTCCAATTCTATGTTCTTTTATTTGTGGTTACAATTACTTTCAATATACTCCAACTATATCCGATACAAGTAGCAATTTTGTCTCTTATCTTTTTTTGAAAGCCAACTCAAACAATCCACATGTAATTAACAATAGTTTTAACCACCCACATAAAAAATAAAAAATAAAAAACCAAGAGTTTTAAATAGTCAGGTGGTTTGAGAAAGCTCTGCTAAAGCAACCCAAGCTTATCATATACGGTGGCTTAAAGGTTGACTCGGGTGCCAGATGGATCGACCACAACCAGTGAAGAAGACTTTCCTTCCTGCATAAGATTGCTGCAAACGCTTATTCTAAAAATTTAAGCTGATAAAAAAGAATAAATGTAATCATTTAATTTATATTTTAATGCTTTCTTGCATACGAGTCTTTCTTGCTGTTAAGGTACACCTATGCTATAATATATTACAAAATTTGATACATTTATCGTACCATTGGTATTCTCACCATCTTCTTATAAATAGAGATCCTTTGTACTGTAAATTCATCAAGGAATAAGAACAAAATGTAGCCTTAGAGTTTTCTTCTGTGAACATAAATCATAAATCGAATCACGTAAAATTTTTGTGTTTTATTTTCTTTATTTTGCTCTGTCTTTAATTTAATTTACTATCATCTTTTCTTTTAAGTAAGTGGTTGCATTATAAGTTATATATGAATAGAGTCCTGAAATATCACTTATGACCAAAATACTTTTTTCATATTGACCTTATATAACAACTCAAAAAAAGTGCTAATAATATTTGCGCTATTACTTTAAAATAATTAGTCGAGTTACAAGTGGAAATTTGATCTCACTTAACAACTAATATGAAACTTGGCATTCATAAACTCTTTTATAATCAATTTACTCTATGATAATTCATCTTTATAATATGAGACTCTCTAAAGTGTCGCACATTCTAACCATTAAGGCATTAACCACAAAAAAAAAAGGACCAATCTTCATCCTTTGATATGCAATAATTAATAAAGTAATAATACATATCAACCCTTATGTCTATTTTGTGTCCATCAAAATTGATGTACCTTTTAAAATTACCATTGAATTAAAAGTCAATAATAATTTATCATAAATTCAATTGTAATTTTAAAAATTACATCAATTTTAATGGACATAAGATAAACGTAGATGTTAACATATATAATTACGCTAATTAATATATTTCACCTTTATGCTCCATAATTACAGCAACAAAGGATTTGTTTGTTAAAATTATCTTATTATGTATTTTATTTTTTATTCTCAAATAAAACATTAACAAATAACGCAATACAAAAAAAGAATAAAATCAAAACACATTGACAAATGTAATTGAACTTTTGTGTTGGGCTCTGGGTAGAAGACAGATTGCAAGGACAATCTACATTGAACAAGTAATCCTTCTCAAAAAAAAAAAGTAAGCCAATTAATGTGCATCACGTTATAAGTTAGCTCATAATTGCATAAGTTAGATATATGTGAAGGACAACTTGCCACCACACAGCTAATTAAATTTATAATTAGTTCGGATTTACGATTTAAAAATAAGAATTTTAAAATATACGATTTAAAATTTTAATTTTTGAAAAAGTAGTTAAATATTTGATAAAATTGTAGTTTAATTTTTAAAATTATGTATTTTTTAAAACACTATATTATCTACAATTTAAAAATGTAGATTTTTTTTTTTTTTTTACTTTTCTAACAAATGCACTCTAAACAATTTTTTTGTTATTATAATTTTATTTAAAATTACACTTTTAATATGCGAAATCGTAGTGCCATTCGAACTCTATATAAAGGACTCTATTGAATGAACACTAATCTTTGAAAAGCATATCATGCTACTAGGAAAAAAAAATTGCACCCATTTTAAGGTAATTTTCCTAACCCAGGTTTCAGCTCAAGTCTAATTAAATTATGAAAAATGTGATATACCACATTTTTATGTTATAATTATATCACAATGTTAATATAATAATCCCAATTGACACTTGAAATTATTTTTATTTTTATTTTTAACCATAACTGATTCAAAAGAGTTGGTTTAAACTTCCATATCAACATTATGAAGTAATTATGAGATAAAAATGTATTTTTTAGCATTACTCTTAAAGTATTAACATAATTCATACTTTGAGCCTAGCTGAATTTAAAATAGGTTGATCACCGGCTCAATTACCAGCTCCTTTTATATATATATAATACCAGCTCCTTTTACAATGTTTTTCATCTTGTTAAGTTAATCAGAGGAATAAGAAGAATGGATGAAATCACTGCCTTTCCTTTTGCATGATTCTTATAGATCAAACAATACCTGTATAGTTTACATGTTCAAAAAGTCAAAACTTTTGTCAGAAAGTAAACACAAAACATAAACACATAACACTATATCACCGCCATTTCCCTTGCCCTGTCATCATTCTTTGTATGTTTATCCTCAAATAGAGCTCCTATTTCTTCTAAGCTCTTGCCCTTTGTCTCCGGCAAAAACACATAAAAGAACACCGTGCCCACCACCATTATTCCCGCAAGCACAAAAAACATTCCCCCAAATGTTATCTTCTTGGAAATGGTCAAAAACGTCATTGCCACCACCCCACTCATCAACCGGTTCACAGAAATGGCCAGGCTCGAACCTTGGGCCCGTAACCTCATAGGAAAAATTTCCGACGAGTAGACCCACGTGATGGGCCCAAGCCCAATTGAAAAGAAGGACACGTCAGCACACACAGCCAGAATGCACAAGACAATGGCCCATGTTGGCTTACTATCAGAATTGTTGAGATACATTGAGCCCAAGCCCAGCCCAGCTAACGAGACGGCCATCCCAACCGAGCCCAACAACAAAAGGGGCCGCCTCCCGAACCTGTCCAAGTAAAGGGCCGAGAGCAACACAAAGGATGTCTTGGAAATGCCCATAATAACATTAACACCAAACAGCTCTTTATTACTATGAATCCCCGCAGCCTTGAACACTTCAGGACTGTAGTATATAACGGCGTCGTTCCCAGAAGCTTGCATGAAGAAGTTGATTCCTATAGCCGCAATTAGCATCCGTTTAATGGGCCTAGACGGCCTTAACAAAAGCTGCTTCCAAACCCCTTCTCCGTGCCAATTGCTTTCATGGGCCGATTCTGGGCTGGCAGTTGGGCTCCTGACCAAAACCGACGCCGCTTTGGTTATTTCCTCAAGTCTGGATTCAGCTTCATGAGTAGTGTTGGATATTTTAATTAAAACCTCTTTTGCTTGGTCCACCCGGCCTTGCATGGCAAGCCAACGAGGAGACTCCGGCATTGCGATGACACCTAGGCCGATACCTATTGCTGGAATTGCTGCGAGGCCCAGCATTATTCTCCAATTTATGTGCTCCGGGAGACCAGATAAGGCATAGTTGAGAACATAACCAAGTAGGATACCAAAGGTGATGAAAACTTCAGGTAGGGAAGTGAGGAAACCGCGGGTCGTGGAGGGGGAGAGCTCGGCAGCGTAGACAGGGGCGATCACAAGGGCATACCCGACGCCGATGCCGGCAATCATGCGGCCCGCCATGAGGAATGCGTACGATGGGGCTAGGCCCATTAAAAGAGCACCTATTAGAAATGTTGTTGCGGCCAAGACTATAGTGTAACGCCTGCCTATGTAGTCGGAAGTCTTACCGGAAGCGAGTGATCCCACCAAAGAAAACACGTTTAGGGTACCCACTAAGATTTCCTCTTGAATTGATGTGAGTTTTAGGTTTTCTTTGATTAAAAGCGCTGCCCCACTCATCACCCCAATATCTGCTCATGGGAATATTTGATATATCAGATAGCAAAGAATAGTCTTTTAAGTATTAACCATGTATATATAAGCTTGTGGACACCTTACTTTTACATACCGATTTTTAAACATGAGTTCTATCCATAGGTTGAATACATCGTAACAATTATTGAGAAAACTAAGCAATTTGAATGGAATTGACTCACCATAGCCCAAAAGAATGGAGTTTGTTGAGGCAAAAAGAGCACAAAAGAGTGTGTATTTGTTGAGCCGACCCGCTCTATGGTCAAAAGCACGCCTTGGTCCTTGCTGTTCTTGAGTACCAATACCAACCTCGGTGGTCTCCATAGCGCCGCAGCCGCTTAATTTCTGCGCTTGGTTCTCTCTATTATCTGCACTGAGTCTTCGGATCAGTTTCTTTGTGTGGTTGAAGAAAGATGCTGTGAAGGGGGAGTTAGGTAGGAGCCAATGGATTTTGATTGGCTGCAGAGAAGGGCCAAATAGCATGAAATGTTAAAGGCTGGCATGACATAGGAATGAATAACACATTGGGTAAGTGATGCAGTCTTATAAATGTCTTTTTCTCCATAGTAGTGATTGAGGACAGCCTGAATGACTAAGGTTTGTATCAGAATAAAAAAAAAAAAAATTATTTTTTTAATTTCGTGTGAAACCTATCATAAGAGAAAAAATGTCTTAGGCTGAATGACTGTTCATTCAGCTTAAGACTGTCATATATATTTATTGTTTTCTCCAAAATGTTGTAAGTTGTATTTTTATTACGAAAATCCCATCTCACTTTTCTACATTATAAAAAGGGAGCCCCACGGCCCCCACTGAAAAAAGTCCTATTTGGTTTCCAGCGAAAAAATTACTAAATAATTTTAAAAATACAAATAAATAAACGGCGGAAATCGGATGTTATGAGAGAATATCATTTTTTTTTGTACGGAAGTCAGTTCCACCGTTAATTTTTTTATATGGTAATACCTTGAATATTTTTTCATTGTAGGCAAGCCCAACTAATTTGATTTCACTTTCCATCAATGCAGTGAGGATTAGTATTGAAAATTGATTGCCATTAAGAAAATGAAGGAGTTTAAACTGGCAAGTATATAAATATGAGTTATTTAAATGATGTAACATCATTTATACCGTTAGATGTAATGATACTAAATTATAACTAGAATCTTTTCATTTCAAATGAAATAGATATTATTCATTTTATGATTAGAATTTAAAATTTGTATATTTAACAGTGTACATAATTGCATATTATTTAAAATTTTCAAAAAATATGTCAATATTGACTTCATATACATTGTTAAATGGATCATATTCCCATCGCCTAACACCATTAGATGTAAAAACATTAAATCTTGACTACGAAATTACTTATATTTATCACGTGGCAATATCTTTACCATTAAATATAACAATATTAAATTTGGACAATCTCACACACAACCTTCATGCGTGTATATATATACATACATACTCAATAATTAGAAAGACCAAAAAATAAGCAAACCGCCAAACCCTCTCAACGAAAAAGCTAAAGAGATTGCAAGATAATTGGGATGTATTTTTAAGTTTTATCCAATCCATCATCCATGCAATAATGCTTTGCAGTTACTTTCCCATATGCTTCCAAGATTGCTTCCATCCTCCTCTGGGGCAAAATGGCAAATAACTAGTTCCCGGGCCTCCCGGCCATGCATCTCACCGAAATTCCAACATATGCGCCACAAGACACTTCAAAGGAATTTGACCACTATATATTTTAGATGAAGACGCAACAAATTTGGCAAAATTTTGTGCTAAGAAACAAGGCCTTTAGGATTCTGATCATGAACTTCGTCCTCAAAGAGAGCCCCAATCTCTTCTAAGCTCTTCCCTTTGGTTTCTGGCAAGTTGTAGTAAAAGAAGACCGTGCCCACAGCCATGATTCCCGCAAGAGCAAAAAACATGCCCCCAAATGTTATCTCCCTGGAAATGCTCAGAAATGTCATGGCCACCAACCCACTCACCAACCGGTTCACCGAAATCGCCAAGCTCGAACCTTGGGCCCTTAACCTCGATGGGAATATTTCTGTTGAGTAAACCCACGTGATGGGCCCGAGCCCAATAGAAAAGAAAGAAGCAGCAGCGCACACAGCCACCACGCATAACGCGATGGCCCAGTTGGGCTTGCTGTTGGAAAACTCGAGAAACTTGGAGCCCAGGCCCAGGCCAGCTAGCGATACGGCCATGCCAGCTGAGCCCAACAACAACAGTGGCCGCCTCCCAAACCGGTCCAAGAAGAAGGCTGATATTAAAACAAAGAACGTCTTGGCAATCCCCATTATGACTGTAACGCCCACAAGCTGTTTCTTGTCGTGAATTCCAGCGTCCCTAAACACTTCTGGGCTGTAATACACAACGGCATCGTTTCCAGAGGCTTGCATGAAGAAGTTCACCCCAATGGCTGCTATGAGAATCCGGCGAATGGGCCGAGACGGCCTTAATAGTTCTTTCCAAACACCTTGCCCATGCCAGTTGCTTGAAGAAGCCTCTTGGCCCAGGCCCATAAAAGAAGCAGCTTTCACAATCTCCGCTAGTCTCTCTTCAGCTTCCTCTTTGGTTTCCGATACACTGATCAGAACCTTCTTTGCTTCGCCGAGGCGGCCTTTCATGACCAGCCACCTCGGAGACTCCGGCATTGCCAATACGCCCACGGCAACGGCAATTGCCGGCAAAGCCGCAAGCCCAAGCATTAGTCTCCAGTTTATGTGCTGCGGGAGACCTGATAACGTGTAGTTAGCGATGTAACCGAGAAGGATTCCGACATTGATGAAGACTTCGGGGAGGGAGGTGAGAAATCCTCGAGTAAGATCTGGGGAGAGCTCAGCCACGTAGACGGGAGCAATCATAAGGGAGTAGCCGACTCCGATGCCGGCAACTATCCGTCCGGCCATGAGGAATGAGAATGACGGTGCAAGGCCCATGAGGAGTGCACCTATAAGAAATGTGGCTGCTGCTAGGACAATCGTGTAACGCCTGCCGATACAATCGGAAGTCTTACCTGAGGCAAGCGATCCGATCAAAGAACAAACGTTTAGAGAACCTACCAAGATCTCAATTTGTGTTGATGTAACATCGAGATTCTCCCTGATGAAAAGTATTGCGCCGCTCATCACCCCAATATCTGCACATGGAATTGGTTATTCTCGGTTAAAAGAGAAAACTTCACTTACCCGTATGATCTTTCATATTTTTAAATTTTAAAAAGTATTTAGTGTTTCAAATTCAGCTTTAAATACTTAAAATACTCTTTCTTTTTTTTTAAAAAAAATTGTTGAATCAATATATTTTACAATTTTATAAAATCTTAAGAGTATTTTAAGAATATTACTCGTCATTTTGGACGAGAGGATTAACTGTGACAGTTTTTTCCAGTTAAAAAAAAAAAAAAAAAAACGCTTGCAAACAAAAGCCTTAATGAAGATGATAAAAGTTTTCAGAGTATAGTCGTATAATTGTTTTTATGGGTATAATGGGTTTGATTCGGAAAATTTATGATAACAGATCCAAATTTATGGTTGGGACATTAATTAGGAACTATTTGAATAAAAGCATAAATCTTACCGTAGCCCAATAGAATAGAGTTTGTAGAAGCCAAAACAGCACCGGCAAGGGCATATTTGTTGAGGTAAGCCTTTCTATGCGCACGAACGCCTTCTGGGATATCATCTTTGTGATGCGGCGCTTCTTCTCTTCTTCTTCTTCCATTCTTCAGATCAGTTTCCGCAGGAAAAGCGGATCCTGAATCGGGAAGTAAGTGGTAGTACTCATGGTGCTTCTCTGGCTCCATAACAGAGCTGAATTGCATCTCTGATGAAGATCGAATGCGATTGGCGCCGGCTTCTGCTAGAAACAGAAAATACCTTCCAGAAGAGGATGATATGTCCTCACTTTTAATCTCAAGCCAGCTAATGTTGATTATCAACCCCTCTCCCTCTTCTTAGTTTACTGCAGTCAGCAACAAAACAGGAAGTATAAAATTTAAATCCATCACTTTCAGGCTTTCAGCCAGCAAAATATCAGGGTCTAACCCAAATTTAGTCGTTGAAAATGTGAGAAGAAAGAAAAAGAAACAAGAAACAGAGAAAGTGCAACCCTTTTGAAAAGTGGCTTTTTTCTAAAGTGGACAGGCCACGCTGCTGACACACGCCTCTTCAAATGGTTCAAGTAATTAAATAAATAAATAAACCACATAAAAGGATGAGGACTAGAGAGAGTGCACCTTTATTTGATTTAATCCCACACAAATAGGTATTATCGTTATCGCAATTATGTAAGGCCATCCTAATATCTTATAGCTCCATGATTCCATTTCTTTTGTTTCAAGATGAGCTGGCTTTATATTATAGCAACCTATAATTAATTACACGTGCAGAATGTTTCACTTTTTCTTCTTAATAGGTAAAAGCCAAGACCAGCTCACATGCAGCGCATTTCCAAATCCTCTTTGGCTGTTTGGACGAAGATGAGGTTTCAATCCTGTCTAATTAAATTTAATTATTTAATTATTAATTTCCTGTATATATGTATATATAACTCATTTTAATTTGTTTGAAACTGACAGACCCTAACAAGAAACAACATCAGTGTGAACACATATCTCAAAATAATATTCCGTTCCATATTGCAAAAAGAAGATCCAACAAAGAAATATGATATACATCTTCCTCTAGTTTTTTTTTTTTTTTAAAAAAAAAATCCTTTTACTTTTTACATTCATCATTAATTTTATAGGTCTCATATGTAATACTCCCATGAAATTTATAAATCTAATAATAATTTAAAAAAAATAAGAAGATGAGATAAAAAATTAAAAACGATAGAATCATTTTTTTTTTCCAACAAAAATAAACATCATTGTTCACAGAGGAGTGACAAAGAGGCTAATGATATGCGTGTGAACACGGATCCCAAAAGAATATTCCCTTTTCATATTGCAAAAGAAGATCCAAAAAAAAAAAGAAAAAAGAAAAAGAAGCCTCATCATAGCTAATAGTAATCCAGATAGACTTGGTCCAACATGTGGTATTGTGCTTGGACCACACTCTCAGCAGTATAATGCTAAGCATTAATGCATAAGTAAACAAAGTATACAAGGCGACAAGCCCTGGTACAACTAAACAAAGTTCGTTCCATCGTCATACAATTGCAAGGGGACAAGTCGTCTCGCTGTCGCTGAGGCCCACTTTGATACACTTCCGGCATGTGCATCTCCTATCTCATGATTCTCATTATCTCGTCCAAAGGTCTTCACACATCAATTTTTCTGTTTTTTTTTTTTTTTTTTTTTTTTTTTTCCCTTACGTAACTCTTTTGGCGACTAAAAGCCCTGCATAATTTTTTTTTTTTTTTAAAAAAAATGTGTAAAATATTCTCTAATATGTAAAGTGTAGCCTATATATACAAATGTGATTTACTGTTATTAATTTAATAAAATACAAATTGAAGGTGTTTAGTTGTTTATTCTAATGAAGAATGCTATTAGTGGAATTCTAATTGGAATTACTTTCTGTTATTTAATGGGAAAAATAATTAAAGTAAAATTTTAATTGAGGGTTCTTAATCTTGTCTATAAATGAATGGCACATGTATTCTATCAATATAAGCGCAAAATTTGGAATACTTTAGAAGAATCTTCTCTAAGAAATATTTTCTTCTAAAATTTTGTACGGTAGGATTTTCTGCTTCTAATAAAAAACGAGCTGTCTGAACAAACATGGATGGAGGTACATAATTTTTTTTTTCTTTCTTTCTTTTTTGTTCTTTTTTCTTTTTTCGCTGTGTTCTGAAAAATGATTTTATCATGTGGTATAAAAGCCATCTTCATGCTAATTTGTTCGGTATTGAATTTATGTTTTTTTTTTAATTAAAAAACCTGTAGTATCATGCGATTTAAAAAAACATCTGCCACAAATGGGCACCTGGTAGCTCTCGCGTTGGAGGCCTCACATGGTTGTGTGGGCCTCATGTCCACCCATGTCTACATTGTCTAGGGTCGATGTGTGCCGCTGCACTGCCCACAACATTGCATTGCCCACAACAATATCAGTACTATAGGAATGATGCTAGTACGAGAAACAATACATTTAAAAGATAGTTTATGACAAAATCCGGATAAACATGCTGCAGTATAAAGGTAAAAAAATCATGTTGACCAAGTATATAATAAAATAACAAAAGAAATGATTATTTTTCAACTTTATGTCATCTCCCGTCTTAACTTTTATAAATTTATAATTAAATTTGTAAGATTTATGTACACGTGGATTATACAAATTCAAGGATAAATTTACAAGAGTTGAGCGGAAAAGAAACATGAGATTAGACATCAAACATGCCTCAAACAACAATCCCATAGTTTATAACCATCCTTCACATGACCTATTTGTACCAATAACTTATTCATGAGGGAGGTTTGCCCATTTCATGGGACTTCAAGTATAATATTGGTGCCATAATGAGGGACAACAGCTAGTTGTCCGACTGGGTTCGACTCCGAGAGATTTACACAACTAACAATACCCTAGGGCATGGTTCAATATGTGATGTGATAGTACCAAATATGTTTTTTTAAGGAGAAATGCTAGGCTTACAAAATTTTTTACCAAAAAAGCTCTTACAAACTGATGTGGCACAATATGATTAGATTTTTCAAAATTTGAATTTATGTTTTTTCCAATCATGTTGCGCCACATCAGTTTGTAAGAGCTTTTTTTGTAAAAAGTTTTGTAAGCCTAGCATTCCTCTTTTTTAAGAGACTTGTTTGGTAGCATTTTCTTACACACCTTATTCATTTTTTTAAAAACATTTATCATTAAATTTATAAAACTTACATATAAATTTCTCAAATTCAATAATAGAGTTAACCATCTCTTATGATGTACATGAGATATGCAAGATAATCAAAATAAACAATTCTCTCTTTTTTAATAGAGCTTTTCCAAATGCAAAACCAAACGACCCTAAAGCCCAACTGGTATCTATCGTACGCGCCAAAACAGTAGTTCTTGCTGTTATTCCGAATGCGGTTAAGGGTATTTTAGTAAAGAGAAGTCCACCGCTTCAAAAGCTAAAAAACACTGCCACCGTCGACTTCTAGAGCACGAAAATCACCAAACGCGGTGCGATTTTAAGCTTTCAAAAACCCCTTGGATTTCTTCTTGCAACAATAACAAAATGGTAATCTCTTCTATCCCTATTCTTTGCATTGTTATTGAGCCTGTAAATGATCTTTTGTTGTATTTGGCTGCTGAGACAACGTAAGAAAACCAGAACAGTGCGGAGCAAGAGATATATATTCAAATTTGTTACTGTTTTTTTTCTTGTTCATTTTCGTGGGCTTTCTATGCAACCGAATAGAGGGTCGAATAAAAGTGCTCTTTTTGTGTGTTGATGAAATCAGGGCAAAGGAACAGGAAGCTTCGGGAAGAGGAGGAACAAGACTCACACGCTCTGCGTGCGGTGCGGCCGTCGCAGCTTTCACCTCCAAAACAGGTGCTGCGCTTCCTGTGGCTTCCCTTACAGCCGTATCAGAAAATGTGACCCTTTTGTTTGCTTCTCTTTCTTTTCGAATTCGATTATTCTCTCTTTTAGTGAAAAAAAAATATAAATATATTTCCATTGAGCTAAGAGAATTTGTGATTGTTAAAATGACTTCTCTTTTTTGTGGACTTATTAGACAATTGGAGTATGAAGGCGATACGGAGGAAGACTACTGGGACGGGTAGAATGAGGTATTTGCGTTACGTTGCCATCCGCTTCAAGAGCAACTTTAGAGAAGGTAATGTAATGTACGTATTGCTACTTCCTGTTGAAAGTTAGGTTTTTTTTTTTTTTTTTTTCTTAGAATGTTGGAAGTTAGGTTAAATTCTATATTTGGAGTAATTGATGTAACAAAGTCATATTACAATATAACAAAAAAGTATTCCATTTACGTTTGTACATTTTAGTTATAAAATAATGTTAAAAACTACATTTTTATTTCATTATTATCTTACGTTACAATAATGGCAGACACAGGGGACTAGGACATGTAGGGGACTAGCGTAGGCCATGGCCTCCCCTTGCTTTGAAAGATTTTAATAATTGGTAGGTCTCTTCCATTATATATTTATGTTTTGGGTAAAAAAAAAAGGTTGGCCCATGTTAAAAGTTGGAACATCTTTACCTAGTTTTCAAAGATTTTACTCATTTATCAATTATAAAAGGCATTTCCTTATTCATTATTAAATATAATAATTTTAGTATTATTCAGATTGAGTTTTTATTATGGAGAATACTATGTACTTTGTCGACTTGCAAGATGTACTAATTATATTTATGCAAAGAGAAATGATATAGATTAGTCCATGCTGATTCAACAGTAAATTAGCCTGAACATGGATGAGAATTAAAAAAAAAAAAAAATTTATTTTTTTAATCATGGGACCCACCAAAATTACTGTTCACATGCCCAGACTGATTCAACAGTGAATCAGCCTGGGCTGACGTGAATCAATGCTCTTATGCAAATACCAATGAAGAATACCAATGAAAGAAATGGCTCTAAACTCTACATGTATAATTTTTGGAATTTAAAAGTAGGTTAAGTTCTTTTTTATAGGTGATTAAGTTGAAAATTGAAATAAATTGAAAAACAAATATTATGTATCTTTTATTTTATTTAAATTTTCTTAACAATGGATACTAATTTTTATTTTTTATGTATTAATTTGATATTTAATATTAATATATTTCTCATTCATACTTTTGGCCCCATCGATAAGAATTTCTGATTTTATCCCTAGTCATGGTCTCAATTAGTCCTTGTTAAAAAAAGTCTAAGCACAATCACGTTAGTAAGATAAGATATTAGTGTAATGAAGTGACTTCTAGCGTTAATTTTAGGTCCTATAAAAGTTTTCACGGGCTTATGTGTTGTTAAATAGGACAATCTTTTATGGTTCAGAGACAGGTACTGAGGCAGCCCCGAGGAAGAAGGGAGCTTCTTCATCGTCTTAATTTGTCAAAAGATGTCGTATATATGTTGGTAGTTTGTCTTAAAGTATTAGTTTTAGTTGTACTGAAAATCTGGTTATGGTTGTGGTGTTTGCTTTAGCAAGAGTGGCGCTTTTGTTTCAATGAGCATTTGTGTCATGTTTACATTATATCACGATGAATGAATGAACGTATCTACCAATATAATTTCTATGCATTTGAACGACAAGATATGCTATTCTGGTTCTTCACAGAGGATTGTGTTTGATATTGAATTTCTAGGAAAAATGATTCATTATGTATCGAGTTCCTTGAGACATACATATAATTTATTGCTACTATTTTCTCTTTGGGAACTATCCCCATCGAGTGGAACAATTCGTGAACACATTCTAAAACGAAGAGGCATGAAATTCCTCGCTTTAACAGTGATGTCATGATGGGGGTGTGTCTATTTCCTATGGGAAAAGGAAATGCATAAAGAATTGATCAAGGTCTCGTTATCAGAGTCAAAGATTGCTTATTTCTTTGGTAATATTTGAGAAGAAAAATAGGCTTACATATTGCAATTGCTTCTGCTACCCCCATGATTCTACGATCACTACCACCCACTACCCTTTCCTAGATAGATCTTATCACCACCATTGCTATAACCGATGTTTCTATTGACATTTGACACCAAATGCAGCACAGGAGGCAAGTTTGAAGGTGAGGGGCTGAACTCTATTCCAGCTTAAACAAGAGCTCAAATATCCCACAAAGGCACATTTATCGGCCAACAGACATCAACCTAAAGTGAAGAACATGTTTCGATCAAGAATAATGGTAAATATCACACAAACATCTCACAAAGTTAATGTGAAATAATATTTGGATCAACCTTTGTTAAAAAAGGTCGCCTTACGAATGTCGTGGCCTTCTTTGAGTTCATCACCCTAGTTCTCTCAATTCTCAAACAATAACCTAATGAGACTGCCCAAAGAAGATTTCCCTCGTAGTCTAAACTCTAGATAAATTTTCTTCAGCCAAGCTCTCTCACAGTCCCACTAATTTGATCTAATCACTGGCCTTGAAAACTTTTTTTGTTTTGTTTTGTTTTTTCTAATCATTTGGCTTGAAAACTTGAGATACCAACTCTAACCCTGTAACATTCCAATTGCTTAATTTATCCCATGCCTAATGATTTACCACATTTACACCTAAATATCCTACTAATCCTGATGTAAAGCTTCTTTCCAAATGTCTAACATCCATAACCAGTAGCATGCGTTGAGTAAAATTCAGAACTAAATATATTAACAATAGAAACTAAACTTCAATTAAAACTTTAATAGTAAATCTCATGAAGTATTAATACAGTGGATTCCACAAAAAAGATGAGATTTCCATTGCATACCTAAATGTGAATACAGAGTAGCTCGAGAACTCCAAAATACCTTCCTGCTCTTTGTTTATAACTCCCATTTCTTCTACCAACAGATTTAAGAACCTGCAACGGATTACCATGCCTGGCAGAAACATAGACCAACAAGAGTTAGGGATTAAGCCTAGTATAGGAAAATTAGCATTACCCTCACCACCACATGATATTGAGACAGAGATCTAAGCAAACAAAAACTGAAACTAAAAAATTTCACGTAAATCAGGACATTAATTTTTGGGAAAACCTTCAATCTGGACTTGTCTGGAAAACAAGGTTTTGCAGCAACCAATAATCTTTTGACACCTCAGCAAAAAATATTGAATACAATAAGATTAAAAACACCATATCAAAACCAAACAACCCATTTTACCCCTAAACCACATGTAACCCATCACCACCTTCCCAGCCCTACGCCGCCACCGCCGTCGACGGAAGCTCGCCAGAGGCCAAACGCCGGCCAGACCACGCGGCCAGCGGCCATGCGGCCAGACCACGCGGCCAGGTCTGGCCTCGTGGCTGCTGGCCACAGCATGCCGGCCAAAATCTGGCCGCTTGGCCCGGCCGTAAGGCCAGCGGCCATGCGGCCAGGACCAGGCAGCGTTGCCGCCGGCCATGCGGCCTGGTCTGGCCGCGTGGCCGCTGGCCAAAGCAGGCCGGCCATCCCCTCCCGCCGGCCAAGATCTGGCCGCTTGGCCGGCCGTATGGCCAGCGGCCAGACCAGGCCGCGTTGCCGCTGGCCACTGGCCATGCGGCCTGGTCTGGCCGCGTGGCCGCTGGCCAAAGCAGGCCGGTCATCCCCTCCCCTGTTTCCCCTTCTTTAAAACCCATCCCAGCCCCTTTCTTCAAGATGCAGCCTGGTCTGGCCGCGTGGCCAGCTGCCACGCGGAGGATTCCGGCGTTCTGACACCGGCAGACTTCCGGCGGCGGCGGCGTACGGCTGGAGAGTGGAATGGTGTAGGAGTGGTTGACCAGGGTTAAAATGGGCTGGTTTAGTTTTGATATGGTGTTTTTAATCTTATTGTATTTGGTGCTTTTTGCTAAGGTGTCATACTCTGATTGAATGCTGTAAATCCTCCCTTTTAAGGATGGACCGGATAGAAGGGGCACTCTTAATTTTTACCTCATACTCTGGTTCCCCTTCTTCTAAGTCGACATCAATCACACTATCACCATCGAGCAGAACAAGGCTTCCCACACAAGTCTCCGTCCGAAACATATCCGGCATACCCAGAATCTCAACCTTGCTGCCTGTCTCCTCTTCTATGTCATACCAAAAGAGATTGGCAAAGTCCTGCTGCATCAGAATCTTCTCACCATTCTTCGAAAACACTAAAGGCTTACAGTAGTTAAACGGCCAAGGCACCGCCTCGCGCTCAATAGTATATTGCAGAGTCCAGGAGCTCTCCACCCCATACTTCTTCATCACCCAAACACTGATAATGTCAGAATCCATAAATTCATTCACGCAAACACATAGGCATCCTCCCAAGACCTCCAAATCGGGCTCTGAAAAACCACTGGCATTCTTAAACGGTGTCTTATACATCCGGAATTTTTCGGTGGCAGGATCCAAAGCAATAAGCATCTCCATAGACCTGCGCGATTTGGAAGCAGCCAACCAATGCAGAGCACCGTTCAAGAAAGCAGGCTTGGAAGCAATCGATGAATCCTTTTTAGGCCATTTATCTTTGACCCTCCTCCAAGAATGCGCTCTCAGGCTATATACCTTGACTTCAAATACCCGCTCACGCCCCTTACACAATTCCGAGACCTTCACCACCTTGTAGTCATCGCTAACCGGATCGTGCCCAAATGCTAATTCCGACCACATAGCGGGAGAATTCCAGACAGAATAAGACCCTTCTTTCTCGAAACCCGAAGGGACCTTGATAGGCTCAAAAGGTAATTTCCTATACTTTCTTATTAACGGGTTCCAAATCGCAATCTCACTCTCCAAGTTGTAAAGGCAAACCAGGCCGTTGCAAGAGTAGACGATTGTGCCTTTTGCTCTTCTGTGGCGCAGTGGCTGGTAGATTCGCACGGCTCTATCGAACCGACCATCGTCGTGAAAGCGTACCGAGTAGTAATCCGGTGGCCGACGATTATTGTCCTCAAATTTTAGAAAGAAGGGGTCCGCATTCCGATGGCGCTCGCAGTCCTGGACAATGAGCGTGCGTTCCCTGTTGGTCTTGGTGGAGCGCTTGAGATGCTTCTTTATGAAATCTGGTTTGTTGATCATGGCGTACCATAATTTCGAAACGCAAAGAAAACGCACGAGACTTTTGACGGGTAACTCGGTAAGTATTTCCGCGATAAACTCCGGCGGGAGAGTCGACATCGACGGAGGTGGCATGGCATCAGATGTGAAAGAAGAAGAAGAAGACGACTCTGTAAAATAGGTGGCGGGAAAGAAGACAGAATTGAACTATAAGAAGTGACCGTAGCCGTAGGTCTGCTTGCCAGTTGCAAGTGTGTAGTCAAATCAGTAGGCATTTGCCAGTAGCCAGTATGCAGTCAAATCTACGACATCGTGTCCCTTTCATCGCTCTTTACAGTGCTGTTGCCGATGTGACGACGGTGGTGAAGGATGGTGTATTTGTTAACCTAGACTTCACATATTTGCCAAGGATGGGGTGAGGGGTTTCCTCGCTTATTGGGCTCGGACATTCATACATTTGGGTGGGCTGCCTGTCTTTAATTGAACGGTTCATGGCCCAATCTTTAACTGAGCTGTTCAGCAAAGGACACAAATTTTCTCAGACCCTTTTAAAAAAATGATAAAAATTATGAAAAAAAATTAAAAAAAATAGATGTCAACCCTTTTATGAAAATACAAGAAAAACAAAGCAAAAAAAAAATCATAACTATATATAGAATTTCAACCCACTTAAAACAAAGCAAAAAAATTGCTCTTTTTGCTTTTGCTTTTTTTATTTTCGTAACATTGTTGTATATATAATTTTTTTAAATAAATTTTTGCTTTGTTTTTTCTTGTATTTTCATAAGTGGGTTGAAATATATATTTTTTTTTATAATTTTTATATTTTTTTTAAAGAGATTAGAAGAAATTTCCTCCAATCCGAATTTGAAGAAATTTGTGTCCTTAAGCAAATATCTTCTAGAAACTAACTTCCATAATCTTCTGGGATACGGCTTGGGTGCTGTTCCAACACCCAAAGCTGTTGTAGTCTCTAGAGAAAGAATTTAGAAAATAAATTATTTTTATTTTTAAGGTTATAATATCAACTATAGACTTTTTGAGACAGACTAACGCCAAGAATAGAGATAACATACCATATAATGATAAATAATGATGGAACAAGTATTCAGTCCAGTGAAGACACTTAAGATTGGGAATGTTTAATTATTAATTAATATTTTCACACTTTCAGACTCAATTTGTAAAATTTTTAATTAAAATAAGTGATGAATTGCGAATGCAATGTTCCAACTCAACACTTTTTGATCTATCTATATTAAATAAAATTAACCAACCGTATGCAAAGAAAAGATTAATAGAAAATCTATAACACTGATGTTCGATAATGATCAGGCCTAATTACTTTATACCATAGTCCTTCATGCCCCTATTAACTCCATGGCCTAATTTATGCACAGCCCCTCGTGGCTCTAGTGATCACCGATAGTAGAAGGGAAGCAACAGCCATGAAACTATCCATATTCAATAGAATTAACCACCCGTATGCAAAGAAAAGATTAATAGAAAAACTATACCACTGATCTTCGATAAAATCATATCACTAACAAAATCATATTTCATTTGTTGCCTTCTTTTTTTTGTTTTGAAAATTTTTTTCCCTATTTTTTAAGTTTTAGTATGACTGAAAATCTTGGTCACACCGAAAATGAAATCCCACTTCAACTTAGAACATCATTTACTATCATGATATTAATTGAAATCTCATACAACTAAATGTGTTCTTATTAAAATCAGGATAATGATTTTTTACAATTATTTTTTTGAAAGTATAGATTATCAAATTATGTGAATTTAGATAATTTTTTATATTAAACAGCATAAAAAATGTTATCTATTAAAAATGTGATGTTACCGATAGTAATTAAGTATATTTTTATTAGGTTATTGCGATTTATGTTGTAAAAAAATTTGAGCTAAAAACTATTTTTTGCTTTACTGAAGAAGAAACATTTCTTTAATAATGAAGAAAAAGACTTTTGAAAGAATTTTTTTTTTTTTTTGTGCTGCCTCAAAAATATGCCATATTTTTAATATGTACCAAATATTTCGTATTCTCACCACTTTGGTCTCCTAACTTCTCAAAAATACTTCAGTTCTTCATTTTGCACTAGATTCAAATAATTAAAATTTTCTTTGAAAAACTTCATTTCATTTCTTGAATTTTTATCACTTTTGCAATATTTTCTTCAAAGATAATAAATTCTTATTTTAGTATATCCAATTTTTATTTTTTTACAATCTCACCCCTCGTATTAAGATTTGAGGTTAAAGTAGACGGTTAAATAGTAAAATGACCATTATACACCTATAAAATTACAAAATTACCATTAAATTACAATTTTTTTTTTTTTTTAAAAAAAAGGAAAGTAAAACATTAGTATTTTAGTAATTTCTCTGTCTTCCGTTTAGATTTGACTAAAAACCTTCAAAGAAATGTAAAATTGTAAAAAATTGAAAATTAAATACATTAAATTGAAAGTTTGTGAGGAATTAGTGAAATTTTCCCAACTTTCTTTCTTCCTTCCTTCATACGATCATACCCATGGTTGTAATTCATTAGCCGTTTTTCTTTCCAAATGTCCCATACTATAACATCCATAACCAGTAGCATACATGGCACAAAATTCATAACTAAATACATTTACAAAAAGATAACAATCAAGCTACAAACTAAACTTTAATCGTACCCTCATAAAGTATGTATTACTTTCTAAGAGATGCAGTAGATTCCACAAAAAGATGAGAGTTCTATTTGATATCAAAATGTGAAAACAGAGTAGCTCGAGAAATCCAAAATACCTTTCCTGCTCCATTTATAACTCCATTTCATCTACCCCAAGATTAAGGACCCTCCAATGGATTACCACCATAACTGGCAGAAACATAGACCAACAAGAGATACTGATTATCATTATTCTAACTACCAAATATTATTCTAACAAAAACTAAAACTAAAACATTTCACGAAAATCAGAACATTTTTACCTCATACTCTGGTTCTCCTTCTTCTAAATCGACATCAATCACATTATCACCATCGAGCAGAACAAGGCTTCCCACACAAGTGGCCGTCCGAAACATAGCCGGCATACCCAGAATCTGAACCTTGCTGCCTGTCTCCTCTTCTATGTCATACCAAAAGAGATTGTCAGAGTCCTGCTCTATCAGAACCTTCTCGCCATTCTTGGAAAACACTAAAGGCTTACAGTAGAAAAACGTCCAAGGCACTGCCCCCTGCGTAATAGTATAGAGCAGAGTCCAGGAGCTCGCCAACCCATACTCCTTCATCACCCAAACGCTGTTAGACTCCATAATTTTTTCATTCACGCAAACACAAAGAGATCCTGCCAAGACCTCCAACTCGGGCACTAAAGAACCACCGGCAAACTTAAACGGTGTCTTATACATCCGGAATTTTTCGGTTGCAAGATCCAAAGCAATAAGCATCGCCGGAGACCTGCGCGTTAGAGTAGTAGCCAACCAATGCAGAGCACCGTTCAAGAAAGCAGACTTGGAACAAATCTTTGAATCCTTTTTAGGCCATTTACGTTTGACCCTCCTCCAAGAATGCGCTCTCAGGCTATATATCTTGACTTCAAATACCCGCTCACACCAATTACGCAATTCCGAGACCCTCACCACCTTGTAGTCGTCGTTAACCGGATCGTGCCCAAATGCTAATTCCGACCACATAGCAGGAGAGTTCGAGATAGAATAAGAGACTTCTTTCTTGAAACCTGAAGGGATATCGATCGGCTCAAAAGGTAATTTCCTATACTTTCTTAGTAATGGGTTCCAAATCACAATCTCAGTCTCCAAGTTGTAGAGGCAAACCAGGCCGTTGCAATAGTAGACGATTGTGCCTTTTGCTCTTTTATGGCGCAGTGGCTGGTACATTCGCACGGCTCTATCGAACCGACCATCGTCGTTAAAGCGTGACGAGTAGAAATACGGTGGCCGACCATTGTTCTCGTCAAATTTTCGAAAGATGAGATCCGTTTTCCGAAGGCGCTCGCAGTCTTGGACAATGAGCGTGCGTTCCCTGTTGGTCTCGATGGAGCGCTTGAGATGCTTCTTTATGAAATCTGGGTCGTTGATCAGGGCGTAGCATGACTTGGAAACGCACATAAAACGTACGAGACTCTTGACGGGTAACTCGGTAAGTATTTCCTCTATAAACTCAGGCGGGAGAGTCGACATCAATGGAGGTGGCATGGCATCAGATGTGAAAGAAGAAGAAGAAGACGATTCTGTAAAATAGGTGGAGGGAAAGAAGACAGAATTGAACTATGAGAAGTGACCGTAGGTCTGCTTGCCAGTTGGCAGTGTGTAGTCAAATCAGTATGCATTTGCCAGTGTCCTTTCATCGCTCTTTACGGTGCTGTTGCCGATGGCGACGACGGTGGCGAAAGATGGGTTTGCCAAAGATGGGCTCGAACATTAACTTTTTGAAATTGTTGGACAAGGTGGGCTACCTGTCGTTAAATGAACTGTTCATGGCCCCAATCTTTAAAGGACATAAAGATTTAGGCCTTCGTAGGGCTTCTTATTTCTCTGTTTCTTCAAATCGTTCTCATAAATCTTCATCAACAGAGATCAGCCGACTAGATCGCGAGACAAGCTAGTAGGGGTGTCCCGTGTCAAAAATAACATTTTTATATTTCGCTAAATTATAGTTGGTAATGTCGAAAATTATATCAACTTTACTGTATGTAAGCTTGTTTTGCTTACCGACAATTGGCGGTCGGAAATATCGGTTGAACCGGGACAAGTTTTCAGTTCGGTTGGGCTGGCCCATGTGCTTTTTGGGCCAAATTTCAGGTTATGACCTTTGCATTTTTTGAGTCAAAAAATAAATTTTTTAATATGACCATTTTTAAAAAATGTTGATATTTTCAAAATATAATATGACCCAATAATATAAAAACCTGTTTCAAATTCACATTCTCATAATTAATATTCACAAACTTATTAGATCGATCATTCATATTCTCATAGTGACACTATTAAATTCACATTCTCATAATTAATATTCACAAACTTATTAGATCGGTCATTCATATTCTCATAGTGACACTATAAAATACTTTAAAAAAATTTTACAAAAAAAGTCTTGACGCGGTTTGATTTCCAACAGCAAAGAGCGGAACGTGTGGAGTGCATTGGTGACCGTGTCTTGTTTCTTGGTCCGCAACAGTCGTTTTCTGTCTCGGCTCTCGACTTCCCGGAGTTGAAGCCTAACTCTATTTACTTTCCTCACTATAGAAGGGAACCCGTGCCTGGTGAACAAGTGCCCTCTATGACACGGAAATCATGGGATAATGATATTGGATTTTACTGCTTAGAAGATCATAGCATCACACCCCCAGATGACATGGAGGATGGTCATTACCTGCCAGGCTATTGGGTCATCCCGCGGCCTCCATCTGATCTGAACTAAGGGAAAAAAGATAAATTTCTTTTTTCTCTTATGCTTGCTTAATTAATCTATTCATGTTGTTATGGTTGTACGTTCAGGAACTTTAGCTAGAACAGACTAGTACCATATATATTCTTCTTTCCTTCTCCTTTTCATTTAAATATTCAATCTGCAGGTTAAATACCATGGATGGAGCTTTTTCTATATAAATTTCTGTTATATTGGGGACAATTTATTGAAATACAAACTCAAAGCTGCATTGCCAAAAACGAACATATGGTTTTGGCTACAAACTCTAGTCGATAACACCCACTTAATCAATTATTTCTTTCAAATGCCAGCACTGTCCAAGACGAACCTAAAAGAAAGCATTGGTTAGGCTACATCAGCACTGTCCAAGATGAACATCTGGTTTAGCCAATATATATCAAAGCATAACAAGATAGATTTTTACTGCAATATATAACATGCAAGATGATTATGTTCAAAAGAGAGATCAACTCTAGGTGAGTTTACTACCACTCCTCCTCAATGAGTGAATGGTATCAACCTTCCAAACCCAAGCATTTTTAACACTAGGTGCAGATATATTACATTCTCTCTTTACTTTATCCTCTCATCTCTTTCATTCTCTCTTTTGAAAACGACCATAATCACCATCTCTCATTCTCTCTAATTCTTGGTGGCAATGGGGGTATGGTGACAATGTGAGGACGATGAGGAGCAACGCGAACTAGAAGAGGCTTTAGAGTTCGGATTTGCGCTGTTATCGCCTCCAAGAAACACCAGAACTCCGGAAAATGCCGCATATATGTGTAATTAATAACGTCATCGCAAAAACCTATGGTATACGAAGTAAAAAACTTCAAAATATTCAGTGTCCAGCTCTTCGCTGCAACAAGAAATCGTTGTCCATAAAATATTGTCAATCAAGAATCATATCCGTACAGTTCTTGGATTGACCAAGCATTGTACTATAGTTTAATCAAAGAAAGTTAAAAATATTTACAAAGGCATATATATATATATAAAGAATGTTTCCTTATTAATGAACCCATCATATGTGTTACGATTATCACATCACCGGTTCACTATCTAAAAATATTGAGAAACTTCAGATACAGCTTGTGAGATCCAGTCAACTGCAGAGCCAAAAAAGAGCTCCCAAAACCAAAGATCCAATGCCAGCACGGAGGAAAAGATGAGCAGTGCTAAAGTCTGGTAGCGGTTCAATGGCCAACCCAAGACTTTGGCCAGTGTCTTCAGAAATGGAAGGGAATTGCTATTTAGAATCCGGTTCCTTATGGACCAAGCTGTTATCCACTGCACACGGGAAGGGTATAGCTCAAACTCCTCTCTTAACCTTCTGCCCAAGTCCGGCATGTGGCCACCACCGTATAGTATGGCAATCCTATTATGCCCCTCATCAATTGCTCTTCTAAGTGCCTCTACCGCCGCTCTATTCCTTTCACCAATGATAACAGAACTCTCCTCTACATCTGCTGTCACCTGTGTGAACCTTCATTTAAAAGCAAATGCTATTTAATCTTAAAGGAAAAACAGAGAGAATGAAAGAGAGAACCTGGCGAATACTTACTCGGTTGCTAGTCGCTTTGCCAGGAAGACCTTCATTGCAGCACCAAGATCAAGCCTAGACAAGGCTTCTAGTTCTGGATATTCTGCCTGGCTTCCTGCATCACAAACAGTTCCAATGATGAGCAGGCCAACAAGTGGCATAGGAAGCACCCGTGAAGCCCATAGCAGCTTGGATCTCCAAGGATCAAGGTCTTCTGGAATTGAACCAGGCTGCACCAAAGCTTTTGTTGATTTAAGAGTCATGTCTCTTGCAAAAGTGAAAAAGCTTTCACCTTTTTCAGCCTAAAAAGTTACGAAAAGACAGAATTAGAAGTTGGGAGGTATAGAGAAATACAGAGCTATATACAAGGCTCTCGCTGCAAGTTATTGGACAAGCACAACAGCAAGGAACATTGAGACAAGCTCCATGCTGGACATTGTAAGAGCAAAACAGATTGAAATGAAAGAAAACAACAGTGCGAACGCAATTGGAGACAAGCCTCTTTCCATACTTGAGAAGAGTACCACCCCCACCTAGTAATAAAGCATCTCTAGACCACCTAGCTCACTGATAGTAATTTCACTGAAGAATGGAGTGAACTAACTCCAAGAAAATGTCAATCACTTCAACAACCTCCATAACAAGACCAATTTAAGCAGAGGCGATAAAAGAACAGACCTGAAGTAATTTGAAGGTCTCATAGTCAAGATCTGCATGGTACCAATTCTCAGCTTGGTAATCAAGACAGTCTAATTGGAAATCAAGCGTAAGAACTCGAGCCATTTGTCGCTGGATACATCCCAGAATGTTAAAACCTCGTGAGCGTGAACCTTTAAGTCTTTTTGTAGCAGTCAGGCTTCTTCTATTTTCTAAACTCTCTCTGCTAGCTACCATTTCATAGAGGACACAGTCATATGGTTCAAGTTCCTTTTGAAGGGTTGCAAAGTACCTGCACATACAGATCAGAATCATTCAGAGTGGTATTATTTGGGAAAATATACTTTACTAAGCAAAAAGGTCAACAAAATAGTGGTTATTACAATTCAAGGGACTTGCAATACAAAGATCTCAGAAAATGCTCAAACATAAAGCCAAGAATATATCATCTTCCCTAAAACCACCACAACAAAATATCTATAAACCCCCTTTCTATTAACATTAAACTCATCAAGCTCAAAAATTTAATCATAAAGCTATATGGTGGAACATCAAGTAATAAGTAAAGAAAACATAGTAAAATAATCAGTAGAGTCAAAATTATTAAAGCCAACCAAGGATATTACTCTAACTCTCAAGTCAATTTGGCAAGAGACAAAAACGATACACCCAAACTAATGAAACTCCACCTCTAGCTTAAATTGAGGGGAAGAACCCAATGTCCCTTTTTGTATAGCCCACCCTGTGCCCACCCTCCAATTCTCACTTCTCATGAGAGATTATCAAAAGCCAGCTTCTACCAGCATATGAACTCAAAGGATTGTAGCACTTAGTAGATTATTTGTGATATTTGTTGTCTCTCCATACTATGGAGAAATGATCCAGATTTTATATTATCTTTATTCTCGTGATTTTTATAAAAAAAAAAAAAAATACTACTGCAGTCATAATATCTCCCACATTTTTGAAGTACTACTGAATAACTTGGTTACCGTTGCAAACCATGTTACCAGCCCTTCTTATGCTTATATCAGGAAGTATTAAGATTTCACCCTTACCAATCCATATGAGCGCCATGGACTCTTTTTACCTCATTCACCCTAGTTCTCTCAAACAGAAATACCCAATGAGTCTCCCCAATGCTGATTTGCCTTGTAGACTAAACTCGTCAAAATTTTCCTTCAACCACTCTCTCTCACTGTCCCGCTTCTTTAAACCAATCTCTGGGCTTGAAAACTTGATACACCAATTCTATCCCTCCACACAAAATAATCGTCTAATTTATCATATACCTCATGAGTTACCACATATCTAATGCCTACTAATCTTGATGTAAAGCTTATTTCACAGACGGTCTAAACAACCCCATCATCTGAACGCTAATATTTCTTTATCTCACTATTTTTTTTCCCCTTAGCTTCTGGGAAAGGAAAAAGAAAGAAAAAAAAAATTGTTTTCCTCTACTCTCAAATGAAATCTGCCTCTTCTCAATCCCTCATTACCAATCAATCTTTATAAGAATTCACCATGTTCTTATGTAACTACCACCCTAACTTTTAGAAGGTTTTATTTCAAATTTTCCATACCCATGTCGTAATACCAACATCTACAGCCAGTATAGCATACATTGCATGAAATTCAACAAATGCAATTCAATACTACACATGTATTATCAGTAACCGACAATCAAGCTACAAACTAAAATTGAATCCCAAGTGTAACAGAAACTCTATAAAGTAGACATACTCTTCATCCGCAATGTGAATCGTCGAAACCAAATCAACCTACACCACCAAAACAACAAGAATCCCCCAATTAAACAACCCACATAAGAAACAGACACACCCACTTGAAGTGAATAAAAAAACCCAGCTTGTACCTGAAGAAAAGGCCGTAAAAGTGACCAAGGAAACCTCTTCCTGTATCTGACCACAGCAGTCTGCAACTCCGCACAGCCCCCATCAACACCCCTCTTGAACCTCATGAAGTCCGCTATGGAATTGTTCTGCAAAAACTGCTCCGCCGAGCCATCTTCGATGGACTGGTTCAGAGAAGCTCTGGGGATTGCGAAGCTGAGGGGTTTGGGGAAACTAAGGCTGCGTTTGAAGGAGTAGCAGGGTCTGACTCTGGGTTTGATGGAAGAGGAAGTGGAAGACGAATCGGTGTTGGAATTGGATGGAAATGAAGATGTGGAAGAGAGTATCGACAAAGAGCTGGAGACCATTCTTCTCTCTGCACAGAGAGAGAGAGAGAGAGCTTGGGTGTTTGGATAACCAGAAAACGGGAGATTATCCCGTGAGAACCTGCTTCTGGTTATTGCGGTTAATACAGTTTGCGTACATGTATATTACATAACCTATATGATTTTTCTTTTTTCTTTTCGGTTTTTTTTTTTTTGTTGGTCTTTTTCAACTGGGACAGATTTTTCTTTGATTTTTTCATGTATTCAAATAAGGGCTGAAATTTTATCAGATTCATGTAGGATGAAATTTTATTTAATTCACTCTAATATATAATAAATATTATATATTAATATTAAATTTTTTTTAAATTTAATGCTTAATTTTTAGAGAGTAAAATAAAAATTAATAACTATTAAATTTTAAAAATTTTAATATTAATAAATAATATTTATGATATATTAATGTAGATTTAATTTTCTTCCACCTAAATTGGAGAGAAATTTCTGTCCTTCAAATAATTCACCTCCAAATTTCTGGCTTGCACGCCAAAGTCACATAGCTTTGAAGATTTGACTTTCAATTACTAAGGACTTCACTCTATGCACTTTTTGCACCTACAAGGCTACAACGATTGTCGAAGGGGATGTTTATTTTTATAAAAAAATAAAAATGTCAAAAAATAAAAATTTTCCCTAAAATTTAGGTTTTTTTATAAAATCGACCCTCAAAATTTTATTTTTTTTACTTTTGTCCCTCATCTTTTAAATTTCTAATTTCATCCTCATTTCTAGCATTACTCGAAGAGTAGAAAAGAAAGTGAAAAAGACTTATTAAGACATCGTGATTCGTGACTAACTAACTTTAGTTTTATGATTAGTTAATTTGAGCATTGAGTATTTTGAGGCCATCTTTTTGTTAAAGACTTTAGTTACGTTCACCATGCGAAACAAATGTTTTATTTTAAAAAAAAAAAGTTTTTATTGAAAAATTGGAATAAAAAAATGTATAATGAAATAATTATTTTCATAATTTATGAGAGAATAATTATTTTTAAAATTGAGAAATAATTATTCATCTCAAAATACAAGTTTTAGAGTATATGATCTTTATCTTTATTATATACTCTAATACTAATGTTATAATATTTTACCTTATTTCATTCTTAATAAAAGTTTTTTTTTTTTTTAATAAAATAGTTATTTTGCGTATTAAACGTACAATTTGTTTTCTTTCTTTTATGTTCCAAGTCATAGATATTAACAAACGACTTAAAATACACTATTATTACTTTTTTTTAAAAAAAAAAAAAACACTATTATTTTATTTTTTTGAAGTAAATCATTTTTACCTTTATATACATTATTAGATTATTTTTTGTTCAAAATATGCTTGTGGGGTGCTAAATATTTCTCTCTAATTTGAATTTCAACCAACCCAGAAGATTTTTTATTTTTTATTTATTTTTTTTTAAAAAAAAAAAAAGAGTTCCGTGGAGGAAGTGAAGTCTATACCAGCTATCTTTTGGCATGATTGAAATAAGTCAATAACAACAACGCCTGACCGCTCATACCAAATGTTAGGAAGTGAAAGACAAACGATTAAACGAATGAACAGCACGCAATATCTTATTATTCAGCTGAATGATTGACAAAACAATAATGTGTTCAAAGTCTGAAGAATTAACTATCCATCAAAAGACAACAAAAATCTCATACTGGAAAAGAAATTTATTGATGACTACATGTCAATAAATCATAACAATGAATTTAATAGAACCCCACCCAGAAAAGATCCCAAGCGCCATAGACATATACTGTGAAATTTTCAATTACAAGGATCAAAGGTATAAAACAATTCATAGGAAATAGGCCTGCCAGATGGTGATACTACTTATGCCTCCTGCTTCTGAATCTTTGGCAGTACACGCAGCTCATCCTTAAGAGTTGCAAAGAGGGTGAAAAGGCATATGATATAAATCTTTCTGATTTAATTGGAAGAAATCCTGTCAAGATGCCAAGAACATGATGCTGAGTTTTTCTTGTCTAAGGTTATCCAATACCTGCCTCATTGTGAAAACAGCCGTAGACCTGCTTCTAAATCCTCAAGGGTAATAGTACGAAGTTCATCTGTGTCTATGCAGTCAAAACTGAGCCTAAGGTCCAAATACTCTCTAGCATTAACTAGCATTGGATCCACTAAACCGCCATTCATCTCCTTGCGCAGCTTTTCTGTTGTTTCTCTCTGTATCAATGCTGCCACAGCTTCTTCAGTGCAAGAAGGGTGTAACTTAAATCCATACAGCAAGCTATCCTCTGCTTGATTATTCATCTTGATATGGAGAATCTTGGCTAGTTCTTCTGAACTGAAGTCATTAAAATAGAAAAACTTGGTCACCCGTCTGCAGAAGCCTTCGTTAGAAGCAATCACACGCTTCATTGGTTCACTGTACCCAGCAAATATGACCACAACTTTTCCACTGTCCATGACAGACATAATCTCTTCTAAGGCCTCCAATCCATAGTCCTTATCATCTGCCTTCTGCATAGGTATCAGTCGATATGCTTCATCCACAAAAAGAATTCCTCCTTCTGCATCTTTAATCTGTGCACAGTGTTCTATTATTAGTTTGTGACAGTAACATATTCAAACTTGCCTTTGCTGGGAAGAGAGAGAGAGAGAGAACCTAAGAACAAAATTTGAGAGAGCCCAGTGGTGTACCTTCCTCCTAGTTTTCGGCCCAGTATGACCAACAAACTCTCCAACCAAATCAGTCCTCTGTACTTCTGTTACCTTGTCAGTCGGTAAAATTCCCACCATATGGAGTAATCTTCCAAGGATTCGAGCTACCATAGTCTTACCTGTGGAATATAATATTAATCATCTTGCTTTACCAGTTGATCAAACAAGATACAGCGAACTGACATCTTCAGAAATAGTAGAAAGACAATCAATCAATTATATGTGTATTTTTAATTTTCTTTTACACGTCAAAGCAGCAGTTAAATCTCTTGGAAGATATTATCCTGGTTTCAGCTTTACTTATCAAAAAAGAAAATTATAGTGGTTTCAGAAAAGAATTGAGCATCAAATACACAGATTGATATAAAGAAGACAAACATTTGATAAATAAACAAATTAACAATTGGGTGGGTGACTTATTTGACTCTGAAGAGTTTGGATAAGGCTTTTTTAACAAATCAACTCAAGAAGTTCACTTTGTTTCTGTATCAGAAATGGATTATATGAACATATAGTTATTTTACACAATAAAAACAAGATGCCTAGAGAACATGGTTTTTACAATGTTAACGATTTGTAATAAGATTGTCTTCCAAATACAGTAAGCAAGTAGCATGACAAAATAAAGGAATTTAGCAGTGTTGACAGAAAATAAAGAAATATTCATCACGAGCCAGAGACAATCTTGCCAGATACTACCTGTTCCGGGATTGCCAAGGAACGCCATATGTGGGGGTCTTCTGGTGCCAACTTTCAGCCCAAGGGCCCTCCGCCTCTCATCCAAAAGCATTCCCTTTGCCCACTTCCGTAGTTGTGTCTTCAGCTCATGCAAACCTACTACTTTCGATATTTCATTTTCAAGTTCATCCATCTTGGCTTTAGTTTCACTGCATGCTTCAATTGCTCTTCTCTTTCGCTGCTCTTCATGATGCCAGTGCAATAGTTCCCTCAACTTTTCACTTCCTGGGCCTTGTGAAAGATGATTTAGAGGAGTCATGCCCTCCTGCAATTCAAAGTTTACACCAACTATGATTATTTCCAATTTTTCACTAAGCTGAAATTACAGAAAGCAATTGCAGTCCACAGTACATTATCCTTAGCACTGCATTCAGCATTGTACTCAAGCAATGTCTTGACAGTTGAGTAGTCTTCAGCTCGAAGTGAGTACCAAACAGCAAGATGTAATGGTGTCATTCCATTCTGCATTAGTAAGACGGGCAAAGAAAAGATTTTACAATCAGAACACATCCAAATCACATTCTAATTATTCTTTAAAGTGGATCATATGCTGACAAGAGAAAAGCACATTTGCTTTCGCTTCAACAATAGCACCATGAGCAAGAAGCAATCTTGCAGCATCACTGCACCCATTCTTTGCTGCCATGTGCAACGGAGTTTCTCCATACTGCAAAGCACGACAAGTTAACATCAAGAAATCAATAAAAAGACCAATAAGTCATGACCAAAAGCTTATATAAATCCCAAGTGTCATAACAATCTAGATTATCCACATTTTTGCCAAAGGAAAAAAAAAATCACATTAATTTACCTACCATATTCTTGGCTTCCAACTCAACCTTATCTGGCCCTTGCCAATCAAGAAGAAATTTAACTATCTCAGCCCTGTTGTAACCAGCAGAAACATGAAGAGGCGTCTGTGCCATCTGTAATAAAGCAAAGAAAGTGAGTCATAGAATCAAAGACAAAAAACTTTGTACACAAGCAGATTCAGGAATTCAGAAACGAAGATAATATATAGACATGATATATTTAACGCCAAAAAATAGAAGCAAAAATACATATAAGTGAGAAAAACCTAAAAGCAAAGTGAATCCTAGCTCATTTTTATCTTTTTACCAACACCATCACTCCCCAATATCCGTTCTTCCCACTCCAACATTTGCTGAAATTACTAATCATATGTTCTGTGTTCATCCTACCTATTCTAAAGCGTGCTCATTCTTCATATCTCTACACCCCCTATTCAGCATTGACAGCTTCTCTGGTCTAATTAAAGCAAATCTACGTCACCATCACATAAAACATTATATAAACTTGATAAAAAAGAATAACAATGATTATATATATATGGATACTTCCCCAAAAAACCAAGGGAGGTGCCAGCCCCCACCTCCACAGCCACAGCATAGAGGAGCAGCTCCTTAATCCGCACTACAACCAATCTAAATTTTATCCAGATATAAAGGCTCAATGCAACTCTTAATGCACCAGCAGGAAATTCATCCATCCCCAGTCCAATTGTGTACAATAGAGATCCATTTCCATCTCTGTCCTTTTATCTCTCTTTTTTTTTTTATAAGCTCTGTCCTTTATCTCATTAAAACATCAATGTCGTGCTTCTTTCTTCTCCAAATTCAACTACATTATATCTATATAGACCCTGCCAAAAAAACAAAAGAACAATGCTTTTTTATTCCTCTTTTTTTTTTCCTCGCGTTTGGCAATGACAGTCTCGATTTCCTTAAGAAACTAATAAAACATTCCCTACCCGCCAAAATGCAGCCACCCAGATCATACTGTAGGTTGGTCAAGCATATGACACAATGGGTCCAAATTCGTTCAATTTTACAACCCAATAAAGATGTACATAACACAAAATCCATCAAACAAAGTCCTCCAAACAAGACCCATCAAAATGAACGCACACAAAAGAATTGAATTCTTGAAAAGATAAAAATAAAAAATAAAAAAACTAGATATAAATAGAGAATGAGATCTTACGACGGGGTTTCTTTCGTTGAGAAGCGACGGGTTCTCTCGAAGTAGCCTCTGAAACCCAAGAAGGTCCCCGAACTGGGCGTAGCCATGAATGGTGGTTGGCTTGGCAGATCTCGACCGCTGATCCTGTGTCCTCTGCATCCCTACAAATTGCCTCTCAACTCCTCTCTCCAATACAAGAAGAAGCGAAGAGAAACGGAAAGAAGAGAGCTTTGAGAGGGCAGTGTGCTCTCTTTCCTTTTTTCCTTTTATTGTGTCGGAGCCTTTGGCGATCAGCGCGGAGATGAAGCCGAAGCTCACCCCGCGTCCGGACTATTTCGCGTTCTAATCTGACACCACTGGCACTGTGCACTGAGACTTGTCTAAATTCTGCTTATTTTTCTTCGCTAAGCTGCCTTCGAACGCCCCTGTTTTCTTTCCGTGGGACTCTGGCTGGTGCCAGCTGCCTTCGACAATTACTACCTATTAATTAAAGAATTTAAACAATCTGTTTGTTTTGAGAATTCGCCCACAGAAGCTTCCTTTCACAGTTGCTAATGCATGTAGCATCAATTTTCTCGGATAAATATTTGTGGCTATTATAACTTCCGCTATTCACACTCCTGTCATACAATTCATATTTATTGATATGAAATATTTTAAGTAGCTTATTTATAATAATAATTATTTAAAATACGTATAAAAATATATTATATTAATCAGTGTAATAAATAAATATATAGTCTAGCATTAGGCATCATACCATGTGATTCAAGATGCAGCTCTCTAATACGCATTACTCTTAATAACAAGCATTAGTTATATCAAGATATATACAGCTCACATTCAATTATGATGGAATTTAGTTCATATTCCGTTGATTATTTGCTAAGTTGCTAACGCTCTAGTGCTCTTCAGGACTAAATGGGTCTTTAAAGGTCACCATGTGTGTGTTTTTCACAGCAGTCATAAAATGTATGTAAGATTTTGAGAATTTTTTTTTTTTTTTTAAAAAAAAAGATTTTCAAGCAAGGATATTTGATCAGTGCAACTTAAGTGTGCGCTTTTTCTATAATTATTTTGTCGCAGCATAATCTTTTCGAACTTATATGAACACTTCAAATTTCCATTTCCATTTGCTTTAATAGAAATAAACGATTTTAAACTACTTTTCCTTTCTTTTTAAACTCATTTTATCCAATTTTATTAAAAAAAAAAGGACAATATCGGAAATTGGACAACAAAAGCGCCAATAAGTGGACAAAATGGGCATACATAAAATAATAATAATAATAATAATAAAGTGGACAAAATCGACACGTATCACACATTCACACCGACTACTGCCGATGTAGTGCAAATCCATTTGTAGTAATGACTAGGCCAGGATTTCATTTTTTCAAGTTTGGGCCCATCATGTCAGTGAGCCCGGATTGTCCTCTTTTCGGATCTTTCAATTCAGCCTGTTTAGGCCTTTATGTTCGCACCACCTTGGTTATGCTATGGGTGGCCAACTACTAATATTTTTTTTATTAAGTTTAATGGAAATATATATATATATATATATATTTTGAAAATGTTGTCTATTTTTTTGCAAATAGCTATTTCTTTCATTTTTTTGAATAACTATGAATTACTCTTCATAAAAAAATAGTTATTTTTATAAAATAATTATTCCTATGAATATATATCTACTAAATAAAAACATAACTATTTTACCTTCTAATCCATCATTGTCAAAACCCGACCTATACAAGGTCATGGTGCAGGTCAAGAGGCACAAGGTGCAGCTTTTTGCACTCTTAAGTCTTAAGTTTGAGTATTTGGAGGTGTGTTTGGTAAATGTTTAAAGATGTTTTTGTTTTGGAATAATAATAAGAAGTAATTGATATGATATAAAGTATAAAAAATGTTATGAATTTTTTGTACGAAAAAGGTGAAAAAAAAAAAAAAAATTTTTGTTTTTTTTTAGTGATTTTTTATTTGAATAATAATAAAAAGTTAGTGTTGTGATATAAAAAATAAAATAAAAAAAGTGTTAAAAAGTAATTAATTAAATATTAAAAGTAGGGTTAATTTTGAAGGAAAAGAAAATAACTAAAAAAAAAAAAAAAAAAAGAATAAGTTAGGCCGTTAAGAAACAAGCCTGGATTTCTCATTTCATCACAAGTCTTAAGCAGTTCACTCACCAGTAAGAACAAATAGACAAAAATGTATGGAGATCCGAAACTTCGAGCTCCTACTCTAGTCTATAGCAATTCCAAAAGAAAGGATGCTTTCTTTGAGCTCCTAGTAGTTATAGTTACTAATTAGCTCACTCAACTAATCAGGGAGTTTTTTTGAAAGGAACTAATCAGGGAGTTAAGGACGTACAAGCATCACCTTCGCTGCCTAGCTTCTCTACCTAACCAAACAAAAGGCGACACGCCGACGCAAACCAATAAGGCTACGTGTAACAAGAACACTTGGAGATGAGGTTGCTTTAACGTGTGGTCGTCACAGTCCACTTTCCTGATATTTTTTATTTATTTTATCTTTTTATTTTACCAACCTTAAAAGAAAAAAAAAACAACAGCAGCGGCAGCAACAATAATAACACCCTTCGTACAAAAATACCAAACACCCCCGGTATTTTGGAGCGCTTTTTACATTAACTCTGGGCTATCCTCAGTCCATCGCAGCCATGGCCACAGTCACGAGGCTTCACATTTTCCCACAAAGATTCGAACACTTGAGCTTCAAGGACCACGGAAGGACGGGCCAGCCAGTCTTGCTCGGGCCGGGTTTATATCAGTCCGGATTGGAACGACGCCGTGGGCGTGATGGGTTGTGTTTGAAACAGTGCAGGTCGTTCAGGACTGAGGGTGGAGGGGAATCGGAAGAGAAAAAGGTGGAAAGTGCGAGAAAGTGTGGGAATTTGAAGGAAACCGAGGCTAAGCTTCAAAGGGGAAGTGGGTTTTGGAGCTCTTTGAAGACTACACTCTTGGGTGGTTTTAGTTTGGCTCATGGTGATGAGTATAGCAACGCTCTGGCCAAGGTGGAGGAGGTATTCTCTTCGGTGAGTTGTATACGATTTGTTTCATTATGTTTAAATATTCTTTGTTTATTTAGTGGAATATGTAGTTGAATTCGAGATCTGATAGCAAGAGTAATTCAGCAAATTTACGAGTGTTTATGTTAGATTGAGTATCCATTCCTTTTGTTGCCATCCAATCCCAATGTTAGAGAAGTGAAGATATTGAAACTATGAACTTGAAACTTTGTTATTTGGGGCTAGAGAAATGAAACTTTCCACTTATTAGAGCAAAATATTTATATTTTTCTTTGCTCAGTTATGCCCTGTATGATAAAATTTTCAAAATTGTTTTCCCTTCTCAAACTCTATAAACTCGTTTAAAATACTAATTGGCCAAATAGATTTTTATACTTGGCTCATACCACTCAACACACTTTTCAAAATAAGCTACAAAACTCTTTTTTCTAAAAAAAAAAAAACTTCTCAAAAAAAAAAAAAAAAATTCTCAAAAATTAATTAATATTATATTTTTTTAGAAAGTAGATTTTTCATGTACAATTTTTCTTTTTTTTTAAAGATGTAGAGATGCTGATTATATGTATAATAAATAAAAAAAAAAAGTTGGGTGTGTTGTAGCTGCCAGACGCGTTCGGCAGCTCAATGGTGGCCGTCAGATCAACAGCACGGTGGCAACTTGTTGTGGAGCAACAATCTTTTTTTTCAAGACCCAAAACACTTCTCAAAACTTTACCAAGTGACGCTGAACAATAAAAGCCCAAGAACCCGTAGATTGTTTTTGTGTTACTAATTAGAATTGGTGAATTTCACCAAGCTTTGTTTAGTTGCCCTTTATTTATTTAATTTTTGGTCAATGATGATTTTAAGCTATAAGATTTGCTGATTAAGTTATATATGCTTAATCTGATTGGTGAGTATATTTTCGGCTTTAACATTAATTTTCTTTCTCACAACTAGATTGCCATCCAAGTGGGAAGATATATTATAACCATGATGAGCACTGGAGTGATACTTGCAATTGGATTTCAGATGTCAGGTTAGCAAACATGCACTCTGATTGTGAGATTGCATGCATTGATATAAGGTAAAAACATCATTGAACTCTCCATATATACAAAAGAATTCAATCGTATTTGATTTTGTGAAGGTGGAGACAGTCAGATGGACACTCTGATTTGGTATAGCTGGCTTGGAGGAATTGTTATTGGAACCATGATAGGTGCTAATATGGTTTTAGAGGAACATTGTCGCGCTGGTCCACGTAATGTTGTCATAACTGGAAGGTTATATCTCCCTCTCTTTCTTTCTCTCTCCTTGGGCTTGAAAATGTGATCAGTTTTACTTCCTCAACTAGTTTTAAACTCTATTTCTCACGCATTTTGTTAAATGGAGTACCCTATGATCAATGCTCAATGCTGACCAGCACCTTTCCCAAGCCTCGTCCTTAGGTACTATCACTATCAATTGTGTACATGCGTTGGGGATGGGGGCTCTGCTATGTCAAATTAACATGAAAGTTTTCCATCTTATTCACTTATAGAGTAGTTAGAGATTGAAAGTGTTACACCACCATTTATCCAAAAAGTGTAAGCTAATAGAAAATGAAAAATTTCGTCATTTAATTAATATTCTAACACTCTTCATTTGGGCTCAAACTTCTCTTTAATAAGTAAAGTTCAACACGTAAAATATTTAATTGAATTGGAGGTGAATTGACGGAGTCAGGGTTCGAACTCATGACTTCTTGCTCTAATACCATTTAAGCCTTTAAGATAAGTGGTGATTTAACAGAATGCTTTACTTTATATGATCTTATGTTGATACTTAAAAATGCATGTGTGGATATTTCTTTATTCAATTCGTAAGTTCACCTAATCCTGTGACTTGGGATCATTTACTTGGGTGTAATCACAGTTTGGATAGATGTGCTCCCCATGGGCTATTGCTAACATAAAATTAACTGTCTAGTACAGTACGAGGGGATTGGGAAAAGCACTTGCTCGTGAATTTCTTCTTTCTGGAGATCGGGTGGTTGTCGCTTCTCGCAGGTGGTATTCAGAATTAGTATATTGGTTTGGTTCTATAATGTGCCTATAATTT
This sequence comes from Betula pendula, assembly GCA_900184695.1. Lineage (NCBI taxonomy): Eukaryota > Viridiplantae > Streptophyta > Magnoliopsida > Fagales > Betulaceae > Betula > Betula pendula. The sequence goes on from FXXK01000390.1 coordinate 311,340, forward strand.
CAACACAGTTATCACTCACAACTCTGCTTCCATGAATGGATCTTGTGAAGGCAGCCCTGAGTCTGTAGATATAACTGTCAAAGAGCTTGAGGAGAACCTAAAGGAATGTGTAACCACTGGGGGTGGCTCGTCCAAGACAAAGCTGCAACATGCAAAAGTGGTAGGCATTGCATGTAATGTTTGTGACCCTGATGATGTACAGAAATTGGCGAACTTTGCTGTCGAGGAACTTGGTTCTATCAACATTTGGGTGAGTGACTGACCGCTCACCAGTTGCTTTTGTTACTGAAGGTGGTATATGACAAATGCTTTTTATTTGGACTATGCATGTCCCCATTGCTTTTGCAAATGCTTGTTTGGTCAAATTTCAAAAGATTGAAACTTCTTACAGCATAATGGTCTTGGCTGTCAACTGTCAGATTGTTACCTTTTTCCTCTGTCAAAACTCAAAATTCCTAACACTTTTTGATGGCATCTCCCATATAATCATGTTGTTCAGACTTGCATGAGATGAAAAGTGGGATGAAACAATACTTTTGTTTTCATTAATGACGAGGTTCCAATAAATTGGGTAGCAATATCTTATTACAATGAGGTTTATGCTTTTTGTGGATTCATGATGATGATTTGATGATAATGCCTATCTTTTGTCCTTGTCTCTATTTATCCTATTTAACCCCTAGTTCCTGTTGCATTTAATGGGGCATGGTTTGTAATATTCTCCCAATTACTGAGATATTCCATTTGTACTTCCATTATTCGGCAGATAAACAATGCTGGCACAAATAAAGGTTTTAGACCATTGCTGCAGTTTTCCGATGAAGATATTACACAGGTATTCATATGAAATAGTTCTCGACTTGTTTTGATAGATGTGGTATTTGAGAAGTTTCTCTTGTATGTGCATGTGGTGTACTTTAAGTACAGGAGGTCCTCTCAAAAAACTTTGGAAATACTAGGAGCTGTTGTATTGAATCACCATCTGTTTGATATAGGATTTGATTCTAAATATGGATGATTTCCATTGTTTGAATCACTACTTGTTATTAGTCAAGCTTCATACTTTGATACAATGACCTAATGTAGAGAAGTATCTTAAACACCCCCCCCCAAATGCAACTCTGTGTGACCTCAAAGAAGACAGGGATGACATGCTCACACATCTAAATATTATGGTTCAAAGTACTTATTAAGATTATTTCTTGTATAGTTAGCCTAATTATCCTACCAATATATCATGGTGATTTACACATTTCCGTAAGAGTGGTTTTACCTAATTGCTTGAATAGATTTGCCTCTTACCTCTCCTAATTATGCTAGATTGTCTCCACAAACCTGGTTGGCTCTCTCCTCTGCACTCGAGAAGCCATGCAAGTGATGAAGAACCAGGCTAATGGGGGACACATATTTAACATGGATGGTGCAGGCTCTGGGGGATCTAGTACCCCTCTTACAGCTGTGTAAGTTTCCATTACCATGGAAACCCAAGTTTATTCTGTAGTGAGCAGAGCTTTCACCTGGTTTTAGCTAATCATTATTCAATGACCCATGGAAGTTGGTACTATTCCAAATTCTCATGGTTGATGATGATATTCATTAATTTATATCATTTGACTTGTAGCTATGGTTCAACAAAATGTGGGCTTAGGCAGCTTCAAGCGTCTCTGTTGAAAGAGTGCAAACGGTCCAAAGTTGGTGTGCACACAGCATCTCCAGGCATGGTCCTTACAGATCTGCTCTTGAGGTACATATGAGTCATTCCTGCTTTTTGCAATGCACTTATAATGCCATTCGAATTCCTCTCATCATATCATCTTAATGTGCCTCAATGCCACATTTCTATTTCTTATAATTCTATGTTCTTTCATTTTGATTAGAAGGTTGCATCTCTTTTCTATCTATAGCTATTTCACTTACCTTATTTATATACCTTTTCTATTGCTTTTCCTTCTCTATGGTTTGCAGTGGCTCGAGTATCCAAAATAAGCAAATGTTTAACATCATCTGTGAGCTTCCCGAAACAGTTGCTCGAACTTTAGTTCCAAGGATGCGGGTTGTAAAGGGAACAGGAAGGGCAATCAGTTACTTGACGCCTCCTAGGATCTTACTTGCTTTAGTCACTGCATGGCTTCGACGAGAGCGCTGGTTTGATGCCCAGGTAATCTTCATTATTTTGTGAAAGCATTTGACACTCCCTGCTGGTGCTCAACTATGAGGTCTGACAGCCAGAGGAGTCTCTTATCAAGTTGCCAACTGTAAAAAAAAATTCTTAGTACCATTCATGATTGAATGTGAGTGCATTAGATGACTTGATAAATTAATCCTTACATTAATTCCTCTAAATCTAAACTGAACAGAGGGAGGTGAGATTCGTTTTCTTTTTCCTTTGTTCTTATATTAGCTGCTTAGATGTGGTAAGTTAGCTGTGCCTACTAAGCTGGTGATGTCATGTTCAGGCCAGTCAACAAGTTTAATGACATTTGATGAAACCCCAGAGTCTACTATCCTACTACTAAGTTCTAGATATCAAATTTTGCTTCTTTTGTGCATTCCAACCGAATAAATTCAATTCTGGCATTGATACTCATAGTGATTATACCTATATTAGCATGTAGATTGTATGGGATGCATGGTATATAACGGGGATATGCTGATATGGCAATTCTAAAATAAGTAGGATATGATGTGGTGGGATATACTGAGTAGTTATGTACATTTTTGTTTATAATCAGTTTTTTTAAAAAAAAAAAAATTAGATTTCCATAATCATAGCATCACAAAGCTTCCTTTAGTCGAAAGATACATCACACTCCCTTCTTTGGTTTAATTACAGTTATATTCTTGTACTAAGCAGGATCATATCCTATTGAACTTACTGCACTTTGGTCTGATATTGGTAATTGAAGTATTTATTTGATGGTGATGACATATCTGTAGTGGTTGAGTTTCAGCTTCTTAATTGCGATCCAAGAAGAAGCTGATTTTAGTGTCTATCTCAGGGGAGGGCATTGTATGCAGCGGAGGCAGATCGTATCCGTAACTGGGCTGAAAACCGCACTCGGTTTTCTTTTACAGATGCAATGGAGATGTACACGGAGAACACTTGGGTGTCAGTTTTCTCACTTTCTGTTGTTTGTGCCTTCATAATCCTTTCTAGCACTGGCAGCACATTTCATCATACGTGAGTTGTAAGCACGCACAATTACAGCCTGAAAGAATCAGTAACATGTACATCAGGGCAATTCTCTTTGTGAGAGGGAGGTCCACTGCTATGCCTGGGATCGCAAGGCAAGCATACAACACTTACAGCAGATTAGTGGTTTTTATATACCCTACATTCTTCGGACACTTAACCATTAGGAGGGTCGGTTATAACTTATACCATGATCCCAAATGTTTAACCACCCCTGCATGCACAACAGTAGTCCAGTAAAAATTTAGGGCATGTACACAGAAACAAACGCTTTTTTGTTTCAGTAATGAAGCATTCTCCATTGGGATGCTTCTATAGGCATGTAATGTTTCTATGTTATATATGTAATGCTTCTATAAGTTCATTATGAAATTCCCTTTCGACATCTTTGTACATGCACCCAACATATTTCTTTCTTTGTTTTTGTTTTGTCTTGTTTTGTTTTTTTTTTTTTTTTTTTAAATCTCTCTATCGGTACACCTATCACAATGATCTTCTGATGTCCATCGATTCTAAAGTAGGCATAAGCCGCATAACCAGAGTGGCCCAAGCCTCCTTGCCAATCCGAGATGAGATGGTCGTGCCATCTCATGGGCCAACCTCAACTGCAAGCCACTCTGGTCTGTGGTGTGGCATGCAAGTCCAAGGGCTTTCTTATTTTTGGTTTCCGTGGCCACGGCCCACGGGCTTGTTTCTTTCAAAAAGGTCAATAAACTTTTCGACGGACAGATTCATAAATTCCGACTATTTTATATTTATTCATTTAGAAGAGTTAAAATAAATTTGCAATGGGCCACCTCTTCTCCGAAAAATATTTAAATATCTAAACAAAGTCGACTTTATTTTTTATATTCTATCGACAACTTTTTATCACATAAAGTTAAACAAAAAAACTTACTACAAAACATTACTTTTTTACTTTTCCTTATAAAAAATTCACAATATTCTCTCTATTTTATATCACATCAATCACTTTTTATTATTATTCAAAAAAAAAAAAAACCTCCAAAAAGGTTTACCAAATACATCTCGTAACTAATTACAAAAAAAAAAAATACATTTCATAATTTTTTTAATTTTCCATACAAAAAAATTCATAATATTATTTTTACTTTATATAGCATTAATCACTTCTTATTATTATAAAATAAATAAATAAATAAATCTCAAAAAGGGTTTACCAATCACACCCTAATCCTTTTCTTTTTTTTTCTTTTTTTTTTCTTTTTTTTTTTTGGGTTGCATTTTTTGTGTTAAACGACTAGGCATCTACAATGCAAAATAATAGCCGGTTATTGGCATTATAAATCAAAATAGCTGGGCTTAAAAGGTGCCCAAAACGATGGACCTTTTCAACATTTTAAAGTTAAATGACAAGGTGTTAGAACTTTAGACGTAAACAAAGGGGATTAGGGGTCCATAGACTCTACTGGTAGACTGCTTTTGCTGTTTAGATTTAAACAACTGAGCGATCAATGTTTCCAGCTCTCTCCCTTCAATGTGAATAGGCTACGACAATAATATCAAACTTGAATAAAATACCATTATTCATCACACCTCAACTTTCATGTTTAACAAACAGAGATTTGACAACCACAAACAATCTGTTTACAATATATATATATATATATATCTTAATTAGGAGATTTCGGTCTCATAAGAGCATTCACATTTGGAATATAAAAAAAAAAAAAAGTATTCACATTCGGTTCAGTAAATTTTTTATTTTAACTGTTTACTTTTTCAAAGCACTTATATCATATTCTTTATTTTAATTATTCACTTTCATTATTCTATTTAAATATTCAATCTCAAGTCTTTTTTTATTCTTTCCTCAACAATTTAATTTTTTGAAAATTTGTCTTTTCTTAATGGTTGTATTTTCAAAATTCTCTCTTCTCAAAGGTCAAATTTTTGAAAAATCATATTTTCCTAATGGTCATATTTTTCAAATTTTGTTTTTTTCTAACGGTCAAATTTTTTTAAAATTTATCTTTTTCTAATGATGATATTTTTAATTTGTGTAAAGAGGGAAGAGTATGCTTTTTCAAAGAAAGAAAGGAACAAAAATGAGAAACGAAAAGAAAATAAATTTGAGAAGAGATAGAATGATAAAATTTATATATAAATAGATGCTCACCGAATTGTAGCAGCTAAACAAGCTTTTTGCTAAAATAATTAGCTGAATGTGGATGATTTTTCACCCAAATTTATTATAGGACCGTTCAAATAAATGTTCTAACATACCAAGACCCAAAATATATAAAATTACTCCACACAACGGTGCTTTATTGTTGGACGCGGTTTGGTCAGTTTAATGCAGCACCCAATAAATATTCATTGAACAATTAGAAAATAAATAAAAATAAATAATTCATTGAACTAGGAGCATGGTTTCAACAATAGATTAAAGCAAATTTAAATGTGTTCATAATAGTTGTGGTTGAAGTAACTAATAATGTATTAATGTCTCCCGATGTTGCTGCGAATATTGCTCCCTATTGCCGTCCAACCAAAGTTTTCAAAAAATTAAAAAAAAAAAAAAAAAAAAATTGAAGAAGGGAAGTCTAATTTTTTGTTAAACCAGGCCTCCAAACGTCAAGGCATCTAGTATTAAATCAGAGTGTATAGCTGGATTGATTGGGATAGTTGCCGTTAGTCAGGCATCGAATGTCATGCCCTAATTAGGGAGGATTAGAAAATGAATATAATGGCACTTCAGCACCCTTTCCATTATTAAGACTGGAAGATTGTGGATATTCTCAGTCTCAATTGCTTTCATTCCTTTAAATTTTTTTTGGAATATTAAAAAAATACACATAAGTACAAATTTTTGCACTAATCTTGTGACGTATTGGGTTACAGTTAGCTTTTTTTAACTATATTCTTGTTCATTTACCGCTCTTTCAATCTTTCCTTATTTGTAATAGCAAAGATTCATTACTTTTTGGGTATATTTAGCAAAGAGCTTAGTTAAAATTTAAATTTTTGAGTTTTAACGTGATATAAAATATAAATAATGTCATAAATTTTTTATATAAAGATCCATTTTTTATAAATCTTTCCCTACTTATAATAGTAAAAATCCTTTTTTGTTTTGGTTGTCTTCTTTTGTGTGTACGCGTGCTTTTTTTTTCTTTCCTTTTTTTAAAAATTTTTGTTGAATGTACTTAAAAAAAATAATTGAATATAATAGATGCCATGTGCTGCGAGCTCTCGTGGTCCCCAGATATCATGAATTCAGAGTCAACCACAAATGAAACGACAAAACGTACAATAAAAAAAAAAATAAAAAAAACGACAAAAAGTATGAAAGACTTCTACATGCGAGGCAGCGAGGGCTTAAACTCCCTTTTTCTTCTCTTTTTTCTGAACTTATGTTCTAGGTGGTATGATAGCTCAAACGAGAAGACAGCTTTCCCACTACTTGTCAAATTTTCAGAACTAAATTATATGAGACTAAGCTCATGTTCTTTGTACAATTTTTGTTTACATTGTAAAAAAATTATGAAAAATATTAACACATGTCGCTATAAAATTTGAGCGTGTTAATTTTTTTTTTTTTTTTAATGATTGACATGATTCTATTCAAATCTTAACACGTGTCAATAAGTTATAAAAAAATTATAAATATAACTTTACTAAAAATATTTATTTACTCATTGTGATTTGCATTTGTACCAAACTGATAACTAGATATAATGTATCATATAATAAATCCCCTATTGGAGTAGGCCATCATTGATTATTAAATCGACTCACCTTTGATACGACCTTAAGCTAAACTCATTAGCAACATATACCTACAAGCCAGCCGAACATCATCTATGTTAGGCCTCAATCAGCTTGTCATAAATAGACAAGTATAGGGGACATCAAGAGGAGATACATCCTCAATATGCTAACCCTTGCCACTTAGATTACTAGTATTCGGTTACAAAATAAAAACAAAAAACTGATTAAAGCATGAGCTAAGAGAGTGTGGCACATAATCAAATTCTATTAGACCCAAATCTCTTTCTTCCTAAATTGATTATGTGTGGGAAACACTCTGTAAAAGAAATGGGCTAGATCATTAAAATGTATGCTCATTCTTCCTATCAAATAGCGGGTCATTTTGACATTTCTTTTTCCTACCTTGCAAACATTATTGATCCAAAGCTTAGTTCGTGATTAATTGACTTCTTCATGATATTAAATGTATATAAAATTTTGGGGGTAATTCTTTAAAATAGCAGCTACCATGAGTGGTTTGAAACGGTTAGATTATATTTAGATCCACAACCAATTGCCATTAAAATATAACTCTAGCCACCCACAAACCCTTTTGAATGGTTTTGGCTACTCTTATTTAAACATTTTAGGTTTGCGAGCTACCGCCATAGGCCATATGGCTACTTCTTCTTCTTTTTAAAGAAAATTAGAATATTTAAAACTTTTCATTTTCAAAACTCTTGTTCAGCGTATGTGAGTTGTTTTTCTTTAGAAATTATAGAAATGGCTATGTATGGGCAAGGGCGGAAAGAAAGGGGGGTTGAGAGGAGTCAAATGCCCTGACCCTTACCTCCATTAAAATTATTTTAAATGTCTTTTTTGCCAACCCTCAACCACTTATAAGGGCAAAGCATTTTTAGGACGACCGAAATTCAGACTAGATGTCCTCATGCCGACGTCTGATTTGTATTTGATTTTCTTCTCAGTAGCTGTTTTAGAAATTTAGGTTAGATGAAGAACATAAATGAAAGAAGGAAGACATGATTCAAACGCTCATTTAAAATAACACCAAAACGCTCCGTTTAAATAAAGATGAGACCAAAAACTGAAACGCTTTACAAAATCAAACCAAAACGCTGCGTGCCGAAAGTTGTTGCCAAAATGCGTGCGTCACTCACCGACATATGTTGGTTAAAGGGCCCAAAAACTGAAACGAGTTACAAGGCGTTTAAAGAGGACGAGGGCAGGCCTCTTAAAAACTCAAAAAGTAAACTCGTCAACATCAAAACTAAAAAGGACACCATGATTTTTTCTTGAAAATAAATTTTACAACATCAGACATTGAGACCAAAATAGCTTCTTCTTCTGCCTTTTTTTTTTTTTAAGAGGACAAAGGCAGGCCTCCCAATTACCCTTTTAAAAAAATTATTTATCAAAATCATTACAAGATTTACCAAACACCACTATTTCTTTTTTTCTTTTTTACTTATTAGAGCATTTTTAGTTGCCTTAGTAAATTTTACTAGTTAATTTAATTGAAAATTACATTTTCAGCATTTTAACCATCAACTTTTTTAAAGCATCCATAGCAGATTCAGCAAATTAACTACTCACTATCACTATTCTATTTAAATATTTTTTTTAAAAAAGTTTTTTTTTTTTTTTAGAAACTCGTCTTCTCAGTTTCTTCTCTCCCTCTCGTCTCCATTACAGATCGAAGCCCACCACCAATCCCTCCTCAAACTTCCATTTTTTCTACCATTTTCGATCAAATCCTTGCCCTTTTTCGATCAAAACCGAAAAACCCATAATTATTCATAAATCACCCACAGCCACAGCCACTGAACGAGGAAAAAAAGGGAGAGGAAGGAAGGAAGGAAGAAAGAAAAAGAAAATGGAGGAAGCAAAGCATGCGTGGAAGAAAATGAGAAAGAGGAAAAAAAATTCAAAAATCACCCACAGCCACCGCCACTGAACGAGGAAGAAAAGGGAGAGGAAGGAAGGAAGGAAGGAAAAAGGAAAAAGAAAATGGGGGAAGCAGAGCGTGCGTGGAAGAAAATGAGAAAGAGGAAAGAAGAAAGAGGAAAAAAGAAGTGGAGGGTGCATGAGAACAAAGAAAAGAAAAAAAGTGGGAGAGAGAAAATATGTTACTTTAAAGGTTTGATAAGTGTACAGTACTCATCAAACCTAATGAATACTGTACACTCATCAGATTTTTTGGATCAATTTATTGAGTCCATTAGAAGGCTTATTTTGCTTTTTTGGTTAAATTGCCTCAACAAAGTAGCCAAAAAGCTACTTTATTGAGGCCATTAGAAATGCTATTAGACAGTGTGCCATCGAGATAGTATTTTTTGCTTTCAACTTTGTAGTTTTGCACAATCTTTAATAACAAGTGCTACTTTCTTGTAAATAGTTTATCTTTCTTGAAAATTTTCAGATATGAAATTAAATTTTTACATTGAGTTATTTTTAAATTTACTATTAAATAATAAAATTATCTATATAAATTTTTATATTTAAATTGCTCATTTAAATTAATTTTTGATAAATATATAACTATATTTCTTTTTACATATTTTAATCGTAGAAAACACATAGTTAGCTAAGATTATAGGAAAAAAAAAATCTATTGAGCCTCAATCGAATTTTAAACAAGCTCATATCAAGTTAAATTTAGCGAATTTATCGGTATATCCTTATTTAAGAAGAATTCCTTTTTTTTTATTACAAAATTTGAAGAACATATTTTGCCCCCTTTGAATAAAAATCCTAACTCCACCACATATAGGTTGTATTGCGAATTTTGAAAACTTTGTTAGATACGTTATTAATTTTTAAACATTATAAAAAAAAAACTGTCTAACTTCAAAGGGTTATATGTATTTTTTCCTCAAACAAAACATAAAATAGAATAATGTGGTCTTGGAATTTAACTTACCTGATTGTCGGTCTAGTGTATGGCAATTTTATTCTCCGGCATCACCGAATAACTGGGATTTGGAAAACGCGTCTTCCCCTCACTTAACAGATGGCTGAGGCTAAAATATATGATCAGATATGAT